>CM076675.1:109904992-110504992 GCA_038501925.1 Xenopus petersii | reverse complement strand
CACCTTTTTTGTACCTCCAAACAGTATTGCTTGCATGGGATTTTGCTAATGCATTCTGACTGGGTGACTTCAAAATACACAGAACATAGCCAAGACTTATAGACAGCCTGAAAAAAAACATAACAAAGGGTAGATGTGTTAGGCAGATCCATTTTTGTTACTTTAAAGGACATGTAAAGCTTCTCCACAAAAAATAATTAGTGAAATATTTAGATAACTTCCACTCTGGTTGTTAAAAGGTTACCAGTAAGGTTGCAACATCCCCTTAATCACTTAGAAATCCTTCTCCTCCTCTAACCCACTTGGCCCCCTCCCTTTGGAATTTCCTTTGGCTGTTGGTTGATGACCATGCTCAGTTCTTCTCAGCTCAGATTACTATACACACCCTCCAGACTAACAGCCAATGAAGAGATAGCATTGCTGGTTCCCATAACAACTCTAGCTCTCTGATCCTATTTTTTTCCTCAAACCCCTCTCCTGAGCTCAGCTTAACCATTACAGTGCTCAACTCCAGCAGAACTTTTTATCAAAGTATGTTGTGCCTGTGTAAACCTGCATTCTGTATTGCATGAACTTTACTGCATCTTGGAAAAGCAGTCAGCACATCGATTATCTCTCCTGTAGAGAGTTGGTGCACGTTCCTCAGTAGCCACTTTCCACTGATATCACGACAACCTTTGTTTGCAGAACAGCACCAGACTGTAAAACTTTTTGTTTAAAAAACCTTTATTCCAGCTTTGGGCATCACCGCGGTGATGCCCAAAGCTGTAATAAAAGCATTTTAAACAAAAAGTTTTAAAGTCTGGTGCTGTTCTGCAAACAAAGATGAACTTTACTGCATACATGTCCTGTTTGCAGATGTCAGTGTTACTGATGATGTGTCAGAGGGAAAATGGCCAATGGGTAAAAGATGCTACAGGTATTTGTTTAAGGTAAAGGTAATGGAAAATGGAGGGGGTATATGCAGTACAAATAATGTGGCTTGGGTGGGGAAGAGATGTCTAACTTATATACATGGTAGACTTTACATGTCCTTTAATGCAATAAATAAAGCATGTGCAAGTATCTGTAAAACGCCTGAGAACCAAAAACAGATAAAAAGTATCTATAAACACGGAAAAAAAGGGTCTTGATTCATTAGAATTTTGTAAAAGATAGCTAACCATTATGCTCAGAAATAAGTAATATAACTAGCAAGCTATATACTGTAAGGCTCAGATGCAGTTTTAGAACAAGCTGCAGCAGACATTTGGGATTGCTGTGACTTCAGGCAGAGCACTTTTTAACAACACCCCTATTGGAATGTTGAAAACTACCAGTTATTAATGGAATTCATGTATGTACAATTTTTTCTCCATTTCAGTCAATTCCAATAGTTGTTGCTTTGGTAAATGAGCCTTTGTATCCTCATCCCAGACACTGCTGTCATTAAATCAGAGTGGCATAAAACCCATTGCTTACTGCAGGGAAATAGGTAAATTTTTGTATTATAGGTAAATATTTTGTATTATTACATTATTGTTACATAGGACGTGAGTCTATTAGGTGCCTGCAGATATAATTTGCTAAATGGGGGAGGCTTATTTATCACAATTCTAATTTGTTTCACAAAAATTTGATATTTTTTTTTTGATTAGAAAAAACTTGAAATCTAACCAAACTCCAACATGAATATAAAAATTCTATACATCATTTTAATTGGTATACCAACTGTCAAAAAATGTAGAAAATGCCCCAATAGATTAAAGTTCTACAGTGATACTTTGTTATTGCATTAGTTGGTCTTGTATTAAGAAATACTCTGCAATATCTGTGATTTATTATCCTCTATGAGAAAAAAAGGTCCATTTACTAACCACTAGCCAAGCCATAGTTATAATTTCTGTACATTTTGGTTTTTTCTTTTGTTTTCTTTTGATTTACTTATGTTTTTTGCTTTAATTGATTTTTATTTTTTATTGATAAACAATCATAAATAAAGAGATTTAAAAAAAAAATGTAGAAAATTTTAAACACTGCTTACATTTTGCCTGGGATAAAACCCATTGACTTCTATATGAAATCACCAGCATCTGTGATGCCACTTTTACAACTGACACATTAAGGCAATGCCAAGACTTTTCCTTAATAGTATTTCTTTGTTTATGTGCATCCAGGCATTTGCATATTATGCTTGCATGTACCTCCTATTTTCATGAGTTATATACACAAGAATACATAGAATTTACTATTAGTATTCTCCTTAAATTACACACAGGCATCAGTTAACTAACAAGATGAAACTCTGACAATGTAATTCATGTATTTGGAGACAAAAACATTGATACTAATTAATTTTATTTGCAGGAAAGTACAGTAGCTCTTATTGAATCTTCCCAAATGTGCTTTTGTCAATTAATTAATAGGAAACTCAATTGATGAATACTGCACATAAGAAACAAACAAGCATCAATTTTAATTGAAAGAAAGAAGGCCTGTCATATTTGTAAATCTATAATTAGATTCCTTTGCTTTGCACATAAAAAT
The DNA here is from genome assembly GCA_038501925.1 of Xenopus petersii. Lineage (NCBI taxonomy): Eukaryota > Metazoa > Chordata > Amphibia > Anura > Pipidae > Xenopus > Xenopus petersii. The sequence continues at coordinate 110,502,466 of CM076675.1, read as the reverse complement.
GTTATGTAATATAACTTTATGGTTTTCATAATCAAATGACATATTTTTTTTCTTTTAGAAAACAAAATGTCCTCTGTGTTGCTGAAGTTCAGCTTGCCAGCCAGTGAGCACGTCTGGCCATTTGCATCTAATGCCTGAAGGGGACATGCTACCAACATCTGCTGCTTCATATCAAAAAGAAAAGATCCCCGACCTCCTACCTATGACCCTCCCATATGTCTGTACATCTACACACCAGGTACTGGAATGTGATATATAATATAACTGAAGAATTCAAAACATGTCTAATATAAATCTTGTTTCTGGCTCTTTTTTTAATTGCAAATAATGAATATTTTTTAAGCATTTTCAACCTTCTTTCTCCTAGAAGGACCTAAAATGTTTCATTGCTTATCTGTCACTCTACGTCAGAGTAAATGCATTAAAAGCACCAACCATGAACTTCAAAGGCTAGATAGGCACAGTTAATTGAAGATCCAGGAGTGTACTGGTTGCAGCCCATATAGACTCTTGTCAAGGGCAACGTACCCTTGTATGAGCAAAACTTACCATTCACGAGCTTTGAATACACAAGTCTGAGCAAGTGCTGAACTATGTGTGTGCATACAAAAATGTTTGTTCACAGGAGGGGGTCATACCTGCCTATGATTAAGGGAGTGTATCCCAAAACGCGTAGGGCGTTAGATCCTTGCAGGAGCCTGCAATAAACTTGCTACCTCCCTGAACGGAGTGCCGTCCATCCTTTTGGCTTTGAAGGGGTCATACCATAGTTCTATATGCCAGAACACTCAGGTACATAGATACTATGCTGTGTAAAAAACTGGGGATATTACAACATTTTTTTGGCGAATTTCGTTTTCATAGCATAATAAATATGCCCCTAAGAAATGCAAAATCAATCCCCTTAGTGCTCACTCAGTAAGAACTTGAGGATGGGGTATACTGGAGTATAGAGCGCATCATATCAAGCGCAAGGCAGGACATGTTTGACAAGCGGTATGCTCCTGAAATATTACACTGTTTGCAAATAAACACGCAGGGGATTTTGCCCTTTTGCAACCACAAAATGATCTGGCTCCTCAAGAAGCAAAGGTAAGAAAAGCCTTATTCACTGAAGAAGGGGGGTCTCAAAATGTTCCTTATTGGAAAAAAATTGCACTGGACTGTGGACTTTCTAAAGAAGTGCTTACCTGACACAATTTTACCTGACTCTTCCAGGCATTCCTCTCTGACTTTGAATTATACAATAATACAAAAAGAAGCACCAGCCCAGGAAGAAATTTAGCATACAGAAACCCCTCCCCCACTGATTTTTTCTATGTCCTTTAAAGGAAAAGTATAACCCTGAACAGTGTAGGTCTCTATAAATATATATCACATAATACAGCTCATATGAAAAAAAACACTGCTTCATGTAAATAAACCATACTTTTTTTAGTAGTATATGCCATTGGGTAATCCTAAATAGAAAATTGCGAATTTAAGAACTAAGGACTACCTCCTGGGATCCTTTGATTCATGGTGCACACAAACAAAGCAAACAAACCATACATGTTAGGTCACATGAGCCAATTAACAGACAAAGTTCTGTCTTTTGCTTCACGCTTCTTCTTGTCACTGGTCGAGTGATCTCTGAGGCAGCACAAAGACCATCACAAAATGGGGGCTCAAGGCAAATGATGTAAAAGGGCAATATTTACTTAAAGGAGATCTCAAAACAACATTATCCACAAATCTAAGCCTTAATATAGTCAGAAACATATTCCCCCAGTTCAGCTTCCTGTTGCTTATTTTGCCTATGAAATGGCAAAGTGGTGTTACTAAACTCAGTACCTGTTCCAATCCTGCTCAGCTTCCCATTCTCCCTGAACATAGATTTCCCTGGGCAAAGACATGTGCATGCACAGCAAAACGTGCCCTGAATGTTTTTCTTTCTTTCTGCATTTGCATATTGAGCTCATATGTGCCGAAATGCAGAGGAGCCATGGGAGGAAGTGACATGAGCTCTTTTAAAATGGCGCCCGCAATCTCCCAAAGAAAGAGGCAACTTATAAAGTGCATAACTTGATTAAAGAGGAGACTAGAGTTGAGCTAATATAACAGAACAGGAGGCACAAATCTGGTAAAACTCTTAATGCCATTACTGTTTCAAACCTTTCCTTCTCCTTTACATAAATATTCCAGGTAAAATTCTTTAATATGCCACTTAATAAGATGTAAACGATCTGTTGGATTAGCTATTCATTTTGGGGGTATAGTTTTCCTTGAAGCAAAGCCAGCTTTGATTTCATTCAATGGAGGGTAAAGTTAACAGAACAAAAAAGAAACAGAAAATACCAGTTTACGTAGAAAAATCTGTAAAATACAGATTTCATTCATATAGAACATTTACATGCAGACACATCATTTCTAACACGTACGTTCATAATAATTGTATAGGCTGTTATTAGGAGACCATATTTACAGGTGTCATTTTCTACTGTGTGCTTATAGCGTGCTGTTTTGAAGATTATATTAGGTGAAGGACACAAAACAGAAAAAAATACTAATTTTAAATATCTTCAAGGGTAGCTATATTTAGGGGCAGATGTATTAAGGGTCGAATATCGAGGGTTAATTAACCCTCGATATTTGACTGGGGAATGAAAATCCTTCGATTTCGAATATCGAAGTCGAAGGATTCTGCGCAAATACTTCGATCGGTAATAATAATAATCATTCGATCGTTGAATTAAATCCTTCGAATCAAACAATTCGAAGGATTTTAATCCAACGATCGAAGGATTATCCTTCGACCAAAAAAAGTTAGCCAAGCCTATGGGGACCTTCCCCATAGGCTAACATTGACTTCGGTAGCTTTTAGGTGGCGAACTAGGGGGTCGAAGTTTTTTTCTTAAAGAGACAGTACTTCGACTATCGAATGGTCAAATAGTTGAACGATTTTTAGTTCGAATCGTTCGATTCAAAGTCGAAATCGTAGTCGAAGTAGCCCATTCGATGATCGAGTAGCCAAAAAAACACTTCGAAATTCAAAGTATTTTTTCTTCTATTCCTTCACTCGAACTTAATGAATGGGCCCCTTAATGTCCACTCTTCATGTACTTTTGCATTAAGGGCTGAATGTACAGTATAACTATTTAAGTATTGCTTTGTTTTTCTAGTTTCTATACAGCATACTAGCTTAATCTACAACTATGAACATCCTGTAGAATTATATTATGTACTGTAGTCTGTAACTTCTAGAATTCAATATGTGTATGATCTATGAACTCAGAAGGTATGAGGGGTCATTTGCTACTTGCACTTTCTTCCCTGCAGGGCAGGGTGCAAAGTATAAAAAATAAAAAACCCATTTTTTATCTGATGCAGAGCATTGCCAGACTCTGGACACTTGCATTCTAATAAGCTCTTTTGAAACTTTCAATCGTCTTGCACTTGTGTCTGGGGTCTAAGTACATGACCCCAAACAGCCATAATCTTGCAGACTGGGATGGGGTCATTTAAACATCAAGAAGAATGGAATGTCCCAATCACTAAGGCATTCAGCTTGTACTGAAAGATAAAACATTGCAGAGTAGTTACTTTTCCCCTAGTAAAGTAAATTCTGCCAGAATAAGCTATTTAAAATCTGCAAAAAGATGATAATATTCAGATGTCACTCAATTCTCATAAGCTCTAGTTTTTCGTAAAGTGTGCCAAATAAAAAGATAAAAATCAGAACATTTAGTAACATAACTGAAATAAAAGGGACTGATAAAAAGGGACCATTTGCAGAAATAAATCATAAGATGGTAGTACACTGCAGTAGAAAATTCATAATTTCATATAAAAAATTAAATCAAGTGTAAATGAAGGCAAGCTGGGAATCAGTATTTCAAATTAAAGTTTGCACAAATACATACACTAAACATTAATCTGGATTGCAGGAAACTACGGGTGTCAGAGACATAACTAGCAAATTGCTTTTTAAGTCTGTACCAACAGTTTATAACATTATTTATAAAAAAAAAAAGTTAAATTCAAAGAAACGCTATACCCCCGAACAATGCAGGTCTCTATAAAAATGTATTGCATAAAACAGCTCATTTGTAAAACCCTACTTTATGCAATTAAACCATTTTCATAATAATATACCTTTTTAGTAGTATGTACAATTAGGTAATCATAAATAGAAAATTACCATTTTAAAAAATATGGGCAGCCCTCAGGGATCCTATGATTCACAGTGCACACAAACAAACCAAACAAACAATACATGTTAGGTCCCTTAAGAATGGCCTAATTTTATACTATAATAAAAGTTATTTGAAGGTAAGCCACACCTCTGATAACACATTTGAGTTCAGTACGTTTTAGAGATTTTAGAGATTTTACAAATTAAATACAATTCTAGAAATACACAATTTTGAAAAATAGGCCTCCCTGTGTTTTAGGCGCATTGCTTGTCTTCCACTTAGCAAAAGAGTCCATTGACTGTTCTTTTCCGTATAGCCTTCCTATTAGTGGCAAAACTCTAGGATAAGAACGCAAAGTTGCAGGGGGTATTGGAGGAAAAGCAGTTGTGTAGGGGTCCAAACCCTGCCAGATGTATACTTAAAGAAGGTGCTGGTATTGCAGGTTGCACAGAAATTACAGGAAGTCTATATATATTTTTATAATGAGGGATCTCACCCCTGCTTTTTTTGTTTATGTACCAAAATTTCCTAGCATCCAGTAGCCAGTACCTACAATTACACTTGTATTCTACACTACAATACGTCATGCTAGTGGTTCAACATAACTCATTTAAATATTACAAATCACCACTTAAAAATATAGACTACACAAAATTTATAATGTCAGCAGATTTTTTTCCCCAATTCTCAAAAATGCACTGTATCTTGAGTCACAGTAAACAGAGACTAATACTTGTATATTTTGTAATAATCCACCAGGGATAAAAACTACAAATTGCTCCATAGAGCCATGTACAATGTTATTATTATAAGATTTCATTGCCGTTTACATTTGTGTAGCAGAAGGGGATTACAATAAGAATGCAGCGTCTTAAGGCAGTGATATTTTTTTTATGAAGAAGCTGATTATACCAAAGGTTGCACATATCCCCATCTGTTAAAAATATATTACTGCAATAACATTCTGATTTGGAATGCATATCCATATGTAGGAAGTCCGCTTATACCTACAGGCTGAAATGGGGTATTTGGGGAAAAACATGGAAAAATAGCAAACTTTTCCATTTTTTGTCTAGTGATACAACTACAGTGTATATGTGCCTAAGGGAATGTTTCTGACTATCAAGGAAAATGCTCCACTTGAAAATATTGCCTGTAAATTATACATCTAGCTATTAACAGAGGTCAAGAATACTGTGTTGTTGTTTTTTTTACAAATGCTTATTCCTTTAAATGTGTAAAGAAAATATATACATAGACTTTTGCCATAAGGTTTACCTATGCTGGCATCAATACATATTTACTGTAACTAGAAAAATTACAGGCATTAAGATGTGTGAAATGAAAATTATGCTGCCAATTTTGTTCAAGGTGGAAGACGATAGTCATAAATAAGAACATAAATAAGAACATATTGTTGATTCTTTATTAGTAGCTTTTATTTTCTATGGAATAATGTAGACTGACAAGAGCAGGATCAATCCCTGTGGGAGAAAATGCCTTTTCCCCTTTTCCCAGAGACACAATAATGACATACAAATCTTGGGATTTAAAAGACCACAGCTTTAATTACAATTCAGTACTAATACAGTCATACATTAAATTAACATATAATGCACAATTTTAAACTCAAATTCCCATTCATTGAATGCTTGCCTAAAATAAACCCACCATACACCTGACATGCAAGCCTCCCAACCCCTTAGGGGCCATATTGGCAAGTTAATACAGGCAACCAATTGTCACCACTCTTGCATAACTCCTGCCTGCAAAGAACCTACATACTACTAGTTGTATACTTAGCGGTAACATTCACTGACCATAGGCTCCCCAAGACAAGTACTCCACTTCCCACTGTGACAAAATTGATGACCAAGCACCCATATGAAAAACCCCTACCTAGTGACCTAGACCAATCCACATGTAGGTGGGTGGGATGCTGCTCCAGATCCTCCAACAATGGCGCTGAGCTTCACTTCCCGCCACTACCCAACTTTGCTAGCTCCTACACCCTTCCCAGCCCAGTCACTAGCCTCCTCCCAGTATGCTGTTCTGCCTGTTTGGAGTACTTATTAAGAGTCACCGCAACATATGGTCTGCAGGTACGAGTATTTAGGGGAGTATTTTTCAAAGATTTAAACTACAAGTAAGTGATTGCCTCAATCTGCCAGCATGACATTCCACCACTGAGATCTTTACTTACACTTTCACCCATTTATAAATATGCCCCCAAATATCACATAGAACTTAAATATACAGCAATTATGTCTTTATTTGGTTATAGAATTCCTCATATACGTTATACTTATGAGTATCGAGTACAATGGGCTAGATTGAAACAAATACAAAAATTCACAGGGCTCCTTTACGTCCACAAGCGCTGTTATGGCTCCTGCACTTACCCTCAGTCAGTTGCCCATAAAACCATTTAATTAAAGGTATTTGATCAAAATTAGCAACTTCCATATCATTGTGCTTCACGCTACTTAGTCCCTCCTTCCTTCAGATCTGAATCAACCACTGCTGTGTTTATTGACACATGGGAAGCCTCAAGTTACTGTCACCTTCTGATTAGGCAACAGCTCCATAGTCCCCTTCATGTCCAACATCAATTGGTGTAGCACAGCTGCTCCTAAAGAATTAGGCACAGATGTCTTTCACACACCAAAAACCGGAAATGAAGCCATATGGACTCCCGCTACATTGCATCTAAATTAGGACAAAAGTTTTTTAATCATCTTGATGTTGATAAGCATAGCAATGCAATTGCACAGTAAAACAAAATAACTAAAATAATGTGAACTCAGAAAACAAGCCAGATGGGATGCACTTAATGTTACCTACTGTACTGTGATTACTAGTTTCATCTAGTCAATAAGACCATTGAGCATTGAGCCATTGAGCATGTACATGTATATTTCAGCATTTTTTTTCTCTCCCATATTTTATTCCTCCACTTTTAACATGATGAGATTTGCGTGTGGTATTGACAACATTATACCACTAAGACTGTGTTTCCTCATTAGCATTCTGATTATTTTGTGTATACCTTTGTGCTTGTCATCCATTCAGTGTAAGCATATCATATCCCCAACCTAGCAAAATCTTGCCTAAAGGCTTTTCCTTTTTTTCAGATCACATGACTGGGATATAACAGCTCTATTCATCTTGTCTACAATGGCCGTGATTGGCTTGGTGACTTCTTTGTCTGTCTGAACCAACTGCCTGACATGACATTTTCTAATGAGCTCCTTGTGTAAAAGCTAACAACAGGCATGGCAGCGCAACACCCTCTTTTTACTTAATGACTACTTCATATTAAATCAGTAACTGTCAAGTTCAGCTTTGACTGCTGAAGTCTATGTTGTACACATTTGTTGTAGGGTTGAATCTTCTTATTAACTCATTCATTCTGCCTATAATACAGAATCATTTGTGCATTTCAAGCAGATGCCTTGAATCAATTTAGCACATTTTTATTCTACTTGTGAATCTGTTGTTTTGTCTCTGAAATTCTATTAGTATTCACTACATGCTCATACTTTCCCTCATACACATCGCCTAATGCAGAATCTTCCATGCTGGCCTGTGACATTTTTATACCCGGGCAGAGTTTGCAATTACACTAATATAGAAGTATTTAAACTATAGCGTCAGATAATAATTTAGGTTAAAGGTTACATGGAAAATCTAATACTGTTACACAGCAGAACAATACATTATGGGATTAGAAAGCAGAAATATTTGTAATTTCATAATATACAAATATGATGTTGCTGTTTGCAGATCGAAAGAGATGAAAGGTCCTTTAACCCAAGTGCTGCTTTTATAAAATATGTGCATGTGTGCAGCGTTGAGAACTGCAGTGCTCTCCCCTCATACAGTAACCAGACACTGAGGTTTAGAAGGAAAGGGTGCAGTGTTATGTCAGCCCCAATACAGAGGTATACTCCTTCCATTAACAACTGCTGTTTTAATGTCCCCTGGGCCTCTGAATTTAGCCACCCCAAACCACTATGACATAAGGAACTTACATGTCCTGTAGAGAGAATTGTGCTCCTGGTTGCCGCCTGCTGAAAGGAAATCATGAATCTAGCTTCAGGGACCACCCAATGAGCCCTAACCTGGGATCCCTTGCCCAATCCAACTCCAGGAAGAGAATGGGAACAAAAGGTGGGGTACTCTCCTCCTAGCACCATTATGCTCTGCTTCATTCCAGACTATTTGGCTCCATTTTTTATCTTTGATCTACTGCAGCTCTCTGTGTTGCAGACTCCAAATTACGGAAAGGCCGTCTCCCATAGACTCCATTTTATCCAAATAAGCCAAATGTTTTAAAATTATTTCCCTTTTCTCTGTATTAATAAAACAGTAGCTTGATCCAAACTAAGGTATAATTAATCCTTATTGTAAGCAAATTTTTTCAAGATTTTCTAGAAGACTTAAGGTACGAAGCTCCAAATTATGGAAAGATGTGAAAACCCCAGATCCCGAGCATTCTGGATAATAGGTCCAATACCGGTACCAAGCATATCAAGCACTGTTACTGCTGCACACTGGCTAGCACCACAGGCTTGCAGAAGAGCTGTAAAAATTGAAAATTCAAGTAGTTTATGAAACATAGGGCACAGGGAAATAGACACACCATGCACAATAGAGCCTAGTTAATCTGTGTGTTTATGTTTTTATGTGATCTCCACAAATGTCCAAATAGGACAGTCGGTTGCAATATAAGTGATCTGCAGTATTATCTTTCCACCCAAAACCTACTGCGTTACATCAAAAAGAAAATGCATCTGCAATACATTTGCAGTATAATGTTTTCTCAATTTTGTTCCTAGTCTATTTTATTATTCTTAATCTTTATTCCGGAAGAGCACAGAGCTACAAAAAATTGGATAAAGGGTTGGCAATGCCAGGGCTAGTAAAAGTGCACCAGCACTATACAATTCAATTAAGGCTGATGTTATAGGACAGATTCAATCACACGTTTTCTCGGCTGTTAGAGAAATGCCTTCTAATTTGAAACTACAGCTGTTATAAGTAGACCCCAAGCCTTTGATTGCAATTTGAATCCACTTTTCCAGAGCTAAGTTGTTTATATTGGATTTTGATGGAACTGGAGCCCGGTAATCATGTTATGTTTGTTACAGTGCGTGTTGGTGCTTTATGAGTATTATGACCCCATTCTTTCCTACTTCTGAAAATATGAGATATGAGGGGATGGAAAAACAGACTTTACATTCCAGTGCTTATATCTTGCTATTCTGTATGGTATCTGAGAAAATAATATTTCCTCTATATTAACAATGTATCATTTTGAAAAAAAGCACCGAAAAGTTAAGTTGTTGCATTTTAAAATACAAGTTGAAATGATTTCTTTGTATCACAACATAGTTATTTTATTCTGTGCATCTTCTTAAAGTCTTTTACTAAAACGTAAGGGGAAATAATCTTTGGACAATGCAAATCAGCTAAAGGAACATAAAGAATACATTTTCATATCTAAATGTTCCTATTTAATGTCATTTTTGCATGTTTTCAATTGTCAAAGTATTGCAGGTCTCTTCAAGCTGAAAATGTTATTAATTAAGTAATGATTCATGTACTTTAAGGTAGAGCAAGTCAAACACTGATTGTAATTGCAGTTGATTTCAATTGCAGTTAATTGGTTTTAGCAAGCAGATATCCCTGGTGCAAGGCATGATAGGCCTATAGCAGTGATAAAAATGAGATTTTAAAAACTTTTCGAACAGGTACAATGAACACATTAATCAAAACATTAATCAGAACAAAGTCTGTTCTTGTGAAACAAACTGCATTTTATACAAACTATTGTAGGAATAAATTACCCTACTGTCACGGATAGTAAAGACTGGTAAAGGATGTACTTAGGGAGTATGTAAATTTAAAGTAATGTCAAGTCAGTAGAACTCTTATGGATCTATTTATCATGCTGTGTCAAATAAATTACTCTGTATGAAAAGCTGACTACAATACATGGCAAATATATCTATGTGTGTATTGTATTTTACTATAACACACCACTAATTGTTAAACCATTAAGCTGGGGTTCAATGAGGCTGTGACCACAGAATTCCTACAGACAAATACAAGAGCTCTTCTACTATTATCCCATTATCAATATATTAAGACCAGGGCCAGACTGGGAGTAGAAAGCAGCCCTGGCAAAAAAAAAAAAAAAAAATCAGAGCAGCCCACACATTAATGCGTGATGGTGTTTTACTTATACACAAGCATATTTTATATATGTCAGGACATAGGCAGCAGAAGATGTTTTTGTCTGGGGGGGCAAAGGGAAAGAGTTTTTGTGGCGTGCGTAGCGTGGCAAAATAGGCCACGCCTGTCATTTTAGGCCACACCCACTGAAATCCACCAACCTCTACATTTATTTTTACAAGATTTTTCGGAGCACCATAGCAGCAGCAGCAGCAGAAACATTTGCTGAATGCCTTATAACCCAGAGCAACAGCATAATATTAAGATTATTCTGCAGTAGACTAATAGTAACCTGGGTTCTATGTATAGGTTATAAGACCTAATTTACAGTAATAGAAGAGGACACTGGACCCTCAAGCACATTATATAGTGACTAGGCAGTACATTATACATTAAATGTTAGGGTACTGGTACTCCCATCAGATTATACAAGATGCAACAGGGACTGTCACCCCAAGCACAATATGTCATGAAAGCAGGGGGCACAGAAATCGAAATCACAATAAATAGAGTGAGGCAATAGATACTGCTATCCGATGCACATTGTAGACAGTGAGAGGTAGTGGGGGCTGACACCACAAGAAAAGCAAGCAGAAGGCAACACCAGTTCTTTGCCACTTGAAATTATGAGTATATTTTCATCAGTTGTTTTGCTGAATACTTGCTGCTCTCAGTTATGCTATGAGATTTTGCAAGTTCTTTCTGTGCTTCTGTTCTGAATGTTGGCAGACAACTGAGAAACACAGCATAGTCAATAAACTAAAACTGGGTAAAGAAGAGCAAGTGTGCCATTTACTCTTTCTAGATGTGCCTCTCCTTCTATTCCACGATTCTTTATGTCCAGTCTCCTTATTCTCCATGAATCTCCATACCTACCTCCCCCACACAAACACACTCGTGTCAGTTTTTCTTTTCACTCTAATGATTTATTTGTAGGTCAAGCTCCGGAGTAGCATTGGTGGTTCACTGGGCTCTCGTCCTTACACTATTCTGTAATCTCCTTAGTCAGACGCGTGCTGTGCCTGCGTGCACCTCTCTCAGTTAGGGATGTAGCGAACGTCGGAAAAAAAGTTCGCGAACATATTCGCGAACTTGCGCAAAAATGCGAGCGGTTCGCGAACGGTTCGCGAACCCCATAGACTTCAATGGGAAGGCGAACTTTAACATCTAAAAAAGACATTTCTGGCCAGAAAAATGATTTTAAAGTTGTTTAAAGGGTGCAACGACCTGGACAGTGGCATGCCAGAGGGGGATCAAGGGCAAAAATGTATCTGAAAAATCTGCCTGTGTGTGCTTGGAAGAGATAGTGTAGGGGGAGAGCTGTTAGTGATTTCAGGGACAGATGATAGTAAGTTTGCTGGCTAGTAATCTGCTTGATACTGCTCTGTATTGGAACAAAAAAATAAATAAAAGCAGTCCTTACAAGGACTACTGTTATTGCAGCAGTCAGCAGATGAGATCAGAAGCAGGACAGCTGCCCACTGCAGCTACATACAGAGCACTGCAGTAGAAGGTAGATTACTAGCCAGCAAAGCTACCTAAGCTTAAATGTCCCTCAAACCCCTGCAGACTTCTGTCCCTCCAATAACAGAGCAGTATCAAAACGATTACTAGCCAGCAAACTTTCAACTGTCCCTGAAATCACTAACAGGCAGCAGCTCTCTCCCTACACTATCTCTTCAGCACACACAGGCAGAGTGAAAAAAACGCTGCAGGGCTTCGGTTTTTATAGGGAAGGGGAGTGGTCCAGGGGAGAGCTTCCTGATTGGCTGCCATGTACCTGCTGGTCTGGGGTGAGAGGGCAAAAAAAAGCGCCAACAATGGCGAACCCAAAATGGCGAACGTCGCGCGACGTTCGCGAACTTCCGGCGAGCGCGAACACCCGATGTTCGCGCGAACAAGTTCGCCGGCGAACAGTTCGCGCCATCTCTACTCTCAGTGCGCAGAACAAGCCTGGGCCAGGAAAAGCAAATGATCACTGAACGGAGAGTTCAAGCCACCCACTGAACCACCAATGCTTGCGATCCCCTGACATGGCCCCCTGGTTCTGACGCCTACAGGTTTACTTGAAGTGTTTAATGGTGCAGCAAGTGCCGCATCAAATCAGGCAGTGGGCGGCCCACTTAAATACAGGGTAGAGCGGCCCTGCGGGCATTTGCCTGAACAAACAGGTTACCAGTCCGGGCCTGATTAAGACCATTAAGACTATTTTGTGCCTTAAGCTACCAAAAATGCCCTTCCAAAACAGATATTGCTTGTCCATTTATTGCTATATATTTGGGAGTTTTAACCTTGAAACCAAGCAAGTTGCAGCTAAAACTTAGTCCCTGTATAATGAAGCAGTAGAATTCTTAATCAATGTCAGAAATCTCCCAGAATCAAACTCTGGACTGTGAACAATACCTGCCCAATTCTCCTGAGCCACTGGGGGATCTTAGCACTTATGCTGGACACTCCCCTGAACAGACAATAGCTCTTCCTACAATTATGACCCTTTATAAGCCTGTGCATTGGTTGATCATCTGAGCTCCTGAGCCTGATCTAGGCTCTGACTTCTGTAATTCCTGTTTCCTATGTTCCCTACCTGTTTCCGTGCCCTTCTTCACTATTAGCCTCATCACAGCCCTGTATTTGTGACTTGTGTATTGTGATTTGTGATTTTCTGTCTGTTTTGATTATTTTCTTATTTTGCTAATTAAATCTATTCATTTTTACCTTACCATGGCTCCGCAAATCCTGCCTGTTGGTCAAACCTGACAGTAGTAGATGAAAGTTGAGTGTAGAACTGGCCTGACCAGGGGTTTGCCAGCTTAAATATATTGCAATATATGGACAAAGAATCCTTATTTTGTTTACACAGTCATTTCACATCATTATGTTAAGCTGCAATGATAATCTGTTATAGCTAATGAGAAAAACTCAGACGTCAAGTTTCTGCAAAAGCAGCTCTGTTAAAAAAAAGTGTAATAAGTATGATAGACAAATGCCATATTTTCCACATATCATATTTTCAATGTGCTGATGGCTTTTATGCCAGATTATTACACAACACCTGAAATCAATACACAGCCTTATAAATGCACCATTTTTTTCAGTTCAATACATGATGTATTTGGTCACTGTTTTTGTTACACGGCACATTAAATCGGCCCTAAATGAGATGCCATGACTTGAAATTTAACACATGGATTATAAGAAGATGATTAATATTTTGGATGGAAAGGGTGAACTCATTATGATTCAAGAAATTATAATGAAAAAACTCCCATCCAGCTTTAATGGAACAGACTGAACCGTATTAGTAGCAGGTATCTCCTCTCCTCAAAGTGCCAATATATTCTAAAGGAAAAGGCTCATTGCAACATATATACTACCTAGGGATGCACCGAATCCAGGATTCGGTTCGGGATTTGGCCAGGATTCGGCCTTTTTCTGCAGGATTCTGATTCAGCCGAATCCTTCTGCCCGGCTGAACCGCAGGGAGGGAAATTGCATGAATTTTTGTCAGAAAACAAGGAAGTAAAAAATGTTTTCCCCTTCCCACCCCTAATTTGCATATGCAAATTAGGGTTCGGATTCGGTTCGGTATTCGGCCAAATCCTTCGTGAAGGATTCAGGGGTTCGGCCGAATCCAAAAAAGTGGATTCGGTGCATCCCTAATACTACCCATACAAACCTTCATGTTGGGTGAATAATGTAATCACAGCTGTTCACAAGTCCAAGTTAATAAATATGAAATAAAGCTGTACAGATATAAAATCCAGTAATTTGTCATATGTTTACTGCCTAAACTATTTTGAATCTCAATTACAGTTACATTACACATATTCTGAAATTAATTATGCAAAGACTTGTTAAATGCTATATATCATATAAACAAATTACCTTGCCTGGTGCAGCCAAAATTCTAAAGAAACCATTTAATGGGTCACTATGATTTAGTGATTTGTTAATTTTATTTGTTTATTTTTTTTCTCAGAATTACATAATTACATACTTAATTTAGGTTTTGAAAAAAAATACAACAGTGCATCAAGATCAATCCTTCACTGTGTTCTGCAGAAGAACATTTTGACAGCAAAATACACTATTACAGTGTTCACATTTTGCTTCCAACTGATACTGACCACCGATATGACTTAAAAATTCCACTTTTGGTCTAAATTCTGAATCTTCATGTGTGTCAATTATCAACAAAAATTAACTATACCCGTTTATTAATGCATTGCAAGGTGTCTGTTGCTCTGTTGGTTCTAATAAGTGACAGCAATTGAAGAACACTGATATCTGATTTTCATACATCCCCTTCCCATTTCTCTCTGCTGCCAATTCATTATAAAAGGACAGATGAGAAATGGTGGGCAGTAAATGTCTGTAAATGTGAAGGACATTTTACAGATGACTGGCTGTGCACAGTTTGTTTTATGTACAACAGTTTATCTCAGGCCTTGGAAACGATTCCATTAAATGCATAACTATTTTTATAAGATGCAGTCAAACTGTAAGGACTAAAAATAGTGTTTGATAACAATAATAAACAAAACATTTTTAAAAAAGTAATAACATAACATAGAACTAGACACTAGACATACGTTAAAGTGTCTGTGCTTAAGCCAATATCAATGCAGGGTGCATAGTCAAATCCTAAATTATAATTTATGCATATCAACCAATATTCAAAGCAAGTGAAATTATATTAAAGCATTACCTTTTTGCATTGTATCTGATGTGTTGTTCCAAACGCAATGATGTGATTTAATAAAATTTTATAACATTTTACTCAATGACTGGAACATTGTGCAATGAGGTGATATATATTTATGTATATAATCTTAATGACATTCACACTATGCTGGTATGGGCTTTTTTATGCAAAACTCCAAGAGATATGGTTTAATTTCAAGCACCATGGCTTAAGGCTATTAAAAACTTTAAAAAAAACCCCAAAAGGACTGTTTTTTCATCAGTATGAATCCATGCTTGATTACCGCCATGTACACAGTTCTACAGAAGGAAAACAATTTATTAAAATATGACATGAAGGGGAAATGCAATGCTATATTTCTGAGTAGTTGGATAATGGGATGAAATATATGAGAGAGAGAGAGAGAGAGACAGCCATAACAGTACTAAATTTCCAATGAATACCATGATGAAGAACAAATATGTCCCCAAATGGACAGATTTATATAGAACAAGTACTGAATACAGATGGCAATGCTCAATGAAGATCAATATGCATTGGCCAAAAGACAACACAGTCGAAAAGAGGTTATTTCAATTTCAAAAATCTTGGTGATCACCAAGTTGTTATTTAAAACATAAGAAGTCAAACCTGGGATAATATAAGATTATTTTAATTGTAATACATGAGTAAACTGTGCTAAATATGTTACTTCAGCAACTTATAATTCAAAGAAGACCTAGAATATGTCATTCATAAATATTTAGATATATTTTATAGGTATATGATCAGTCATTAGTAAAAAACATGTTTCCATCTATGGATTTGAAAACACCCTTCACTGATTTAACATTATTACTTGAGGGATTAAACAGAGCCACAGCTTGTTTGTCTTTCCAGTAGTGCAATGTTGTCAGTTTATTTAATGCCACAACACCAGCTCAAGTATATCTCAAATGTTTTCTGTCAATGTGACAGGATTGTCAAAGAGAAATGTTTTGTTTTCTCAAAGATGACTTTAATGCTTCATACTGCCATGATTTAGTCAGAGAACCACATTTATTTAGCAACACTGTGTCCTATCAAACTGACTCAACAATTGCTCTTGCAAATACTGTAGATGTCCATTCAATAAAATGTTAAGTCTTAGAGGCTAAAACATATTACCCAGTCCAATCTTCCCTCTACAGGTATGGGATCTATTGGGACATGAGGTTTTCCATTTACATTTTTACTGCAATTTGTATCATCACCATAGCTTATGTCTGCTAAAAACTATTTAAACATTATGGGGCATATCAAGGGTTGAATTTCGAATTGAAAAAACTTTGAAATTCGAATTCAAAAAGACCAACCAAAATAAAGTCAAAGGTTTTTTTTTTTTTTTGGTTGGTCCGTTTTTGATCGAATAGGACCGTATTTGGACAAATTCGAATCATACGAATTGAAGGAATAGCACATTCGATCGAATTCAAAATTTTTCCCAAATTTTTTTTTTTACAGAGTCCACCAATTGACTCCAAATGGGTTCTAGGAGTTGCCCCATAGCCTAAAACACCAATTTTGCAGGTTTTAGATGGTGAATGGTCAAAGTCTAATTTTTGAAGAGAAGGTACATGATAAATTTCGATATTCTAATTTTTGAATTTTTTTCAAATTCAAATCGAATTTGGACTATTCCCTAGTCTAAGTACACAAAAAATAGCTCAAAATTCATTTTTTTTATTCAAAAATTCACCTTGACTATTGATAAATCTGCCCCTAAATAAACCCAATAAATCAATACGGATTTATACAGCTTAGTGAAGAAGCCACTTGGATCAGTGGTGAAAGGTTTAAGAATACTCAAACTCCAGTTGCTTTAGACTTACTGTAACTTTACTAGATACTGTATATTACAAGCTGGGTGAATGAGAATCTCCATAGACATTAAAGAGGACAGAAAACAATTAAAAATTGGAATGCTTTGCTTAAAATGAACTGTATAGGAGATGTCTGTATGTTTATTTTTTTAAACACAGTTATTAGTAAGCACAACATATAATGGGAGGGATTTACATTTGTGTCTGCATGCATGTGACTTGTGCCTGCACTTTAGGAGAGAAATGCTTTCTGGCAGGCTGCTGTTTTTCCTTCTCAATGTAACTGAATGTGTCTCAGTGGGACATGGGTTTTTACTATTGAGTGTTGTTCTTAGATCTACCAGGCAGCTGTGATCTTGTGTTAGGGAGCTGTTATCTGGTTACCCTACCATTGTTCTTTGGTTTGGCTGCTGGAGGGAAAAAGGGAGGGGGTGATATCACTCCAACTTGCAGTACAGCAGTAAAGAGTGATTGAAGTTTATCAGAGCACAAGTCACATGACTTGGGGCAGCTGAGAAATTGACAATATGTCCAGCCCCATGTCAGATTTCAAAATTGAATATAAATAAATCTGTTTGCTCTTTTGAGAAATGGATTTCAGTGCAGAATTCTGCTGGAGCAGCACTATTAACTGATTCATTTTGAAAACATTTTTTTTTTCCCATGACAGTATCCCTTTAATAAAGTCGGTCTTTCAAAAACAGTTACAGTAAGTAGACCATACTGACCACGCTATTACCTCAAAATATATTCCAATCAAGCCCAAATTCTGCATACCTAAGCAAGTTCCACCCCTTTCAAGCTGTACCATCATCTGTGTGAGCCAACCACTGTGATATGACCCCTGACTAAACTCCTGCCTTTTCCACCCTAATGGTAGCTTTAGAATTATTTTTCAGGTGTATATTTAAAGTACTCATTTAGTATAGAAAATCCAAAGGAAGACATAAAGTAAATAGATACAAAGACTTTAGCTTTTCCAGTTAGTGTAGTTTTTATTCCAACACTGGATATTCCGTTTATACTATATATAATAAATAAAGTTTTATTGATGGAATGAAATTAATACATTATAGTCAGAAAATCCCATCATTTTTTTCAAGATTTTTTTCAGCATAAACTTTATGTTGGATTTTTAATAAAAAATTGTTCTTGCACAACATATATTAATGAGAGATGCCTTAAAAATGCATTCACTTGTATTTATATAAAAAATGACGTTACTAATGCTATGTTACAGTATATTAACAATATCAATACATCATAATAGCACATGTAATAGTTTAAAAAAATGTAACCCATTTTTGATAAACTTGCCCTAACAAATTTGATATTATTTTTGTAACTTATCAATACAATGCACAACTAAACCCCAGAAAAATCTTTCCAGCATGGTTCAACAATCTATAACTCAACACAGAAGATTTAATGGTTTTGAAAGTATTGTAAATTATATTTTAAAGTATGAGTAAATTTCTGTTTTTATGCGATTTCTACAAGCTCTGCGTTTTTGGCTAATTCATGAATTTCAGGAAACAAAGCAAATTAATCATTACTTTCTTTACAAACAGTATTACAGGTACCATGGTACAAATACTACAGTTGTTTCCTGTCAGGTTCATTTTGTTTTAGTATTTCCTTCACGTTAAGTGCTGTGAATATTGTACATCAAAGTATATTACTGGAATTTGCTGCCCTGTAACCTTCAATGAAACAATGAAACAGTCACTGCTGGAATGGAACAGATATTTTACTGCCAATAGCATCTGCTAATATAAATTAGACTTTCAGAGGCAGCACAACTGTGGATGTCAGTGCTGTACAATAAAATAGTCTGAAATGAACTCTAGACAAGGATATTTTTCAGATTTGTTAATTTATCATGACACTTGATATATAGATAACAACAGTAAAAATGTTTCATTAATACCATAGAACCTGTCCTAATTCAAGACAAAAAGTGAATTCAATATTGTTTACGGTTGACAGTATTTGTAATTGTTCTGCTTGTCTTCTGAAGTATAATTTTTGGTATATGGGACTGCACCTTTATACTGACTATAATTCTTATTATCTTTGTGTAAGTGGCTGATTCAAGAAAACAATTATAGATAGACAAACCCAAACTATGATATACCCGTATTTGAAATCTATTTGAATACAGAATTACATGGACAAAAAAAATGTAAAAGATGAAAATATTCAAATATGTTGCAAAATTATATTATTCAAATAAGTCTTTTTGTAGATATACAATGCGTATCCTCAGTTTTTCTGCTCTGTAGGTTAAGTGGGCCCATAAATTAATATGACAGAAGTAAAGTTAAAACAGGGATATGTATACTAAACACCTATTTAGTACAATAACAAAACAGTAAACAGAAATTCATTATTTCTATTCAAATTAAGATAATACATATGTGTAATTACTATAGATGTCATCAAAAATAAATTATGTTAAACACTTTACAAGTTGTTTCAAAAAACATATTTAGGGGGTCAATTATTAAAGTATGACTTTTTATGGTTTTAAGGGGCAAAAAAATATTTATTAAACCCTGGTGCTGCTAAAAGTCCAAATCAAAAAATACTCCATCTCAAACCTGTCATGAAGAAGTCAATGCAGAGGTCGCTTTTACAATTGGAAGATATAATGATCTGTGCTGGGTTTCGTACAACAATCCAAATAATTTGTGGTTTTCAGGTGTCAAATAAGAAAAAAATACTAAAATTTGGTCTTTTTTCCGCACCAGATTTTTTCGAGTTAATTTATTGATAAGGTAAAACTGTTGATGGGAGTTTGGTTGAAGTGGTTTTAACATAATGAGAAATTTTTGGATTTTAGTAAATAACCCTCTAAGACTCCCAATAGGTTAGTTGACCATTCATATATCGCAGATATCAAATGAATATATATTCAGTTGGAGTAATTTATGAGTGCAATTTTAAGCACTTGATATTTCTATTTTTCTATCTCATTAGAAAAATATTTAGATGTTTAAGGTTGCTGTAAATATATATCAGCATATATTGTCATTATTTAAGCTATAACGAGACATATAGGGGCCCATTTACTTAGCTCGAGTGAAGGAATAGAGGAAAAAACTTTGAATTTCGAATGTTTTTTTTGGCTACTTTGACCATCAAATGGGCTGCTACCTTCGACTTTGAATAGAACAATTCGAAATAAAAATCGTTCGACTATTCGACCATTCGATAGTCGAAGTACTGTTTCTTTAAGAAAAAACTTCGACCCCCTAGTTCGCCACCTAAAAGCTACCGAAGTCATTGTTAGCCTATGGGGAAGGTCCCCATAGGCTTTGGTAGCTTTTTTTGGGTGAAGAAAAATCGTTCGTTCGATGGATTAAAATCCTTAGAATCGAACGATTTTAATCAATTTTTGCGCTAAATCCTTCGACTTCGATATTCGAAGTCAAAGGATTTAACTTCAATGGTCGAATATCGTGTGTATGTAAATCTGCCCCATAATCATTATACTATGCAATAGAAAGAGTTGTTTTTACAGTATTCATTTAATATCAGAATATGTAATGCATTACACATTACAAAATATGCCAATGAATTCTTTCATTAATCCACATTAATTTGTACAGTAATAAAACAATTACTGAAAACAATTGCTGAAAAATTTCCAATGTGGCTAAAATACTAGACCAATCCTTATATTGAAAACATTGATTCAGCAAGAGTCATCCTGGAAGCCTGGGCGTGTATTCATTTTACAGAAACCCTTCCACTATCTGGGCAAATTGATACATCCAGTTGAAAGTACACCAGTCTGATTTATGTGTTGTAAACAAACAAAAGCATATTACCTTCATACAGGGGTGTAACTACAGAGGAAGCAGACCTTTCAGTTCCAGGGGGAACCACCCGCCCCAGGATTGTAGGGGGACCAGTACACTAGCGATAAGTAATGAGCAATTCCACTAAATCTTGGTAGATCAATTTACCAATGTTTTGGGGCCCTAAATTGAATTTGCAATGGAGTCCAGTAAAATCTAGTTAGACACTGTCTAAATAAAGTATAAGGAAGTCCTTCAGAGTTATGTAACTAATACTCATTGTTTATGGTAACTTAGAAACACATTCCTACATATGCAATATGCAACCAATACGATGTTTGCATTTAAACAGGTGACCAGTAAATTATACCTGCTTATAGGTTGCTATGGGTTACTACATTTGGGCAAAATATGTGCCTTTTATTACATAACCCCATATAAATCTACCTAAATGGGGCTCATTTACTAATACTGGGCTAAATTGCCTCAAAGCAGTAATCCATAGCAGCCAAAAACAAATTAGCTTGATCCCTCTGGCAGAAAAAAGACAGCAAAAATCTGATGGGTTGCTGCACAGACACATTATTGGCAAGTGTTACTAAATATGCCCCAGTGAGTTTTCTCAGTATATCATAACTGTGTGGTGAGACATAAGTAATAAAACAATAAGGGGCTCAAAATCTGAATTTTTTTTTGAATGTGAGATTTCTGACACCTCGACCATTGAAAAAAGTTCTAATTCGAATATTCACCACCTAAAACCTGCTGAATTCATTTACAAATCAATGGCAGAGGTCAGTTGACCCATTTGAAGATGTTAATAGCCGTCCTGACTAGGGATGTAGCGAACGTCGGAAAAAAAGTTCGCGAACATATTCGCGAACTTGCGCAAAAATGCGAGCGGTTCGCGAACGGTTCGCGAACCCCATAGACTTCAATGGGAAGGCGAACTTTAACATCTAAAAAAGACATTTCTGGCCAGAAAAATGATTTTAAAGTTGTTTAAAGGGTGCAACGACCTGGACAGTGGCATGCCAGAGGGGGATCAAGGGCAAAAATGTATCTGAAAAATCTGCCTGTGTGTGCTTGGAAGAGATAGTGTAGGGGGAGAGCTGTTAGTGATTTCAGGGACAGATGATAGTAAGTTTGCTGGCTAGTAATCTGCTTGATACTGCTCTGTATTGGAACAAAAAAATAAATAAAAGCAGTCCTTACAAGGACTACTGTTATTGCAGCAGTCAGCAGATGAGATCAGAAGCAGGACAGCTGCCCACTGCAGCTACATACAGAGCACTGCAGTAGAAGGTAGATTACTAGCCAGCAAAGCTACCTAAGCTTAAATGTCCCTCAAACCCCTGCAGACTTCTGTCCCTCCAATAACAGAGCAGTATCAAAACGATTACTAGCCAGCAAACTTTCAACTGTCCCTGAAATCACTAACAGGCAGCAGCTCTCTCCCTACACTATCTCTTCAGCACACACAGGCAGAGTGAAAAAAACGCTGCAGGGCTTCGGTTTTTATAGGGAAGGGGAGTGGTCCAGGGGAGAGCTTCCTGATTGGCTGCCATGTACCTGCTGGTCTGGGGTGAGAGGGCAAAAAAAAGCGCCAACAATGGCGAACCCAAAATGGCGAACGTCGCGCGACGTTCGCGAACTTCCGGCGAGCGCGAACACCCGATGTTCGCGCGAACAAGTTCGCCGGCGAACAGTTCGCGCCATCTCTAGTCCTGACATTCAAGTTTTTTTCTGAGGAAAAATAGTGTCTCTCAAACACTTTCTACATTTTCGTAAACTCGCCCAAGAGATTACTTGTCCCTTCTGACCCTTCACTTCATCGATCTCTGCAAAACAACAAACCTCATTCCTCTATGAAGAACTTCTGCAGCTACCACATAACCCACTCAAAGTTGAATACATTTAAAGAATGATTTTACATCTCCTTTTATATGTTATTTATCTTATATTGTCAACTAAAAATGTTTCTTTCATTTTTAAGTATCCATGTATTTAAATGATGTACTATACATCTGTAATGGTAACAGGAAAATATCTGATAGATATGTATAATCATATCTGGGCATCCAGCAATATGAATGACATATTTTTGTGGTTATTGGGTCTTTAACAAAAAAAAGTGGGTTCTACATTTCTGTTTAAGCTTAAAGGGGTGGTTCACTTTCAGGTTAACGTTTAGTATGTTAAAGAATGGCCAATTCTTTAACAACTTTTCAATTGGTCTTAATTATTTATTTTTTATAGTTTATGAATTGTTTTCCTTTTTCTCCTGACTCTTTCTAGCTTTCAAAAGGGGGTCACTGACCCCATCTAATAACAAATGCTCTGTAAAGCTACACATTTATTGTTATTGCTACTTTTTATTACTCATCTTTCTGTTACGACCATCCCCTATTAATATGTCATATCCTCATTCAAATGAATGCATGGTTGCTAGGGTAATTTGGATCCTAGCAACCAGATTGCTGACATTGCAAACTGGAGAGCTGCTGAATAAAAAACTAAATAACTTAAAAACCACAAACAATAAAAAATGAAAACCAATTGCAAATTGTCTTAGAATAGCGCTCCCCACATCATACTAAAACTTTACTCAAAGGTGAAGAACCCCTTTAACTGGTAGTGCCTAGGGATGGGCGAATTTGTCCGTTTTTGTTTCGCCAAAAATTCGCCACCGGCTAAATGTTGCCGATGCCCATTAAAGTCTATGGGAATCAAAAAAATTTTGTACAGCGTCTTTTTTATTTTGACGCACAACGCCATACAAGTCTATGGGCGTCATTTTTTCGGCGAAACAAGGCAAAAAAATTTGCCCAACCCCCACTGTCAAACAGTAGTTTTTTATAAACTAAATTAGGGCTTGCAGTAGTAATTATAATTCTGTTTAATATTTTTCAGCAAATGCTTCAAAAGTGGAATTTGTTCAGCTGGAAAATAAAATGTTGAAGATTTTGGAGTTTGAATTTTAGAATAATGTGAATTTTTTTTAAACTCTAATAAATTAGATTTTATTCACAATTCATATGGTATATTATTTATGAAAAAATTTGACAGTTGGAAAATAAAAAAAATCAATAGTTGGAAAATAAAATTTTGAATATTTTGGGGCTTAAAATGATATATTATTTATGAAAAAATGTGAATGTCTACAAATCGATTGAATAGTCCCAACCTAAAAATTCAAATCAAATCAAATTTTTTTTAAAAAAAACTGAATATTGCGCAATAATTTTTTTTTTACGACAATTTTTTTTTCTCACATTGGAGTCTATTGTGCATCATTTTTGCAACGAAACTTGGCTAAAAATTTTGCTCATCACTACTATTAACATCTTTAAATAGTTCATGGGACCTCTGCTATTGACTTCTACATGAACTCGGCAGGTTTTAGGTGGAGATTATTCAAATTTGAATTTTTGAAGCTTCTGACTGTAATAAATCTCACATTCGAAATGAAATTCGAGTTGGTGGTTTTAAATTCAAAATTGTGAGTTTTACTTACTTTGTAACTAATTGTACATTTATTGTCTATTGAAAATAATATCTGTCTAAAGCTGTATCTGTACTGTATGTAATGTATTTTTGGAAATCGAAACCTGGCTGGAAGATAGCTAAAAATTCTGCTGTGTTGTTTCTGTAGTCCTAACTTGCAGTGCAGAAGGATTAGGCATACAATTATTTTCTACTCTCTTTTAAGAAATTCAAATAGAAATATGTTTTAAATATTAAAACAATATGATAAACATATATGACACAAGAACTCATTTTGCTTCTTTAAGCCCCATGAGTTGGTAAACTAAAATAGAAGAACAGGAGTTAACTTAGTTTTTAACTACTTTTCTACTTCAAAAAATACCTACAAAAACTAGTAATAAATTATAACAAAATGTTCAATAGCAAAATAATCTTCACTCCATTCATAATGAAAACTATAAATGTATTTAACAAATTATGTGGAAAAATGTCAGGTTTACTCACATCCCTTTCTTCTCATCTTCTTCCTTCCTTTGGCTTATCTGTAGAAGCAAATAGAAATTGCTTCAGTGAGCCCTAACTATTCCTGCTATCTTTACAAAATACTTATTTGATGGCATTTCTAATAATGCAATGATTTTATAACATAAATGACAAAGTTATGGTGACAGAATTGTTATTTATTTGACAAACTCCTAAGGCATTAACAATCTATTGGCATAAGCAAATGTCTTAAAACAAAACAAAAACATCAATTTAGTGAACAAGATGTACAAGAAAGAATCAAATCATCCCAGTCAAGAAAATGAGTCAAGTCACATTGCGTGCAGTAATTGATTTTCTCCATAAAATGAATGTCTTAAGGCATGTCTCTAGTGACATTTGTTGAGAAAATGTCATAAAATTTGTCTACAGGAGGACTGTCAGGAAATATAAAATAGTTTTGTGTGTTTTGGTTATCAAAAATGCTGCTCCTAATAACTTGCGTTGTGGCAGAAACATAATATAATTACAGCTTAAAATAAATGCAAGCATTAAGTTTTAAGGTACACTAAAGGCATTAGAGCCCCATCACATATCAAATGTAAACTATCTAGATTCACCAAATTTTAACAGAGCGCACCACCAACATCTTCTTAAAAGCCTTTATTGAATTAAGGGTCCTGACCCGGGAGCCAGCATCGTTTCACATCAACACAGGTCTTTTATCAAGCTACTTAAAGCAGCATGTGCTCAAAATTTCATATATAATCCATCACAATGACCTCTATTGGCAAAAACACCACATTGCACCATTATACAAACATGATACATAATTGCAATTCAAAGTGCAACAGATCAAATTCAAAAAACAGACAGGAAATGTACACTTATCTGTTACTTCAGTGTATAATCCCATCACCAATTATCAAAAGTAGTTTGAGGATACTATCTAGATTCAAGAGAACCCTTCATTGGATAGGTAAAGAATGTTGACAACCTGCGTATATGTATAAAATATATGTTTTATATGTATAACTGTGATACTCAAATTGTATTTTTAACCCAGAAACTAATATAGTGGCTTTAACATATCAGCAGAAACATATTTAAACCTTAAAACTAGTCATTCACTTTGAGATCTGCTTTTTGGCAACGTTGCAAAACAAGTGTCTCTTTGCCTGATTTGGCTACCTACATCCTCGGCCAAATTGGAATAATACTGCAGGTCTACAGAGACTCAACAAGTAAAGGCTGTATAATTATACCTACTGTATGTGGCCATCCTCCAGCAGGATTTTCAAACTTACCCAATAGATACCTGTAATAAATGAAAAATGTTCTAGTTTGAGCTATTCTTGTAATGGAGTATCTTATTGTTTTTCATTGTGATCATCAATAACCTTGAAGTTGGCATTGAAAATGTTGTATGTGTTTGTCTGTCAGTGCCAGTAAATTGTGTGAAACAATGGGTTCTATACAGGATGTTTCCAGAATGCAAAGAATTGGTGATGGGCGAATTTGTCCCGGTTCGATTTGCCGAAAAATTAGCGAAACGCATTGAAGTCAATGGGCGGCAAAATTATTTTAACGTGCGTCTGTTTTGACACCCGCGACAATTATTATACATGCACCTATTTTGGCCAAATGCATTAAAGTCAATGGGTGTCCGAATAATTTTGACGTAAAACAATGTTCATGTGTGCGCGCCCAAATTTTTTTGACAAGGTGGATTTTTTGCCAGCAAATTTTTGTGGCAGTTTTGTGAACTGATGGTGAAAAACAGAAGTTCGCCGTGAATTTGCACCTAGTAAATTTTTTCCCTATCATTAGAAAGCAATGTAATTGAAGCACTGGGTAGCAAACTGACTACATACAGGTGCAGTTATATACTATATGGAAACCTTTTTGGGGTCTCCTTAAAGGGACTCTATCACAGTAAAATTTGTTTTTATCAATATGAAGTTGATAGTGCTGCTCCAGCAGAATTCTATACTGTAATTGGTTTTTCAAAAGAGCAAACAGATTTTTGTTTTGAAATCTAACACGGGGCTAAACATGTTGTTAGTTTCCCAGATGCCGCCAGTCATGTGTCCTGTGCTCCAATTAACTTCAGTCACTCTTTACTGCTGTACTGCAAGTTGGAGTGTTATCACAACATAACAATTTTATATGGTACAGTGAATTATTTGTATTGTAAACAGTGTAATTTGGAAATAAAATCTACACCATAAGAATCATGGCAGAATTCCTTTAAATGAACAGTAACATCTACAAACGAAAGCGTTTTAAAGGAATGCCAATATAATATACTGTTGCTATGGACTGGTAAAACTGGTGTATTTGCTTCAGAAATACAACTATAGTTTATATAAACAAGCTGCTGTGTAGCCATAGGGACAGACCTTTAAGCTCAGTATATTCCAGAGTTTATGTTATCTGTTTTGTAACCTGTGCCATTTCTCATTTTTCAGCTTTAAATGAATCATACGAATCAAAGCAATACTGCTTTCTATTGAATTTGATTAGAAGCTTTTCCAAAAAAAACCTTCGATTTTTCCCCCAGTCCCCCAATAGACTCCAAATAGGTTCTAGGAGGTCCCCGATAGGCTAAAACAGCAATTTGGCAGTTTTTAGATGACGAATGGTCGAATTCGAAATTTTTTTTTGAAAAATTCATTAGTATACATAGAAAAAAAAATCACCAACACAAATTAAACTTTAAAACCGCAAAGCCTTTATTAAGAAATAACTTACCAAAACTCTGCTCCTCTTCAGAAAAGGCAACACAGCGATGATCCATCTCCTCCCTGGCTATCTCCTATAAGGAAGGCAGGGAGGAGAAATCGAGCACTGCACGATGGATTGCCTTGATTGCTTTTTGAAGAGGAGCGGAGTTTCAGTAAGTTTTTTCTTAATAAAGACTTTGCGATTTTAAAGTTTACTATGTCTTGGTGTTTTTTTTCCGATGTATACTAAAGAATTTTTTAACATTTTTTTTGATACTACTGGTCCTTTAATACAGCAAAAATATTACAACATTTCTTGATATTGTGCATGCATCATGCTTAGTCTTCTCTAAAAAATTATATTTTGTTTGTGTATATATATACATATATATATATATAAAAATATAATATAATATATATAAAATATGTATATTATTCATTACACACATCTTCAAAATAATATAGTATGTATATATATATATATATATATATATATATATATATATATATATATATATATATATATATATATATATAAAATCTACAGTCTGGTCATTTCCCTATGGGACCAGATTGTAAATTATATCCTTATAAACGGCGCGTTCTGATGTCAGAATGCACCGTTTATAACAGGGGCCCCAGGCCGCCGAATTTGACGCATTTGAATTTGACGCTGGCCATCCGAATTTGACGCCGCTCTTCCGAAACGGACGCCGGCGCGCCCAGATTTGATGCCAGAGACCAGAATTTGACGCCAGCGACCAGAATGTCGACTGCGACCCCCCCTCCTGACTCCCCCACAGAATGTAGATTATAATGCATAATGTACCCCCTACTAGAAATTAAAAAAGGTATCAGAAGTCACCTCGGAGTTATGTGACCTGTATAAAAGCATATATGTTCACATATATGCTCCTCGGTGACTTATAATATCTTTATAAATTACAGTAGGGGGTACATTATCCGCTATATATATATATATATATATATATATATATATATATATATATATATATATAGAAATTGCACGTGGTACCAGCACTCACAGGGTTTGCATGAAAAATCAATCGTTCAATATGGTTAAATAGGAAAAAAAGGTTTATTGAATCCGACGTTTCGGTTCCCCACAGGAACCTTTCTCAAGGGCAAACAGTGCTACACAGGAAGTGAACAGTTAAATACACAAAAGGGCGCCAAACCAATTGCTAGGCAACCCACAACTCCACCCCCACCCCCAAAGGTAATAGAATCCAGGTGTGACAAATCAATGTGCACAAAAAACAGTGTGTGGATATATATACCAAAAGGATATATAAACGAAAATAAGAAATTCCTTTTGATTGAAAGTAGTAAGAGAATAGATAGTAAGAGAGGAAACATGCACACTGGTCGTAACAACGGGCCTTATGGTATGCGACCTTGATTATAGGCCCACTCAAGCATAGAATCCAAATGCCAAAGCAGACCATCTGGTGGATTTTTGGAAATGTACTATCTTATCATAAGTAGTATATAGGCTGCAACAATGTGCCAAGCCCTGATACTGTAGTGGTGGGTGGGTCAACCATAGGAACTAACCCCGGGTATGAGCAGTATACTCTGTCTTAATTAGCCATCTGCGTGTCCACCGCAGAAGCATATTAGACACCAGTCTTATATCTCCCATCTGACTGCCCCTTGGCCAATGTCCTGAAAAAAGGGTCTGGGCCTTTGGGGTCTGCACCTGAATCTGTCAGTAGATTGGTCGGAACTGTCAATGGTTTGTAGGGATTTAGGGAACCGTTTCCTCCGTATAAAGGGGCCCCTGCGGTGGGTGGTGTTTAAACTCATTAGCCAGCCATAAACTTGTTTATTCTTGTAGTCCTCTGACACCTTTCTAAGTTTGTTTTGTTTAAAACTGGTTAAGTCTTGTTTGTGTTTATCTAGGAGTGACTTGATCTTGTTTAGCCAGTCAGATATGGTATCGTTCTTAAGGCAATCCAGGTATTGTTCTTCTGTATGTTTTATGTCTTGCTTGACTATGGCTAATTCTTTGCCCACCCGTTCCACCTCGGGCACTGCCATGGGTAGTGCCCTCGCTCCATCATATGCCAACTTGTACTGTATATGCTAGCATTTGAAACTGCGCACATCTCACCCTGGATAGGTCAATCAATTTTATTATATTTTCGTTACATTGACGATCTGTTCATGATATGGACAGCTAGCGAGCAAGCTCTATTAGAATTTCATCAAGGACTCAATGACCTCAATACTCCCATTAAACTCACCTTGGCCTATCACACCCAAGAAATTGTTTTTCTTGACCTGAACATACACAAACACCAAGGGGGTTTGGGTACCAGGCTGTTTTGCAAACCGACAGACCGAAACTCAATACTACATGCGGCCAGCAGCCACCCACCCGCAACCTTTAGGGGCATTCCATACTCTCAATTTATAAGAGTAATTAGGAATAACAGTGATCCACAATCGGCCGATGTCCAGCTCCAAACAATGTTCGACAGATTCCTTAACAGGGGCTACGACTATCATCTATTGGAAACCCAATTACAAAGAGCAAAGCAGCATACACAGGGCTCCCTACTAGAGAAGAAGCCACTACCCCCCAAGGGCCCCAACCCTTTGATTTTCACTACCACATACACACCTGCTACTAGACAACTAGTCACGTTAATAAAATCCAATTGGCCCATGATCAACATGGATGAATCACTTTCGCTATGGGGAGCACCTAACCCTATGATGGGGTACAAAAGGGGCAAAAATTTGAAAGACATACTCATGGTCACTGACTTTAAGGGACAAGGTCCAAATCTGACCAATTGGTTGACCAAACAGACCAAATTGGGTTGCTATAGGTGCCCAGACTGTACCACCTGCTGCTGTCTGTTAAGCGGACCTGACTTTCCCCATCCCTATTCCGGGAAAAGGCTTAAGATACTCCATAGACTTACTTGTACCTCAACATATGTAGTTTATATCATTACCTGCCCCTGTGGCCTATATTATGTTGGAAAAACAATTACCACGCTCAGGGAACGAATTAGCAACCACAGATCATCTATAAGCAGGGCCCTTAAGGAAGGACATTCCTTACAACCGGTTGCCAGACACTTTCTTGCCAAAGCTCATGGACTGCCTACTTTCAAGTGCATGGCGATCGACCACCAGCCAGCCCTCTCCAGGGGTGGTGACCGTGACCTTGCCCTCTTACGAAGGGAAGCCCGATGGATCCACAGATTGAACTCTCTGTCCCCGAGGGGATTGAATGAGTCGCTACCATTGGGTTGCTTCTACTAACTTATCCACTATACCTTGTTCTGCGGACTTTGATATGACTTAACTGATTTGTTTTTGGCATCTGCCCTGGTTCACTAGCAGTTTACTTATTGTTTTTAGTTTATTTTTTTATATGCACACACTCTACATCTCCATATGCACTATAACTGGTCTCGGACACATGTAAGTGGTCTCCGGTAAATATACTAGGACTAGGCACTCAACGCATGTGTTATTTTCACGATGACCTTTCTGGTAGTGGTTGTTTCATTCATAACAGTGGGTACTGGCATGTGGGTAGTAGTAGATGGCATGAATACTTTAGCCTAAATCCCCATACCCCGCTATGGGCCACCTAGAGAGAATACGTGCCAACCATGGCGTCATGGACTTAGGTGTTGCTGGTCCATGCTTGGTCCTTAGCTTCTGTAGGGACGAACATTGGACTCTAAACACCTACTCAGGACATTGGCCAAGGGGCAGTCAGATGGGCGATATAAGGCTGGTGTCTAATATGCTTCTGCGGTGGACACGCAGACGGCTAATTAAGACAGAGTATACTGCTCATACCCGGGGTTAGTTCCTATGGTTGACCCACCCACCACTACAGTATCAGGGCTTGGCACATTGTTGCAGCCTATATACTACTTATGATAAGATAGTACATTTCCAAAAATCCACCAGATGGTCTGCTTTGGCATTTGGATTCTATGCTTGAGTGGGCCTATAATCAAGGTCGCATACCATAAGGCCCGTTGTTACGACCAGTGTGCATGTTTCCTCTCTTACTATCTATTCTCTTACTACTTTCAAATATATATCCACACACTGTTTTTTGTGCACATTGATTTGTCACACCTGGATTCTATTACCTTTGGGGGTGGAGTTGTGGGTTGCCTAGCAATTGGTTTGGCGCCCTTTTGTGTATTTAAACAGTTCACTTCCTGTGTAGCACTGTTTGCCCTTGAGAAAGGTTCCTGTGGGGAACCAAAACGTCGGATTCAATAAACCTTTTTTTCCTATTTAACCATATTGAACGATTGATTTTTCATGCAAACCCTGTGAGTGCTGGTACCACATGCAATTTCTATCTATTATTTAACCAGAGTACCCAGGTTTTTTGATGTATTTGAAGGTGTGCAGCTTGTACCCACCTTCTCCTATATAGATATATATATATATATATATATATATATATATATATATATATATATATATATATAAAAAATAAAATATGTATTTTATTCATTACAAACATCTTCAGAAACCAGATAATTGAACTGGTGTCATTTAACTACTTCTATATAATCTAGTTAATGTTTATACGTAGACATCTACAAGAGCTCTGAATTATGGAAAGGCTGTCTGCCATAGACTCCATTAAAATCAAATAATCCAGGTTTTTAAATTTGATTTCCTTCTTCTCTGTAAGAATAAAACAGTACCTTGTACTTGATCCAAACTACAATATAATTAACCCTTATTTGAAGCATAACCAGCTTATTAGGTTAGTGTTTACATCCAAATTACAGAAAGATTCGTTATCCAGAAAACCTCAGGTCTCGAGCATTCTGCATAACAGGTCCCATACCTGTATTCAAAAAAAGGACATGTTTCAAGGAAAGATCTTTTGCTTATTTGCTTCAGTCCATTTTTTCCATATATTTGATAGATTTTAACAGCACTTTGGAAAAGAGCTAGATACTGTTGTTGACATTCAAAGCTATACTCAGCATGTCCTTCCATAACATTTGCAACCTCATCTTTAGGTTTTCATATAATTAATCGAGTATGTGAAAACTGCTACATAATGGCATCAAATGCTCTTTCATATTCAGCAGACTTTTCTCACAAATCTTGTAGAGGCTTATTGATCTCATTTTAGTAGTTTCAGAGGTTTTTTGAAACCACAACTAAAGTCACTTTCTCTAAAACCATGAATGTCATGAGTTTTATGAAAATATCTGAATATAAAAAGGACCAAAGAAAAAAGCTCTGAAAAAAAAAATATGGATACCTAAAACCTTTTAAAAATGTGAGTTTTTCTGACAATACCTAGTGAAAAAAAAATCTGAAACACTTCTAAAACTCCAGATTGATTAAAAATGGTCCTATAAGATCAGCGCACCTCTAGGACCTCAACAACTTTTACCTCGTGATTTTTCTGCATTTTCATGGATTTTACACTTAGAGGCATATTTATCATGCTGTGTAAATAGACTTTGCAGAAAAAACATTTGCTTTAAAATTGTCCAATAGAATCAGTGCAGTTCCATTGACTTCTACAGCACCTTGACAACTTTTACTTGAGGCTTGACATGAAAGGCTTTCATGGTTTTTACACTTAATAAATCTCAAATCTTTAGAGCTTTTTAGAAACATAGAAAAACCACAATTTTTTCAAGGTTCGTAGAAAAAATAGGAATTTGATTGTTAGTAAATGGACCCCTTTATTACATAATTTTACAAGTTTTTGTACCTAGAAATTGTTTCACAGGTTGCATTGTAGAAGCCTTTAAAAAGTGATACAAGTATTGAGGGGAAACAATAAATTGAGACTGTTGCTGCTGTTGCTGCTGCAGCTAGTGGATAAAATACAGAGCTAATAGCATATATTGTAGGCGTTAAAACACATATATATTAACATAAAATAGTAAGTTAGGTTGAAAAAAGACACATGTCCATCAAGTTCAACCTTTTAACTTTTTTAAACCTGCCTAACTGCCAGTTGATCCAGAGGAAGGCAAAAAAAAACCCATCTGGAGCCTCTCCAGTTTGCCTCAGAGGGGGAAAAATTCCTTCCTGACTCCAAAATGTCAATCGGACTAGTCCCTGGATCAACTTGTACTATGAGCTATCTCCCATAACCCTGTATTCCCCCACTTGCTAAAAAGCCATCCAACCCCTTCTTAAAGCTATCTAATGTATCAGTGAGCACGACTAATTCAGGGAGAGAATTCCACATCTTCACAGCTCTCACTGTAAAAAAAACCCTTCTGAATATTCAGACGGAACCTCTTTTCTTCTAAACAGAATGGGTGACCTCATGTCAGCTGGAAAGACCTACTGGTAAATAAATCATTAGAGAGATTATTATATGATCCCCTTATATATATATACATAGTTATCATATCACCCCTTAAGCGCCTCTTCTCCAGTGTGAACATCCCCAATTTGGCCAGTCTTTCTTCATAGATAAGATTTTCCATACCCTTTACCAGCTTAGTTGCCTTTCTCTGTACCCTCTCTCATACAATAATGTCCTGTTTGAGTGATGGAGACCAAAACTGTACGGCATATTCTAGATGGGGCCTTACCAGTGCTCTATACAGTGGAAGAATGGCTCCCTCCTCCCGTGACTCTTTTAATACAGCTCAAGATCTTATTTGCCCTTGATGCTGCTGACTGGCATTGCTTGCTACAGCCAAGTTTATCATCTACAAGGACTCCAAGGTCCTTTTCCATAATGGATTTGCCTAGTGCAGTCCCATTAAGGGTATAGGTAGCTTGGATATTTTTAGATCCCAGGTGAATGACTTAACATTTATCAACACTGAATCTCATTTGCCATATAATATTGTTCCTTAAACTGTTATTGCATTGCAAATTTTAATTGCGCATTGCGAATATTAATTGCGCACTCTTAAGAAATGCTTGAAGGTGTCGTAATCTTTTGGAGAAAACATAATGATTTTTCAGTAAGAAGTTTTATTGCTTTTACTGCACATTACAGTACAAAGTATCCACCCTGTGCTTCAAAGCAAACCAGTTCGGTGTAACACTCAAACAAATTATCAAGTAGTTAAAACTTAACATTTAGGGGCAAATTCATCAAGGGTCGAATTTCGAGGGGTTAAATCCCTCGAAATTCGACTGGGAAATAGAATCAAATAGGCAATTGGGGCGAATTTACACGCTGGCAAATAGTCGAATTGGCGAATAGGCGCTCGATCGAATGCCTTTTTATTCGATCAAAAACTTGGAAAACAAGCCTATGGGACTTTCCCATAGGCTTTTAAAGCAATTCAGTAGGTTTTAGGTGGCGAAGTAGGCAGTCAAAGTATTTTTAAAAGAGACAGTACTTCGACAATCGAATGGGCGAATAGTCGCAGCGTTTTTGCGCTCGATCTATTAGAATCATTCTACTCAGGCGAATTTACGCCAATTCGATAGTCGAGGAGCACAAAAAAACTACTCGAAATTCGAAGTTTTTTTACTTCGAATCCTTCACTCGAAGTTAGTGAATCGGCCCCTAAATGCAAATATTAGTTCCCTATGAGAACTTTGTAGGCAATTTATTATTTCTTTGCAGCAATGCAAACCCTTTCTGAGTGTAGCAAACATATTGTAGTCACAAAATAAAAGGAAAAATGCTCCAGTCATGATTTCAGTAAACTGTGTATGTATACAAAAACACCATCACATAGCATAATAAAGCCAACTATCATAATTATATACATATTTAATAACATGGGTAAGTAGGTATTGGAATTTGGGTTTCACACTGAACTGGAATGTCAGTGCAGCATGTTGGAGTGTACAATAATCTATAAATATTGATGCATTTGGCTACCAGTCCGCAAGCCTACTGTATTGTCAGCTGTGGCATTAGAAACAGGAAGCCAAGGAAAGTTATTTAACAGGAATATAATCCATATATATTTCAATAATTTCATTTGAAAAAGAAAGGGAACTATTTTTTTACTACTTTGTGTTGTGTTTTTGGGTAGATACCAAGTATTTTTAAATCTTTATTCTAACATGTTATTGTAGTACCATTTATAAAGCTTTTCTTTTCATAAATCAATATAAAAACAATATATATATCAAATTGCATAATTTTAAAGTGCACATTCCTTTACAAGAATGCAGTGCAGCTTTTAAATTGTGCAGACTATGCAGATGAAATTCCAGTTCACCTCCGTTACACTTGTGAAATTAGCTTCTGTCGACAACCTGCCATGCCAACAGATGGGTAGGATTATAGACAGCCAAGAGACCATATATATGCCTCATCAAATGTACTTGTTAAAGGCAGAAACCCTTGCCAAGAACGCGCAAATGGCTATTTAACCAGTGTTTAGTGAAGAATGAGAAAGCCATTTTAAAAGAGAACTTTGTTCTTTTCCATTTCTGTTATTTCTTTATGTTACTCTATATGGTACCACCCATGTTGCTATTTCGAAAAATACACTGATATCTTGTGTAAATCTTGAGTTTCAAAGTTATCTAGCAAAGGGATGCCAAATTAGTGACCTTACAGTTTTAGGGAAGAACCAACGACCATAATTCTAGCTGAGGATGTTGGGATTTGTACTTCATAGCAGGCAAAGGGCCATGTATTTAATATTCCTGGTCTATATTTTACTGTGCAATATTTCAGCAAAACATGACAATGTCACAGACTAATTCTATCTTATGCATCCTTATCCACAGGATAACTAACTTAAAACCGGGACCCTAACAACAACCTCCATTCAACCTCACAAATCTATTAAATCAGCCCTACCTCAAAGATACTATGATGACGTGGTGGTGATGAAGATCGGTATACTTAACAGTGGCGTAACTAGAGAAACTTTCAGCGGCCCACCCCGCGAGTAAGCTTTGGTGCCCCCTCCATTTATATTAGTCAATGGCAATGACGATATCAAAAACACATTTTTTCTAGGGCCCAACTTATCCTATACATATGCAGTTCTATTTGATATAAGTGGATCGCTGCTAGATGGACAAGGGAGGGGCAGAAGGGAAAGGAGAAAAATGGAATAGCTAAAACAAAAAAAAGGTATGAGAACACAAAATAAAAACAGACAAGCATAAAATAGGGAAGCTGAAGAAAAAATTAGAAAAAGGACAATAGCATGTACAAGGGAAGAAGGAATTAGCAAAACAAGAAAAGTGAAAGCATAATATTAAAGTGCTGGAAGTATGATGAAAGCAGGAAAGGCAATAAATGGGGCAAAGTATTTATGGAGTATTAGAAAAAATGGAAGAGCAAAAAATGAAAGATAGAACTAAGCAAAAATCAGAACAGGTGAGTAGGAGGTAAAAATGGAGAGAAGTGGGTATGAGGGAATAGAAGGAAAGGAGATAATGTGAATTGAGAGAACCAAAGAAAAGAGCAGAGGGCTAGAATGGGAGGGCATGGGAGATAGGGGTATATTTATCAAAGAGTGAAGTTAGAGATAACCACAGTCTGCTAGAGTGAAATACCGCCTCTCTCCATTCATTTCTATGGGATGTTTAAAGGCGTATTTATCAAAGCGTGAAAGTGAAAAGTCACCCTTTGATAAATACAAATTTAAAAATCCCATAAAAATTAATGGCCTGGCCAGTAAAAATGATGGCTGATCCCAATGTTATCAATAGGGAAAAAAGATAAATACAGTATATAGGAAGGCCGCTATTTTTTACCAGAAAAGGTGGAAACCCTAATTACATGTATAATAACCCCTGAATGCATAGCAGGGTGGCACAGAGGCAATTACATGTAAATACCCCCAGAATTCATAGCAGGATGGCAAAGAGTCCCAAATGATACCCACCGAAAGCGCATTTATAAAAAAAAAAAAAAAACATCACATTTTCACAGGTAATGGCAGACAACAAGGAAAGAGTTAAGGCTAGAGTTCTCACCGGTCTTCTCCTTCTGGGGGGGGAGAGAATCTGGAAAGCAGACAGCCATAAATTCTTCCCACCCCTCATCAACAGGACCCTGTGTTTAGGCGGGAAGTTTAAATAAGCAAAATGGTAATATGTGATGCGGCTCTTTAGCTGTTTGTCCTGCTGCCTACTTGCTCTCCCAGGACCAGTGGTGTAAAGGAGTCACTCGGGATGGCCCAGGGCCCTTCAGGACTCGCATGCCCCCCAGTCTGTGGAGGCCTTAGTTACGCTACTGATACTACATAAAAATGCCAATTCTCATGGCATAATATACAGTATTAAACTCCTCCCTCTGCATCTGCTGTGGAAAATTATAATGGTTGTAAAGGGAAACCTCTTACATAAATATTTTATGCTACGCCTTACAGCCATGTACACTTCTTCATGCAAAACAATACTCATCTTACTTTCACAGTCTAGGTGTAAGAATAACAGCAGGGTTAATGTAACATAAGATTAAAATAACCCCACAATAAACATATAATCTAAAGGTTATATGAGGTTAATTCAATCACTGAAACATACTGAATATATCCAAAATCCCTGCAGATCTCTTTCCTACTAAAGATTCAGTGCTTCTGGCCACTATGCTCATTGATGGATGAACAACATGAAGTTTTGATTTTTTTTGTGTGGGTGAAAAGTACAAAGAACAATATTGTAATGAAAATAAATCTCTATAACTAAATTTATTTTACTTTCAATAGCTAAATGCTGATGTATTATTCCAACCTGCTGTTGGATTGCTTTGAACACTTTTATAGTCATTAAGCATACACTTAGGGGCACATTTACTAAGCTCGAGTGAAGGATTCAAAGTAAAAAAAATTTCGAATTTCAAAGTTTTCTTTTTTGGGTACTTCGACCTTTGACTACAACTTTGACTTTGATTTCTAACGATTCAAACTAAAAATCGTTCGACTATTCGATAGTCGAAATACTGTCTCTTTAAAAAAACTTCGGCTACATACTTCGCCACTTTAAACTTACCGAACTACAATGTTAGCCTATGGGGACCTTCCTCATAAGCTTTCTAAGCTTTTTCTGATCTAAGGAAAATCCTTTGATCAATGGATTAAAATCCTTCGAATTGTTCGATTCGAAAGGATTTCATTTTTCCTTTGATCGATCGTTCATAGGATTTGCGGTAAATCCTTCGACTTCGATATTCAAAGTCGAAGGATTTTCCTCGAGGATCGAATTCGACGGTTAATTAACCCTCGATATTCGACCCTTAGTAAATGTGCCATGAGCCAAAGTTCAAATCGAATTGAAAAAACTTTGAAAATTCGACCATTCGAAAATCGAAGTACTGTCTCTTTAAAAAGCTTCGAATTCGACACTTCGCCACCTTAAACTGCCAAATTGCTATGTTAGCCTATAGGGACCTCCTAGAACCTCGTTTTTAGAAGTCAAAGTTTTTTCTTTGAAAATCGTTCGATCGATAGATTAAATCATTTGAATAGTTATGATCGACCAAATGATTTTAATTCGATCGAAAACAGCTAAATTCAAACAAACAAAAAAAACTTAGACTATCTAATTTTTCAATTCGATGGTTGAATTTCGAAGTTTTAGCACTTCGAAATTCGACCCTTAGTACATGTGCCCCTAAATGCACATTCATTTTTTAGAATAATCATCATCAATAAGTTTTGAGATGTTCCAGATTGCAAACATGTCAAGAAAGTATGCTTGTTTTGCATTCTACAAATGGGATTAGAACCCTTATAAAAACATGGAAAATAAGATTTCTATAATGAACATATTCACTATAGTTTGAATCATCATAAAAGCCAAAGACTTGGAATATCAGGAATTACTTTGTCATTGAAACTATTAATGGTGATTATACAAAAAGATAAGTTGAAGACAACTTGCCTTAGGCACAATTTACAGCAAAAGCTCCCACTGATCCCCTGCAGCCATTTCCAGTCCCTAGAGTCTATCTTGCAGTGACTGTGCTATGCTTGAAGAATATTAGGACAAAGAGAAAAGAGTTAATGTACCCTTTGTCTGTTTTTATGTCTTGTCAGCCATTTGGGAATGAAGTGCATGGACAAGATTCCCAGGATAATATTTAACACACATTTAAAATTCCTTTTTTAGTTAGAAACCATGGTATTTATTTTAACCAGCACATTATTCATCTACTGTTTCCTATATAGTAGGCAGGTAATGATTCTTCGGGTGGCATACAACATTATTGTGTCTTCTAATGATTTGTAGAAGCCTCTGCACACATAATACTGTACACACACCAATTAATTGATGTGTTTTTAATTCTTGATTTCCCCTTAGTATTAATGATGGTTTAAGAACTGAACTTTGGAAGTCGACAAAAAAAGCAAGAAATCGGTTTGATTTTTCGGTGCAAAACGTTCTTATTTTAAGCCTGTCTTGAATATGAATGGACACTTATTCTATTTTATTTGGATGCATTTAAAGAGAAAATAAATAAATGGTATTAGGAAAAGCAAAAGACCTTGCTGATACATACACCACAGGGAATGAAATTCACTCAGAGTTACTGAAGAGGGCACATGAGATTTTATCATTAGCAGCAATGCATTTTTTTTTAGATCCAATTTCCTTACAGCCTAAAAAATGACTGACATATTTTATAGAGACATAAATGTAAACAGAGGCACGAACATTTGAAGTCAGCAAAACACTAATTTATTTTCAGGCACAAAATAAGTTTACATACAAAAGGTGAGCTTAACTCAAGTATGCTTACAGTTGGTGAATATATTGCTCCTTGTAGATAAAGGGACGTCTTATGCCTCTTTCAGAATAACAACGTTTCAATTAAACATCAGGGGCAGAGATTAAGTGTTATTGACCAATTAAGTGCCATCAATTCTGTGACTCTACAGAGATCCTTTAACTACAATGTCACTTTATATTCCTATAATTTACTCATTAAATTTTGATTTTATATGGTTTGTTCTGTTTCATATATCCTGGTCATACAGATGAAGCCATCATGATTTCACATTTTGTCCAGACACCAATGTTTAGTGCCAAGTCCTGCGAAGTACAGTTTTGTAGTTTAGTTTAGTAAATGTTATGTTAGTAGTCTAAAGGGTCTGAATAGAATATTGAATTGAGAAACAAGGCAACTAAATACCTAAGTAGCTAAAGTAACTAATAAATACCATGTATTTTTGTACAAAGAAATTCAAGGTCATATCATATATATATATATATATATATATATATATATATATATATATATATATATATATATATATATATTTTTTTTTTTTTTTTTTTGTCTATATATACAAAGTGCTTTTGTAGGGGTCACCACAAGATCCTGGTTGGACAAAGAAAGAGGAAGAGAGGACACACCAGAAGGAGGAGGTAAAAACCCAAGAGGGAAACCCCCACAGGGGGAACAAATGCGATATGCAATTCAAGTCAACACATCCTTACCACTGGTGAATTCTCTCTCCTCAACAAAGGCCTTTCATTTATACCATGTAAAACGCCTGAACCAATTGACATCCTGGGGGACACCCATAGATTTCAGCGGAAATTGAAACTTCGGGAGCACTTCAGGCACAAACCTAGAACCACTGCCCCGATCTTTAAAACAGCCAGTAAATTTGACCCTCCCAATACCCCTGCCTCTATACACACATTCAGCAACTAAAGAGATGTCTCAAATAATATTGCATTCCAGACCACACCAGAACTTATCGCCCTTAGAGAGACAAGCCATCCGCACATTGACACATGACAATGACCTGGTCATTCGGCCAGATGACAAGGGAGGCGGGATTGTACTACTGAGCTATGACTATTATAAACAAGAATTACTAAGCCAGCTGGCTGACATTTCGACTTACAGTACCTTACCAGGGGATCCCACAGAAACTTTTAAACGTGAACTGGACAGTTTGCTGCAGTTAGCCCTTTCCACAGGTTGGATAGACCCTGACACACATAAGTTTTTATGCTCAGACTTCCCTCATATTCCCATTATATATACGCTCCCAAAAATACTCAAATCCCAGTCTGCACCCCCAGGACGGCCCAACATCTCGGCTAAGGGCTCCCTGTTCCAACCTGTGTCAGAATTTATTGACTATTTCTTACAACCACTTGTCACTAAAATGACATCTTATACCCGTGACGCCACACACGTAATCAGAACCCTTAAAGCACTGGGGGACTTACCAGATAACTACTTACTAGTGACAATGGATGTAAAAAGTTTATACACAGTTATACCCCATGACCTAGGCATTCATGCCTGCAGAATGGCAACCACCGGACAGAGAGTATTCAAAGCTCGTTCAGTCCTCTGTGGATAGCGGTCCGATGTAGCAGTCCTCATAGATGGATTAGCCCGTCAGGTCCACCGTTCTTATCGAATTCTGCTGGGAGATAAAGTTCAGCAGCAGGCACCGGATCCACGACGTGTTGCTTCTGGAAGTGGGCTCTTAGCTCGTTTCACACGCTTCAGAGTATGAAGTTTGTCTCTGCTTCTTCTTTTTAGATATTATCGCATTCATGCACTTGGATAAGCAAGATTCTCCTCTTGAACTGTTTCAACTTCAAGAGACATTTACACGTTTTCTAGACAGGGGCTATAATGAGGATCTCTTACACCAGCAACTGCAGAGGGCCCTAACACATACTCTTGATAAGTGGACTTGATAAGTGAAAAACCGCATGTTACTAAATCAGAGAATATACAGTTAATTTTCACCACCACATACTCACATCTGTCAAAGGACCTAAAGAAGCAAAAAAATTGGCCGATTATTGTCATGGATGAAACACTTTCCCTACACCATGCCCCAGCACCTATGTTAGACCACAGCAGGAATTGTAGCCTGAAAGATATCCTGGTGAAAACTGACTTCGTGAACAGAACTAAGGAAGCCCCGAATTGGCTCTCGGGTCAACAGAAATTGGGGTGCTACCGGTGCCCTGACTGCACAACGTGTAGATTTATGCTTACTGGCAAAGACTTCCCCCACCCACATACTGGAAAACGCATAAAAATACAGTATCGCTTGACTTGCACCACATCGTTTGTGGTTTACATTGTAACTTGCCCATGTGGCCTCGATTATGTAGGCAAAGTCACTACACAACTGAAGGATAGGATCACAAACCACTGGCCAGCTATAAGTAAAGCCCTAAAAGAAAAAACCTCTGACAAGACATTTTCTACAAATGGGCCACACCCTACCCACTTTCCATTGTATGGCGATCGATCACCAACCCCCTCTGGCGAGAGGGGGCAACAGAGATTTGGCCCTCCTTAGACGGGAGCCGAGATGGATATATCGCCTAACTAGGGATGTAGCGAACGTCGGAAAAAAAGTTCGCGAACATATTCGCGAACTTGCGCAAAAATGCGAGCGGTTCGCGAACGGTTCGCGAACCCCATAGACTTCAATGGGAAGGCGAACTTTAACATCTAAAAAAGACATTTCTGGCCAGAAAAATGATTTTAAAGTTGTTTAAAGGGTGCAACGACCTGGACAGTGGCATGCCAGAGGGGGATCAAGGGCAAAAATTTATCTGAAAAATCTGCCTGTGTGTGCTTGGAAGAGATAGTGTAGGGGGAGAGCTGTTAGTGATTTCAGGGACAGATGATAGTAAGTTTGCTGGCTAGTAATCTGCTTGATACTGCTCTGTATTGGAGGGACAGAAGTCTGCAGGGATTTGAGGGACATTTTAGCTTAGGTAGCTTTGCTGGCTAGTAATCTACTGTTCTCTTTAAACAACTGCCATACATTGACCTTGTAGGCATTGTTTGCCCAGTTTTTTTGGACGCAGCCACTGAAGCACAGTTGCCAGAAAAAATATGCCATATAAATGCTGAAAATAGTCATTTTTCGCCATACGTTGACCTTGTAGACATTGTTTGCCCAGTTTTTTTGGACGCAGCCACTGAAGCACAGTTGCCAGAAAAAATATGCCATATAAATGCTGAAAATAGTCATTTTTCGCCATACGTTGACCTTGTAGACATTGTTTGCCCAGTTTTTTTGGTTGCAGCCACTGAAGCACAGTTGCCAGAAAAAATATGCCATATAAATGCTGAAAATAGTCATTTTTTGCCATATACGTTGAGTCAACGTATGGCAAAAAATGACTATTTTCAGCATTTATGTGGCATATTTTTTCTGGCCTCTGTGCTTCATTGGCTGCGGCCAAAAAAACTGGGCAAACAATGCCTACAAGGTCAACGTCGTTGACCTTGTAGGCATTGTTTGCCCAGTTTTTTTGGCCGCAGCCACTGAAGCACAGAGGCCAGAAAAAATATGCCATATAAATGCTGAAAATAGTCATTTTTTTGGTCGCAGCCACTGAAGCACAGTTGCCAGAAAAATTATGCCATATAAATGC
This sequence comes from Xenopus petersii, assembly GCA_038501925.1. Classification (NCBI taxonomy): domain Eukaryota; kingdom Metazoa; phylum Chordata; class Amphibia; order Anura; family Pipidae; genus Xenopus; species Xenopus petersii. The sequence goes on along the minus strand of CM076675.1, from coordinate 110,458,675 downwards.
TGAAAATATAAATTTTTTTGGTTGCAGCCACTGAAGCACAGAGGCCAGAAAAATTATGCCATATAAATGCAGAAAATATGCATTTTTTTGGTCGCAGCCACTGAAGCACAGTTGACAGAAAAATTATGCCATATAAATGCTGAAAATATAATTTTTTTTGGTTGCAGCCACTGAAGCACAGAGGCTAGAAAAATTATGCCATATAAATGGAGAAAATATGCATTTTTTTGGTTGCAGCCACTGAAGCACAGAGGCCAGAAAAATTATGCCATATAAATGCAGAAAATATGCATTTTTTTGGTTGCAGCCACTGAAGCACAGAGGCCAGAAAAATTATGCCATATAAATGCAGAAAATATGCATTTTTTTGGACGCAGCCACTGAAGCACAGTTGCCAGAAAAAATATGCCATATAAATGCTGAAAATAGTCATTTTTCGCCATACGTTGACCTTGTAGACATTGTTTGCCCAGTTTTTTTGGTTGCAGCCACTGAGGCCAGAAAAAATTAAACCAGTAGGGTTTGCACCCTAGTTTGTAACGGTGGCGGAGGGAGGAGGACGCTAAAGAACAGCTGTGTGTGGAGTCATGAGGCTTGAAGAGAAGGACAGCTGCATAGAAGTCAGAACAAGTCTTCCGGCGTGCAGTAACCCTCCGAGATCCACCCCTCATTCATTTTAATAAAGGTCAGGTAATCGACACTTTTGTGACCTAGGCGAGTTCTCTTCTCAGTTACAATCCCTCCTGCTGCACTGAAGGTCCTTTCTGAGAGCACACTTGAGGCTGGGCAAGACAAGAGGTTCATGGCAAATTGTGACAGCTCTGGCCACAGATCAAGCCTGCGCACCCAGTAGTCCAGGGGTTCATCGCTCCTCAGAGTGTCGATATCTGCAGTTAATGCCAGGTAGTCCGCTACCTGCCGGTCGAGGCGTTCTTTGAGGGTGGATCCAGAAGGGTTGTGGCGCTGCCTTGGACAGAAAAACATTTGCATGTCTGATGTTACAGACCGGCCAAAGGGCTTTGTCCTTGCAGGTGTGCTCGTGGCAGGATTACTGGCACCTCTGCCCCTGGAATGTTGATGAGTTCCTGAAGTGACATCACCCTTAAAAGCATTGTACAACATGTTTTGCAGGCTGGTTTGTAAATGCCGCATCTTTTCGGACTTGTGGTATGTTGGTAACATTTCTGCCACTTTATGCTTGTACCGAGGGTCTAGTAGCGTTGCGACCCAGTACAGGTCCTTCTCCTTAAGCCTCTTGATACGGGGGTCCTTCAACAGGCATGACAGCATGAAAGACCCCATTCTCACAAGGTTGGATGCAGAGCTATCCATCTCCGCTTCCTCATTATCAAGGACTGCATCATCCACGGTCTCCTCCCCCCAGCCACGTACAAGACCAGGGGTCCCCAAAAGGTCACCACTAGCCCCCTGGGAAGCCTGCTCCTGTTGGTCCTCCTCCTCCACAAAGCCACCTTCCTCCTCTGACTCCACTTCTGGCACCTCTCCCTGCGTTGCAGCAGGTGCCTGGGTTCGTTCTGGTGATTCCGACCATAAATCGTGCGCTTCCAGCTCCTCGTCACGCTGGTCTACAGCCTCATCTGTCACTCGTCGCACGGCACGCTCCAGGAAGAAAGCGAAGGGTATTAGGTCGCTGATGGTGCCTTCGGTGCGACTGACCATATTTGTCACCTCTTCAAAAGGTCGCATGAGCCTGCAGGCATCGCGCATAAGCACCCAGTAACGGGGGAAAAAAATCCCCAGCTCTGCAGATCCAGTCCTACCACCCAGTTCAAAAAGGTACTCGTTGACGGCCCTTTGTTGTTGCAGCAGACGTTCCAACATAAGGAGCGTTGAATTCCAGCGAGTCTGGCTGTCAGAAATCAAACGCCTGACTGGCATGTTGTAGCGCTGCTGAATGTCAGCAAGGCGTGCCATGGCTGTGTAGGAACGTCTGAAATGGGCCGACACCTTTCTGGACTGGGTGAGAACGTCCTGGAATCCTGGGTACTTGGAGACAAAACGTTGGACTATTAAATTTAACACATGTGCCATGCAGGGCACATGTGTTAAATTTCCCAGTCTCAACGCTGCCAACAGATTGCTTCCATTGTCACACACCACTTTTCCGATCTGCAGTTGGTGTGGGGTCAGCCACCGATCGGCCTGTGACTGCAGAGATGACAGGAGTACAGATCCGGTATGGTTTTTGCTTTCCAGGCACGTCATCCCCAAGACAGCGTGACAACGGCGTACCTGGCACGTCGAATAGCCTAGGGGGAGCTGGGGGTGCACAGGTGTGGAGGAGGAGAAGGAGGACCCAGCAGCAGAGTAAGAAGAAGAAGAGGAAGAAGACGAGGTAGAGAGCGATGGAGGAGTAGAGGTGGTGGCAGAACCGCGTGCAATCCGTGGCGGTGACACCAACTCCACTGTTGTTGTTGTTGTTGAGCTACCCATTCCCTGCTTCCCATTCCCAGCCATTACCAAGTTCACCCAGTGGGCAGTGTAGGTGACATACCTGCCCTGACCATGCTTGGAGGACCATGCGTCAGTAGTCATATGGACCTTTGGCCCAACACTAAGTGACAGAGATGCGGTAACTTGGCTCTGCACATGTTGGTACAGGTGTGGTATTCCCTTTTTAGAAAAAAAATTGCGGCTGGGTACCTTCCACTGCGGTGTCCCAATTGCTACAAATTTGCGGAAGGCCTCAGAGTCCACCAGCTGGTATGGTAAAAGCTGGCGGGCTAAGAGTGCAGACAAGCCAGCTGTCAGACGCCGGGCAAGGGGGTGACAGTCAGACATTGGCTTCTTACGCTCAAACATGGCCTTCACAGAAACTTGGCTGGTGGCAGATGACTGGGAATGGGAACAGGTGGTCAAGGTGGAAGGCGGAGTGGAGGGTGGTTCAGATGGGTCAAGGAGAGCAGAGGTAGAGCAGTAAGATGCTGGACCAGAAGGAGTGTGGCTTTTAGTTTGCCTGTTGCCTTTGAGGTGTTGCTCCCAAAGTGCTTTGTGCTTGCCGCTCATGTACCTTCGCATAGAAGTTGTACCTATGTGGCTGTTGGGCTTACCAAGGCTCAGTTTCTGACTGCACTCATTGCAAATTACAATGCTTTTGTCAGAGGCACACACATTAAAAAAATCCCACACTGCTGACTTTTTGGAAGTGTGCGATCTGGCGGTAACAGTAGAAGTTGGCGGCACTGGCGGCAATGGCGGGTGCGTTGGCTGGCTGAACACAGGTGCCGATACATGTTGTTGCCCTACTGATCCCTGCGGGCTGTCCTCCCTGCTTCTTCTAAGTCTTATTCTCCTACTGCCTCTCTGACTCTCCGTCTCTCCATCTGAACTACCCTCCTCTTGCTCTCTTCTACTAGGCACCCACAAAACATCAATCTCCTCATCATCATTCTCCTCAGATGCATCAATTTCTTCTGACACATCACAGAAGGAAGCAGCAGCGGGGACCTCCTCCTCATCACTCATCATTATGTCCATCTCTGTCGTGTTCTCTGCCAGAATTAAATCTGGTGTAACGTCCTCATCTCCTTCATCTTCTTCTGCCAATAATGGTTGCGCATTACTCAGTTCAAGAAACTCATGGGAAAATAACTCCTCTGACTCCAGTGAAGAAGGGGCACCGGTGGTGGAGGAAGTGTTACGTGGGGTGGCCATAGCAGTGGAGGATGAGGAGGATGTTGTGGTAAAGTTAGAAACGGTAGAGGATGGGGTGTGCTGTGTAAGCCAGTCAACTACCTCTTCAGCATTTTGGGAGTTCAGGGTCATTGGCTTTTTAAAACTGGGCAATTTGCTAGGGCCACAGGATTGCATAGCAGCACGGCCCCTAGCACGGCCTCTGCGTGGCGGCCTGCCTTTGCCTGGCATTATTTTTAAAAAAACAACAACAACAAAAACTCAGTTGGTTTTTCTGGAAACGATAATACACACAGCTAGATGGCGGTTTGAAGAAAACACTGTGCAAATAATGCCTACAAGGTCAACGTATACACAGCGGTGGATACGGATTACGTAAAATATAAGAATGCTGCTTGAAAAAAAGTAACTCAAGTGGTTTTTCTAGAGACGATAATATTATCAATATTTAGACAAAATGTGAACAAGCTCACACAGCTAGATGGCGGTTTGAAGAAAACACTGTGCAAATAATGCCTACAAGGTCAACGTATACACAGCGGTGGATACGGATTACGTAAAATATAAGAATGCTGCTTGAAAAAAAGTAACTCAAGTGGTTTTTCTAGAGACGATAATATTATCAATATTTAGACAAAATGTGAACAAGCTCACACAGCTAGATGGCGGTTTGAAGAAAACACTGTGCAAATAATGCCTACAAGGTCAACGTATACACAGCGGTGGATACGGATTACGTAAAATATAAGAATGCTGCTTGAAAAAAAGTAACTCAAGTGGTTTTTCTAGAGACGATAATATTATCAATATTTAGACAAAATGTGAACAAGCTCACACAGCTAGATGGCGGTTTGAAGAAAACACTGTGCAAATAATGCCCACAAGATCAACGTATACACTACTACAGCGGTGGATACGGATTACGTAAAATATATTATGGCTGCTTGAAAAAAGTCACTCCGGTGTTTTTTCTGGAGACGGTAATATTATGGATATTTAGACAGAATGTGAACAAGGTCACACAGCTAGATGGCTGTTGGTTGAATAACACACTGGGCAAAAAATGCCTACAGGGCAAATAATGCCTAAAAGGTCAACTTATACACTACTACAGCGATGGATACGGATTACGTAAAATTTATTATGGCTGCTTGAAAAAAGTCACTCCGGTGTTTTTTCTGGAGACGGTAATATTATGGATATTTAGACAGAATGTGAACAAGGTCACACAGCTAGATGGCTGTTGGTTGAATAACACACTGGGCAAAAAATGCCTACAGGGCAAATAATGCCTAAAAGGTCAACTTATACACTACTACAGCGATGGATACGGATTACGTAAAATTTATTATGGCTGCTTGAAAAAAGTCACTCCGGTGTTTTTTCTGGAGACGGTAATATTATGGATATTTAGACAGAATGTGAACAAGGTCACACAGCTAGATGGCTGTTGGTTGAATAACACACTGGGCAAAAAATGCCTACAGGGCAAATAATGCCTAAAAGGTCAACTTATACACTACTACAGCGGTAGTAAAATAAAAAAAAGTAAAATAAAAAAAAAATGAATATTAAAAAAAAAAAATTACAGTTGGTGCTGCTGAACTACTAGGAGCAGCAGATTAGCACACCAGTCCCACTCCCCAACACTGCTAGACTAATAGCACTGGGCTCTTATAGTAGTAGTAGTAGTAGTAGTAGTAGTAGTAGTAGTAAAACAACAAAAAAATAAATAAAAGCAGTCCTTACAAGGACTACTGTTATTGCAGCAGTCAGCAGATGAGATCAGAAGCAGGACAGCTGCCCACTGCAGCTACATACAGAGCACTGCAGTAGAAGGTAGATTACTAGCCAGCAAAGCTACCTAAGCTTAAATGTCCCTCAAACCCCTGCAGACTTCTGTCCCTCCAATAACAGAGCAGTATCAAAACGATTACTAGCCAGCAAACTTTCAACTGTCCCTGAAATCACTAACAGGCAGCAGCTCTCTCCCTACACTATCTCTTCAGCACACACAGGCAGAGTGAAAAAAACGCTGCAGGGCTTCGGTTTTTATAGGGAAGGGGAGTGGTCCAGGGGAGAGCTTCCTGATTGGCTGCCATGTACCTGCTGGTCTGGGGTGAGAGGGCAAAAAAAAAGCGCCAACAATGGCGAACCCAAAATGGCGAACGTCGCGCGACGTTCGCGAACTTCCGGCGAGCGCGAACACCCGATGTTCGCGCGAACAAGTTCGCCGGCGAACAGTTCGCGCCATCTCTACGCCTAACACAGTAGCTCCCCGTGGATTGAATGAAACCCCCCCCCCTTGGCTGCCTTATATGAATCCTTGGATTGAACTTTTATATGGGGATATCACTAAGTACATAACTTTGGACAATGGCGATATTGATACATTAATAAGACTTTCTCTGACAAGCTTACTAGCTACATTTGTAGCTATCTGCTTCAGCTTTATGATTTCTATCGCAACATTTCTTTGTGCTTCCTCCATCCCTTAACCCCCATCTTTCCTATTGTTCATGTGCTGTCCTGTTATTTGTGTTTTTAACCCTACGCAGTACTGGGGCACCGGACCGACCAGTAGCCACTAAACTCATATGTGTTCCCATACGCGACGGGTCCTAGCAACACAGTAGCATGTGGGTTGTGGTCAAAGTACTCTGTGTACCTGATAGCCGCCCAGGCATACCATCCCCCACTGCAAGTGGGAGTACTGATGTGTACCAACAGTAATCCTTTACCCTAATGACAGGCCTGGAGTTTATTTACCCTATAGTTCTTTAAACTTTCGTGCAGCGACACTGAGAACCGATTAGACAGCGATCGTGTCCATGGCTGGGCTGGATAAGTGACACGCAGAACCGCTTGGACAGCGGTCGTGTCTTAAATACTGTACGCTCACTGAGATGGCTTTTCGCCCAAAGCACCCGATAATGCAGAAGTACAGAGACCCGGTAGAAGCACAGTATACACCCACCGCTGCTCAATGATAGGTCGTCAGGCCCACCTTTGACACGCACTGACAGTTAGAGCAGGAGTCGGGGGAGTGGCCTTTATACTGACACTGTGCACTCACAGTACTGCGCTCTTGTTTTCTTTTTCTCTTAATCTTTTTTGTGTGTTTCACCCTTAAGTTATACCTTTCCCTATGTGCCTTTTAGATTATATCACTGGTTAATATATTTGAGCACTTTCACTGACACCTGTATGGTTGCCTAGCAACAGATTTTGGCACCATTTCAAGGCTTTATTACCTCTGGGGGGTTGTGGGTGCTGGATGTTTGTTTGTTTTTGCTCCTGACAAAGATCCCTGTGGGGGATTGAAACGTTGAGGCTTAATAATAAAACATGTTTTAGTTTTTTCACTAAAACCCTGTGAGTGCCGCAATCCTTGTTCACTGCTTATTTCTTATGCTGGCACCCAGGTATTAATTTTGTCTATGGAGTGCACCATTCTTTGGTTTTATATATATATATATATATATATATATATATATATATATATATATATATATATATATATATATATATATATATATATACAGTATATATATATGTGTGTGTGTGTGTGTGTGTGTGTGTGAACAGTCATGCATTCTGTAGTTATATATAATATACATAATAATAATAATACATAATATTATATACAATTAATTTTATGCATACTAAAAACTGAATACTAGCTATTATTTTAGCTATATGACAAATAGAAAATGAGAGCCAATAATATCGTCCAGGTTTTATACTAATACTGGCAGTACTTGATTTTCCAAATCAATTTCTTTCAATAATAGGGAATAGAAAAGTTGCTATCATTGTGTTGAATGGAAGATTGTTACTTACTTTTCTATTGCTAAGTACGTACTTAGTACACATATTGTACTTGAGAACTTTTTTGTGTTTATTCGCCACTACAATTATTACAACTATAATCATACATACATGGGAGGGTCCAACATGGGAGTGTCCCACCCCATCTTGCTTTCTTTTCTTTACTATTTACATATTTAAAAACACATTTGGGATAATTTTACTCCATGCTGCCATACCAATTTCATTACTTTGTGCATGACTGGTAGCTTTTTTGCATGCTTTACTGACCTCTTTGTACCTAATAAAATTTGTAGCTGTAGCAACTAAAGGGAATGCAAGTTTTTCCCTTTGCCTTTAAAAGGCAAAAAAAGCTATGTCTTTTCTAGCTTACAAGGGTAAATATGATATGTATATTTGTTAAGCAGCTTCTATAGACTATTTTTCTTCTGTGTTTAACCCTGTGAAAAGTCTTTCACAGTTAATATGTTGCAGAGATATCCTTATACTGTCAAGGTTTGCATGTCTAAAATTTAATGTATTAGTTACTCCTTAAAGAGTTGCCTCTGCAACATAATCTTAAAAAAGACCATGTTATGATCACTATTCCCTAAATGCTTACAAACTGGAAATTCTAGAGATTACAGAAACTTTTCTAGTAGGTTCCTGAACTACGTGAAACAAAAAATTGTTTTGATAAAGGACATATAGCTTGCCGAAACATCGCTGTACTGATGTATTGAAACTTAATAAACACTTTTGCAAAGTTTTGTGTTCCACTTCATTCTTTGTTTCCAGTATATCAAGATGGAGACCTTTGCTAGGTACGCTGGGGCATTTTCCACATGATAAATATATCATGGGGAACATGACATTAACACCATATAAAAAGAAATGTGTTTAGGTAAGTCAAAAACGTTGAATAGCAATTTTAGCAATTAGTTGTAGCCAGTACACCACAACTGAAAAAAAATTAAAGACTTGATTTGTTGCCATTGGCACCTGTCCCATGCAATTTAGCACCTGTCTGTAAATTCAGCACGTCTGTAAATAAGTCCTTCTGCTTGTAAGTTTCTAAATGCTTTAATCAATACCTTAAATGGCTAAATCATTAGATATTAATTATTTATTTATCAATCATTTATGAATATATTCAAACAATTTAAACAAAGGGAAAAATCATCTACTTGAACATATCCAGTTTGTTTCAATTACATCTGCAAAATATACATTTTCTCTAAGTAAATATGCCTTTCCAAGGTATCTGTGTCATAAAATGTTATTGCATTAGGTATCTACCGAACCTTTAGAAATATATATCTGAAATATTCCTTATTATCTCTGCCACATGAGACACATAAAAGGTATGTAGGCAAAGACACTTTTTCCCCTCTTTTATTTAAACCAGGGGTCAGCAACCTTTACTATCAAAAGAGCCATTTTGCCCCTCTCGCACTAAAGGAAAATAGTCTGGAGCCGCAAAACATAACACAGCTTATAAACTTTTTTAACCTTTTTTTAATTTTAACTGTTACAACAACAGAATACAACAAACAGAAGTGCATTGTGTACTGTATATGCAGGGCTACTTTGAAATAAATGAAACACTGAATAGCCCTATGAAATGCTAGTGTTCTCATCTGTTTAATGTGACTTCTATTTCTGAAGCTCCATGCCGATCGTCTCTCTCTTGTCTTGTGACCACGGTAAGGACCATGATGAATCATCTTGCTGTGGCTCAGTCTTGCCTGTTACTCCTGAGACGTCTATACAGCCCTCACACCTGCTGGCGGCTTCTTGCGTTTGCTTACCGCGGTCGCACACTCATGAAGCCACCAGCAGGTGTGAGGACTGTAAATACGACCTGACAGGCAAAGCCGCAAGACTGAGCCGCAGCAAGCAGGATGAAGAGCCGCATGAGGCTCTAGAGCCGCAGGTTCCCTACCCCTGATTTAAACATTGTTTGCTTACTCATCAGCTTTGCTCCGGATTTTGCAGTTGAAAAGAACTGCAGCTCATCCTGTTATCAGGTGAATTGGGAGTTCTCAATTCTGAAAATACTTGACTCTCCAGAGCCTCCTAGGTTTCAGATGAAAAAGAAAAAGCACTTTAATGGTTTATTTCATTATCAATAATGATCATCATAATGATCAATCAAATACTTCGGGAGAGATTTTGGTTGCGAAACAAGCAATACAGAAAATAAAAAGGACGTGAGAAAAAACTCTCATATATAAATGTGTTTGAACATGCCCAGAAAATATTGGATATGCTCAAAAATCAATGTCTACATAGAAAGTGTAAATTGAATAAGGAATAGTCAGATGGTGTCAGTGAGATGAAGAAAATCTGCAGCGTTGCCTTTAGAGCTACAATTTATTCCCTATGAGCAACAGCTGACAGATATACTCTTGTCAGCTCTATTCTGGGATTGGACACAAGCCGATACAGAAGACCTGTAATAAGCATGTGTAGGCAGAAATACAGAGAACTGCACACTCTGGAAAAAGAGAGGTAGACAATAATATTTCCATCCCACTAAGGTAGATTGCAAATGCAGAAATGTAGGGAATATTTGTCTATGAACATAATAAACCCTGATTAGTTACCATCTATTTAAGTAAAAATAAACATGGTTATATGATCAATTTCATTTGAAACCATTGGAAAATCTATTATCCCTCCAGAACTACATCTAGTGCTCCCTATGCAACTTCCCCCTATCCCTGTACCTAAGCTGAGAAAAAGGGGTTTTGATAGCCGCCGTATCTGCCCTGCAACTAAACTGGTTATTGGGATGGAAGACTTGAATTAAGAGGGTAGACTGTCATGGTTGTGGGTTGTTTTCTCTGGAAAAAATGCGCTTGCGAAGGGACATGATTACACTTTACAAGTACATTAGAGGACATTATAGACAAATAGCAGGGGACCTTTTTATGCATAAAGAGAATCAACGTACCAGAGGCTACCCCTTTAGACTAGAAGAAAAGAACTTTCATTTGAAGGAATGTAGGGGGTTCTTCACAGTCAGGACAGTGAGGTTGTGGAATGCACTGCCGGGTGATGTTGTGATGGCTGATTCAGTTAATGCCTTTAAGAATGGCTTGGATGATTTCTTGGACAGACATAATATCAAAGGATATTGTGATACTAAACTCTATAGTTAGTATAGATATAGGTATATATAATAATTTATGTGAAAGTATGGAGGGGTATGTGTATGGATGCTGGTTTTTCATTTGGACTTGATGGACTTTGTCTTTTTTCAACCCGATTTAATTATGTAACTATGTATCTGGCAGCATCACATCCAGCAGAAGGAGCATGCACATTAGAAATTGATCTGGAAGTAGACTTTTTCAATGCTGTAAAACTGCAAACCAGACAAAAAATAGTCATATAAGATGGACACCAACCCTGCTGCACTATCCTGCATTGTTGGTTTAGGTATATGGCAAGTGTGGTGGGGGGGCAATAGATGTGGTTTCAGAGAAGGCTCGTTCTGTGGAAGGCACTTTTAAATAATTGTTAACATGGATTTCATTCTGTTTTAACAAGTGGAACACTATTTTTGTCAATACAAACTTCAGTATAATATGGGTAACACAGGACTCTGCAGAGCCTTTCTATAGACTGGTGAAAGGGATCACAGTGTCCCACAATAATATGGACACCAGTGGAAGCACCAGTTGGAAGCATTGTATATAAAAACAGATGGAGTAGATGATGCATTAATCAGATCTTATTTAAGTGATTGTTTTTTTTTAGTTTAATGAAGACAAACATTACAGTAAGTATTTTTTGGTTTCTTTTTACAAATAACTAAACTTGGAGCTTAAATTCACTCACAGTCTGAACAGGGATTTTTTTGATTTGATGTTAATTTCAATGTCTTTTAGTTATGAAGTCTATTCTCTATTTTTGCCTTTTTTCTTTAAGCATTGAAGCACTGCAGGTCTTTGTTTCAACCTGGTTTGAATTACACTGTGACAGGTCTTGGTTCAGTCTCATACTGGGTTCACTTTTCCATTAAAGTATAAGAATGATTTTATTTCAGCAGAGAAGCAGCATAATACAAATATGTACAGCAGATAAATCTGGCAGTCTGTGCAGAATATTTTAGATCCATTTGTTTTACTATGCTACAACAAAATGGGATTCATTTGTCCTTGTGGCTAAAGGCTGTCTCTCATTTTATCCAAATAATGCAAATTTTTCAAAATGATTGCCCTTTTATCTGTAATACAGTAAAACAGTACCTTGTACTTGATCAAAACAAAGATATAATTAATCCTTATTGGAAGTAAAACCAGCCTATTAGGTTTATTTAATGTTTACATAATTTTCTAGTAGACGTATGGTATGAAGAGCCAAATTACGGAAGGATCTGCTTCCGGAAAGCCCCAGTTTCTGAGAATTCTGGATAACTGGTCCCTTACCTGTAATTTAATTTTGGGGAGTGATTAGAAGGAAGATTAACTCACTTGCTCACAACTTCCTATGATATTTTAATTGTGGCTGCAAAGGCTCTTTATTGCCTATATGATGGGATTATTCAAATATACCGAATTTTGGGAAAGTGCCTTTGATTGCATAGAAACAATTAATGCCCTCCAATGGTCTCTTGATCCAGGCATTGCATTTTGGAATTTTCCCTCCTTAAATGTTAGAGTAAAATATATATAACACATCTTCTTTGCTTATAGGATTGCTCTAGCAGGAGATATAAATCTACAGAACTTCCTACAATCTTTAAATTTTAATCAGAAATAAACACTTATACAAATTCTGTTTTGCTAAGACACAGGATCCTGCGAAAAAAACACAAAATTAAGTAAGCAATGGAGATCCTTTTCCGGCTCTACCAGCTGGACAAACCAGCAGCCTTACACATTTCTGGACCCTGTACAATATATTTTACGGGATATTTTCACTGCAAACTGTCGCAATTTTAGCTTTAATTTGTACATTTCTTTTCCTTGCCAAAAGTGAAACAGTTCTTCTATTTCTCCATTCCTATTCTCTTTTTCCTTGTTTTCTTCTCTCTCCTTAAACTCTGTTCCCTCTCCTCCTCCAACAGATATAATGAATATTTATTTAAACAAACCAGATATGCTTATGGTTAACAGTTAATAAATAAGAAAAGAGAACCTTCAACATTGTTAGACGTATTTGCTAGGAGACAATGAAATCATACTAAGTGGATAGTTCTTTCCTTCAGGAGAAAATCAACCTAAGAAACAGAAGGAAGCTGGTTTAGCCACTACTAATTAAAATGTTAATAATCATTACAATGTCTTGGACCTAGTTCTCCTTGAGGGCAAAAAGTTGACAATTTGAACAAATCATTCAGCACAAGCTGTCTGAAAGTATTATGCAGTATATTTCCAAGACGTGCCTTAAATTACATAAAGCAAAATAAATCGGAAGGAAGCATAATAAATGTAATAATTAATTTGGACTCATACACAATAGCAGTGATAGAGATCTGACATCAGCAGTCTGTATAAAAACTTAATTTGGCAGTGACTCCACAATCCTAGTTAATAACAGTCTCATGCCAGACTGTTTCTCAGGTACCTGTACTAACAAGTTGGAAGAGCAAAAAAAAAAAAAGGGTAATTCCACTTCCACTTTTCCCAATTTATTTCTGCAATATTACTGGATGATATACAAATGGTGGCAAAGGGTGCAAAGTGCAAAAAAAGGGGCAAGGTTTCCATGTTTTTCACATTTTATACCCCTCAACAGGTACCTGCATTTTTGAGGGGTGAGCTGGGGGTGGCATGGTGCTGACTCCTTTCCTGTACCCTAACATGAAATTCAATAGGGGACAGGGTGCAAATTGGCCCTACTGCCTGCCATATGTACATGTATATTTATTACATTACCACCAGAATAAAAGGCATACTAGATGTTGTGTTTAAGCAGTTTAAGTGCCGAATATTCATAAAATTAAAATAGACTTTGTCAGACAGTTCTTTTTTTATCCTGCTACTCCAAATATAATTCTTGAAGTGACAAGAAAAGCTAAATTTAGCCACAGAAATGTGATGTGACACTTTTTCATTCCGAACTGTATAAATGCAGGTGATCTAAGAATGTTTACAGACAATTTTATATAATCTTTTCTGGTTTACATTCATGTTGCTAAGAATATGTTATTACATATTGTGCAATGTATTATTTTTATCTTTGTGGCTCTCAATTTATTATAACTTAAAAACACCTCTTAGCTATAAATATATAATCCAGGGATATCATATTTGTTGTGACTATTCAGCTGCTGTAAATTAGATTTCCCAGTGCTCTCCCTTATCTCTACAGCAAGGTTCAGGGCCTGTCAGTTCTGCTATCTCTTGAAGTTATAATTAGTGTGCTCTGTTGTCAGTGTGTGCTCTTTATAAGCTTATTATTAACACATAGCTGTCCATAAGGATTATATCCTTATGTTGACATCAAAACAAACTATTTATATCTTAAAGAGATAGAAGCACTCCAATATAGAGGTAGTCGTATCACATTCTGGGTGTGTATTTGGTCAATCAATTCTTGTAGCCATCAAATAAAACTTGACTTTATTGATTCCAAACATATAGCAGGGCATGGAGAGTGCAGCTTGAGTTTTATTTGATGGCAACCGGGTTTGATTGTTCGAATACAAACCAATGATGTAATTAGACATTGATATGTTTACACTACGCAAGTCATTCAGACACACAGCAGCACTGGCAGAACCACTAACATCAACACACGTTACTCACAGCACAAACAAGAGCACTGGAAGCACCAACCAGAAATGCTTCAAATAAAAATTGATAAGTAGTTTGAGCTCTTCTGTTGGCACTGCAGTAAGACCTTCTACTTGCAGCTCATCTGTGGCACTTCAGTGTGACCTTGACTAACAGTGTACACATATTAGTATCTATCAGTGCTCCTACTAGTGTCATGTGACAGGTAAGATGTCTGATAAGTTGGGGACACCTTAAGCAGTGAAATTTGGGAAAGAAAAAGGGGGGTCTAGTGCTAGGAGTCAAGCATGAAAGTGAAGGTGTGTGAGTGTGTGTCTGGGGTGGCGGGAGCAACAGCAAAGCCAGTAAACCTTTAGGGAAGCAGAAGGGGTGTTCAACCAGAGATTTGTGCATAACAGTGCTGGAGATCCAAAAACTGTGCAATTATACATTTTTTACCTCACAGCTACTGTTTTATAAAAAAAAAAAAAAAAAACCTAATACTTAAAATTTGTCAGGCTCTGCTGGGGTTTGAAACTGTGACCTCCTGGTTACTTTCTGCTTGCCCTAACCACCAGGAGAGGAGAGCAGCTAGCAAGTTCTTGTTTGCTCTTATGCTGGGTCTCAGGTTTAGCCATTTCATCCAGCATCCTTATTGGTGGGTTAGGGTCAGACAATCAGGGCTGACCCTGCCCTATATAAGGCCAGCAGCCTCCTTACCACCAGGGCCTGAGCATTGGTCTTACTGAGCACTGATGTATGGTCCTTAGCTCTGACCCCTGACTGTACCTTGCCTTGGCTGTACCTTACCTTGCCTGTACCTTACCTTGCCTCTTCTAGTTTCTATACTGTTCCTGTTCCTGCTCCAGCCCTGTCTGTCCTGCTCTATTCCAGTCCTGTCCCAGTCCTGCTTTGCTTAGTCCTCTCTGTACGTCTGCACCATCCTGTTCTGTCCTGCTCTGCCTAGTCCTGTCTCTATGCCCACACTATCCTGTCTCTTTGACCTCATCACTCTGATCCTTTCATTTTCTCTCCGTGTTCTGTGTGCACAAACAGCTCCTACCTTTCCTACCTCTGCCTCCTCAGTGACCCTTACTAAAATGTAAATTTCACCTTGGAATTCTGTGTACTTGGCTTGCAACCTTGTGCTCTTATATGGTAATGCACCTATCTGTGAATTTTAGTAGGGGGTATATTACACTCTGCATATGCAACATTTCAAAAGAAGGCTAGACATCTTTTACCTAAAGCCACCCTTTTGTAAAGCCAGGTCAGAAGCTAGAGACTGCAGTCCAAGAATGTATGCAAATTGTTTATACATATTACCTGGCCCAGCAATAAAAATATTTACGGCAGCTAATTGTAAGTATTAGGATCTCTTGGGTAATATAAGACATAATTTTCAGCTCTGCATGGATGTGGAAACATATATGTTAAATGAGCTACTAACTAGTATGCGCCATTTGTGAAATGTGGATAAAGCAGGTAAAATGGTTCCGACGTTTCAGATATGGTTTAATAAGTGCATCATCTGTAAACTGTAGTTCTTCAATAACATTAGGGTTGGTCATATTATTTTAGAAATAAACATCTACAAGTATCAGAGAACTCATTTACTAGAAAGGCACAAGTTTTTTTGTCCACAATAATGTCTCATTTTATGAAGGCGTTAATTCTGTCTAGAGAATTACCTTCAATTTTCCAACAAATTATCTAACAAGTAGGTGGGGTTTTGGTTGGTTCAAGGGTATTTGGTCAGGAATGACTGGAGACACAGTCTAATATGTCTTATTTTTCTTTAGATTTTCTAATATTGATAAGTATGAGGTTGTTTTACCATCAGTGATATCCCTGGACATTAACTATCAAGCTTGCTTATATAGATTTTTTACCCCAGTAAGCCATTTGGTAAATGAGGACCAACTTGAACATACAAATAAAAAAACAACAACTTTCATAGTAAGCAGTGCAGTTAAGGAGATAAATAACACTCAAGCAGTCACAGATGTGACAAATGACCTACAGTCATTAATATTTCAGTTTTATGGGATTTCCGTCATATTTTGGGGAAGAATGAAAACAGAGCTTACCACAATTATTACATAAATCAACATAAAATTGCATCAATTTTTATTCACTCAAAAGACCCAGATAAATGGCTTGAAATTGTGAAAATCATAAAACATTTTAGCATCCACAGAGAAGGACAAACAAGACACCACTCTTACTGGGCAGAACAAAAACTGAAGCAACAAGGTAGACATATAATAAGGTTTATAAACAAATGCATACTTTTTAAAGAATCTTGAGACAAATGGGAGAGTTAGAGTTGTATATACAAAAATTATGTTACAACTGGCATTACTCAGACCTGGTAGAATGAATGTGACTGGGCTGTGAATTTGGATTATAATTGCATAGTTGCTTTGAGCTAAAAAACTGAAAAGTCCATCAATTTCTAATCCCCAAATTAAACTATTTGGTATTTGGTTAAACTATGAACATTTCTATCTCTATTTTTTTATTTTCTATGCAATTTCTAAGTCATGCTTGTACTTAATAAAGACTGACACTCTACAGTCTTCTGTGAGCTTAGTGCTAAAAAATGGCTTCCACTTTTCTTTGGCAATTACCTCCAATGGGTTCTAACCTGCAGTATAGAGAAGTTAGATTATACTGTAATTTGGATCACCATTACCATAAGTCTGCAAAAAAAAAAAAATTATTAAATCAACCCAAAAGAATAGTTGTGCCACTAATGTGGATGCATACAAAGTACTGTTTTATAATTACAAAGAAAAAATTTTTTTTTAAGGATTTTAATTATTGCTTAAAGGAATTGTTCAATATTAAAAAATAAAAAATGGGTAAATAGGTTGATTTTGGTGCAAAATAAAAACGTTTCTAATACAGTTATTTTTTTATTTTGCACAGTCTATCTATTTACCCAGTTTTTATTTTTACACTGAACTGTTACTTAGTTCTGCTGGAGGTGCTCTTCCCTTTCGGGTAAAGGATCCCACATCTGAATTTATAGAACTAAAACCTCAAGATATCTTCTATAAATATTTTCTCATTATATAAAACCAGCACACAGGGTTAAAAGGCACTCATTAAATGATTATAGTGCGGGCAGTCATGACATTCAGATCTTAGTTAAAATATTAAGATTATTATTAGGAGAGTTGTAAGAAACAGCATTTAGCTGCTCCAGATTATAATTGTTCATTTACACTTTAATGAATAAATTAGTATGCTGCATGAGTTCTGTCTAACAGTCATGGCAATACATACATAGATATATGCTGTAATGATTCTCATTATCAGCATTGGAGTGTCAGTTAGAAAAATTGTTGCTGTAACTACAACTGCCTTTTTTAATCAAAGCTCTATATTTCTATACCCAAATTCTTCTGAAAGCCAACATTTTTTTAAAAAGAAAAATACTGACAATGTGGAGTGTGGCAGTAAGAAGCATTGCTTGATTTACTAATTTCTAAACAAAATCCGGTGGAAAATTAGAAAAAGTACCTCAATTTGAATAAAGGGATATTGTCATGGGAAAACATGTTTTTTTCAAAATGCATCAGTTAATAGTGTTGGTCCAGAAGACTTCTGCACTAAAATCCATTTTTATAAAGAGCAAACAGATTATTTGATATTTAATTTGAAATCTGACATGGGGCTAGACATAGTGTCCGTTTACCAGGTGCCCCCAGTCATGTGACTTGTGCTCTGATAACCTTCAGTCACTCTTTACTGCTGCACTGCAAGTTGTAACTGTTCCCTGAAACTGAAAGTAGAAAAACCTTTTAAATAAATACATCATATAAAATGCCCAAAGCATTTCAACCTAGTAAGGTCTTCATCAGTGGAAAAAAGTGGCAGAAGGAGAAATAATCAAAGTTAGAATTTCTACCTTAAAGGACATGTCAACCCCCACAACAAGAATTTAATCATTAACATGCCTCACTACAGTCTTCACATACCTATTACTCCCGTCCTTGAAAAGCAAAGTGCTGAGCTGTTTGGTTGATTGCAGCTTCCTGCTTCTTCTCTGCACGATCAGCCTCTCTCCTAACTCCCTTCAGAAAGAGCCTTGACGCTTGGCGATATGCACATGCGCAGTTTCTAATAGTTAATCTTGAGCATGCGCATTAAAGGACAACAAAAGGTTAACAAACATGCTGGGTCACTTTGTGATGCTGTGTAGCCTGCCCACCAGCCAATAGGAATCGGTGTGCCTAGTCTCCATGGCGACGCTGGATTCCTTTCCTTACACAGTGCCACACAGAGAGCTGTATATTATCACAAGAGCTGTGAGTTGGTAACATTTTTAGTTCAGGGAGCTGTATATTATCCCAACAGCTGTGAGTTTGGAAACAGTTTTAGAGCTGCAAGGACACGAGTGCCGAGGTCCGAGCTGTGCAGTGAATATATAATTATATGTTAATGAAGACGCGCACCTGGGTTCAGGGGGAGGTGCATTTGGTGCATGCGCAGTGCAGTATTATACAGTACCCGAAGGCAGAAGGGAAGCCTTTAGTAAGATGGCGGTGCCGTTTTCTTCAACAGTCTGCAACTTCAGAGCTAACTTTTATTAAGAAAGTAAATGTGTTTTGGTTAAATAAACATAGCGATTCTGGAGGGGCATATGAGTTCTACAAAATGGGACAAGAAGTAAGGTTTGCCTTTCGTTCTCCTTTAATCATTCCATGTATATGAGGACTAAAATCCAAGGAACGAGCAGCGTTTGATGCCACTTCCTCCTTTTGCATCGCCCAAGGCAGGAAGGGCACAATTGTCCACAGGAGTAATGGCATGTATATGCATTCCAAAGGTGTTATTGTGCATTTGTAAGAAGACCACAGGTCAGTAGTGAAAGTGTATGGGGAGCACCATACACACTTAGCTTATGTAACTATTTCAGGTTATGCTTACACAAGGGCCACGCTACCATTATGCAATTAAATGTATAAGAAGTCACAGTACTCATCACAAGTGCAATCAATTGTTTACTTAGCTAGTGTTATCACAATGAACAATATTTCGGGACCGCACCTCCCTTCCTCAGATAATATGTTTGAGTGCCCTAAAAACATCCTGTACAGTCTCCACAAGTTGGATGCATATATTTCTTTTGATGCAGATGTGCTTTTCACATATATAATTTGTAGATGCAAACGTCCACAGTGGTGCTCTTACTGGAACCGGTACAATAATCAGCCCTCACTAATACTGATTTATGACCAAGACTGACAATCAATCAAAGCTAGAAATGACAGTACATATAAGAACAGTGTGCAAGCAAGAAAGCTCTGGAATACAAAGAGATATACACAAGCAAAGTGGCAAACAAAGACATTAGACACTAATACATGAAGAAACACGTATGTGCATTTTAGCTTAATCTATCCGTCAATTGTCTACTTTTCTGCTCTAAATTCTTGTAATAGCAAGATTCTTCCAAACCAGAAAGTAGTGAGATTTCCCTCAGCAACAATCTTAAGACAACTTATCAGTGTTGCATAATTGCAGAAGTAGTCTTTAGAAGCAATCCTTTACAGGTATGGGATATACATGATATAAAAACCCATTATCCAGAAAGTCCAGAAACACTGTAATGTAATTTTCTAGTACATCCTATATAAAAAAAAAACATTTTTTTTTTATTTTTTAACCGTAGGGCAGTACTCTGTACCTGGTGAGAACATACAGTAGCTAATGTAATGGTTAAATTAACCATAAGGGTTAAACTTGCATAGCAGGCTTAACTCAGTATATACAGAGTCCACTCACAGATTCATGCCCCCCTTCATTAGTCAGTACTGTTCTAATTTTCCTATCAAGGACACAGTGAAGAAGTTACAAATTACCTCTTCATTGCTGCACCATGTTTTTCTGCCTTTTGCATACCTTTGTAATAACGTGGGTTGTACAAGGGTTTTAAAATACCCCCCTGTTCTTTGTGTCAAATAAAGGGGCAGATTTACTACGTGTGCTGGAGGGACAGATTTTAAGCATTCTACGTGTGCTGGAGTTAATTGCTATTACTAAATTGTGGAGGGGCCGTCCTCCTATACCCCAAGCACCGTGTATAATCAAATGGAGAGGCCAGGTGTGCAGGTGCAATCTACTGCCTGACAAATGTAAGAAGAACAAAAATTTTGCCAAAATGTGTAAAACACAAGATGTGTAGGACATTGATGTAGTTTGAAATGAGGATTTGTGTAATTTATCCATAGAAATGGTAACTGCAACTAGTCAATTTGCATTCATAAAAGATCATCCTGACCAGGTTTTCACTGAAATAGAAGTAGGAAACAAACATTCACTGATAAAGTTCAAACTGGATACAGGTGCACAAGTAAATGTGATACCTTTAAATATATTTAAACAAAAAAGGTTCTCAGAACCACTCAGGCAACCAACCACAAGCTGTATGGATATGAGAGAGAACACCTAGATTTGAAAGGTATTTGCATTTTGGACTGTACCTATAAATGTAATAAACAGAAGCTGCAATTGTATTTTGTCAAGACATTTTCCAGGAGAGTACAAAATTCAGGTTAAACTGTACATGCTCCCAGTAGCCCTTAAGTAAAGACTTTCAAAAGAGACTGACAGAATGCAAAAGTGGGTGCCGTTGTTAAAGTTGATGAGCCCACTGAAAAAAATTCAATGGGTAAATTCAATGTTCATAGTAGACAAACCCTGCACAGGAGAACTATGGATTTGACTAGACCCCAAGACCTAAATAAAGAAGTAAAACGTGAGCACTATCAGATGCCTAAGAAGTCTAGCAGGAGAAAAGTATTTCAGTGTCCTAGATGCCAGGTCAGGGTATTGGCAAATATAACTAGACGAGGACAGTTCTATGTTAACAACCTCAAGGAAGGTACAGCGTTACCACTCTACCATTTGGAAAGTGTTTCAAAGAAAAGTTGATGAAACATATGCAGGTCTTCAGGGTGTTGTTGCTTATGTGCATAACACATGAGAGCTTAAAATGTAAAACAGAGCACTGGATATATTCTACTGGCCAGGCATCAATGCACAAATAGAGAAAATTATACTTACATGTCCACTTTTTTTACAGCATTGTGAAATCAAACTGCAAGGAGCTGATGAGTAAGCTATGGCAGTCATGTGTATCACATATGACACTATAACAGCAACGAAACTTCAATGTCTCATGTATTATAGAAACGTTTTTAAAAACCTAAAATGGGAACACTAGCTGAATGCCATTTTCCTAAAAGTCTTTGATTAAAAAGGCAGAATAATAAGAGTATAATACCATATCTGGTTCCCGATTCCATCTAAAGGAAACATTATTGGCTTACTGTCAGTAATATGTTGACTCAAGAATTCTGCCCTCTGTTTTGTATCACTTTCATTTTGTCCTAATGTCAATTCAAAAGTTGAATAAAAAAGCAAAATTAAATTAGCCTAGTTATGCTAAAGATTACATTTATGGAACTTTATAAATACTGTACATGTTTAAATTTACATAATAAACGACCCTATACATTTCATAATATATTTTCTTTTCCACTAAAAATGATCTTTGGGAAGTACTTCTGCTGTAACCAAGCTCAGCTCTATATATGTTTTCACTTAACCAGCATAATCAGAACTCTCACTTCAGCACTTTTTGGTTGGAATACAGACTCAGTTGACAAAACTAAGTAGCATATTTGTATTTAACATTATTATTTTGTTTGTTTCCTTTAAATGCATAATCATTGTACAATAGATGGAAGATGTCTGTATGGTCCACATCCTTTGTAGAGGAGATAATCACATCCTTCCAGACGCAGCTATTATCTCTTGTCAAAGCTAATGAGAAGTTCAAAGATATTAGAATATCATTAATGAAGGATTGTCAGATAAACTTCAGCATCACTTTATATTTCATCTTATTTGAAAGTCTTATTAGACAGCTACCCTTACATGAGCTAGTGGATTAGTCTGGACCAAAGCAGGTTACTAAAGTCTAGGATGTATAACTGCACAAAACATTTAAAGGAAAACTATTCCTCCAAAATGAATACTTAAGCAACAGATACTGTAGTGTACATCATATTAAGTGGCAGTACTGTACTGAGCTACAAGCTACTCCCCAATATCAGGATCTCTAACACACAGTTCTACATAAAAAATAAATATACTTATATGGCTATATAACAATACTTTACCATCTGACACGTGCAATCATGCAGATGCACATATAAACATATAAAATATTAAGTCAGGATCCGTATCATTCTTTATGAAGTACAGTATATATAGCCAGGTTAACACACCATTCAGTGTTAGACTGTCCCACCGAGATACCAGAAAAACTCATAGTGGGCCCAGATGTCAGTGGACCTTCCTGCTGCTAACCAAGTGTTCCATTTCAAAGTCATTATCTATTTCTGTATGGGAACAAAGAGGAGAAACAGATATAAAGATACATTACAGTATGTATCTTTCTCTGTTTCCTAGTTATTACCTATTTCTGTATGGGAAGAAAGAGGAGAAATAGATATAAAGATACTTTATAATATGTAAAGAAAAGAGAATAGCAGCATACAGAGGTTGAACGAGGGGTCGGGAAAGTGGAACAGTAGTCCAAGGTTTTCTGGTGGGCCTCTGTTACCCCTGTCTAATACGTATACCACGCCAGGCTTCTATATTATGTGTGAACTTATTATATTAAATTCATATAACCAAGATACGTTAGAAAGCAATAACAGTATTTTAATTATGATTCATAACAATTTGTAATGAACAATAAATTGACAGTACCTAGCAACACTATAAACATCTTCTACTCTGACATGGTTTATTAGCATTACTTAGCAACATTCAACATGGGTAAATTATTCATTAAGATGATCTTCAATTAGTTTAAGTTGTGGAAGTAATGTGTTTTTTGACATAGAGCTGCACAAATGAACACATATTGCTTTGACTACACACCTGACATATTTGGTACATCATTGGGGAGCTATGGATGCTGGTTATGGTCTAAATGAAAACAAAACATTTTGCGAGATTGTTGAATCTCTTATAGATTTAAAGCTTTAAAGATTTACAGAAATGCATCCACGTTGGGGCAGATTTATCAAGGGTTGAATAGGAAAATCGAATTCGAATTTTCAAATCTTTTTTTTTGGTCAAAATTCACAAATTAAAATTGGGAATAATTCAAACTCGATACAAATTCAAATTCGAAATTTGAGATTCATCAAACCTTTTACCCTGGGAATAATTTGATTCGACTATTTGCCACGTAAAACCTGCCGAGTTCAAGTATGTCAGTGGTATAGGTCCAGTGACCCATTTGAAGGTGTTAATAGCCTTTTCGACATTTGAGTTTTTTCGGTGTAAAACTGGATTTGAGTTCGAATCAAATTCAATTTGGGTTTTCAAGTCGGTAAAATTTGTTTAAGTTTTAGACATTAACATTTTTTTCTTAAATAACCTCCCAATTGAATTAAAGTATATTCGAAATTCAACCTTTGATAAATGGGCCTTGTTTATCGCCATAATACTTATTTTCAATAATATTTATTCTCACTTTATTTATCCAGAACTAGAATAAATATCAAGTTTGGTTTATATTGTTGTTAATATAATCCAGGGCTGTCCAACTGACCCCCCCCTTGTGTGACCCCCCACATGAAAGTCTGCCTGCTATGTCTTCTTACCATGTGTAAACTTTAAACAAAGATTAACTGGTCCCTGAATTATTTAAACCTCATTCAGGCTGTAATCCCCTGAATTGTTCTCACATGTAATCCTCCTGAATTGTTCACACCTGTGACATTTCTGTTGTTCACACCCTAAAATCCTGTACTGTTCACACCTGAGACCCAGATTGAAACTGCCCATTGTTCACCTTTTCCCACTCATACAAACTGCTGGAGGGGCACAAGCACTGTGTCACTGTATGTAGTACAGTATGAACTGTACATCATAGAGTCCTGATAGGTTTCTCTGTCTCCTGTTCTGCCTTCCCTATGCTCCCTATGTGTGTCATTCTCTGCCTTCTCTGTGCTCCCTGTGTGTGCCATTCTCTGCTTGCCCAGTGCTCCCTGTGTGTGCCATTCTCTGCTTGCCCAGTGCTGCTTGTGTGTGCCATTCTCTGCTTGCCCAGTGCTGCTTGTGTGTGCCATTCTCTGCTTGCCCAGTGCTGCTTGTGTGTGCCATTCTCTGCTTGCCCAGTGCTGCTTGTGTGTGCCATTCTCTGCTTGCTCAGAGCTGCTTGGGTGTGCCATGTTTACGAATTCCTTCGATTCGCCGCTGACAAATAAATTAGCAAAACCGGCGCAAAAATTTGCCTGCGTCCAAAAAAAATTATTCGGCTAAGCGAAACGCCACAGATTTGCCCATCACTACATAACAGTAATTTTTTTTTCAGAAAAAAACAAACCATTCTTATTTTGATGACAGTATCTATGTACTATGTTACTAATAATCGTATTACGAAACAGTTCTTTTTTTACAGACAAAGGTAATAGTAACAGAAATTAATCTGAAATTAATAAATAATTTAATCATGCAATGCTTGTCAAATGCTGAATTGTCTCACATAATAATTCAAATAATAAGATAAAATCTTTCCTCTCTGTTCTTATTAGATATTTGTCATCTACATTTCTCATTTTCGAGCCCATTAGAATTTCAGCTGAGCTACAGTGTATATTTATACAGCAGAGAAGAATTGTAGTCCAGCATCAACTAGAGAGAAACTGTTTATAGATTCCTGGCCTAGTTTGAATGCATGTATGCTTGCCAGTTTCCCAATATGGAACAATGCACAAAGCTTATTTTTGGTTAATCTAATTAATGCTGTTTTTTTTTTCTTTTGCTCTCCTCTTCTATTATTCCATAGCATGTCTATATATATATATATATATGAACACCCACCTACTGGGGAACTGCTGCATCCCTCAAAGGCAAAACAGAGGTGAACGGTGATCCATAACAGTTGGAGGGGCTCAGGTTAGACATTCCTCTTCTACAAGGACACATGACAATGAAGTTAGAACAATCTGGGCCAGCAATGCAGCCTGCTGCCATAGCAAAATAACATGATTTTTACTTGCTGAAATTTGATGCAAATGTTTGTGTCCTTCCTGTCAAGATCAGTGTGCCCTCTGCAGAGTTAATCCTGTTTCCACTATACAGTATTAGCTGCTTTTGTGCGTGGGAGAGTGTAGAACAAAATGTTTGTATACAGTCTTTGCCTTTGGATATAATCTTTGTATACAGTCTCAGTATGCAATAAGCAAGTTCAGAAATCCTAATTTAAGTAAGTCACCAGGCGTTATTGTTGGGATTTTTAAAAGAAAGCCCTGCCGAGTATGTAAATGTATAATACAAATAAGCCATATCAAGGCAAAAAAGCAAGAGCATGATTTCTCATATGAAAGTTATCTTATTTTTACGTTTATTATTATTAACATGCATTTATAGAGCACCAACATATTTTGCAGTGCTGTAAAGTAAATGTGTATATACAGCTAAATCACATGAATTACATATATAGAACATAAGAAGTTACATACGTCACAACCAATACAGATACAAAAGGTGAGGAAGGCCCTGTGCAAAAGGGATTTTATTGCATTTGGTAGTTAAGCAGAGTGAGGGTAGGCTTCTCTAAATAAGTGCATTTTAAGAGATTTCTTGAAAGTAGACAGGTTAGGAGAAAGTTGGTCAGACTGTGGGAGAGAATTCCAAGGGGGGTGCATCCCTTGCAAAGTCTTGAATGCAAGCTCTTTATTAGGCAATGAGAGAAGAGTTGATTAGCAGGGCACTAGAGGAGTGTAGTAAGTAGGGATGCACCGAATCCACTATTTTGGATTCGGCTGAACCCCCGAATCCTTTGTGAAAGATTCGGCCGAATCCCGAACCGAATCCAACCCCTAATTTGCATATGCAAATTAGGAGTGGGAAGGGGAAAAAAATGTGACTTCTTTGTTTTGTGACAAAAAGTCACGCGGTTTCCCTCCCCACCTCTAATTTGCGTATGCAAATTAGGATTCGGATTCGGTTCTGCCAGGCAGAAGGATTTGGCCTAATCTGAATCCATCTGAAAAAGGCAGAATCCTGGCCGAATCCCGAACCGAATCCTGGATTTGGTGCATCCCTAGTAGTAACCAGTTGGGTGAATATAGATGAGTTCAGAGACGTAGGGAGGGGCAGAGTTATGAAGTGTTATGAATGTCTGGGTCATTTAGAGTTACAGTAGTCTAAACATGAAATGATGAGATAATGTAAGCATATTTTTATAAGCCCCCTTGCCTCCAGGATAACATCAAATATGTATAGAATTTGGAAAATTTTGACTTATATAGTCCAAATACCACCAGAATACAAAAACAAATGCCACGAATGGCAAACTCAAACCACAGGGGAGTGACTGGATTCCTGTGATTTTTTTTTATATAAAATCAGACTTTTAAAAAATCACGAATTTTCCAAAATTTATTAAACCCTGAGGATGGAAAAGTCAGAAAATCCGGCATCTCAGAAAATCCGGCATCAACAGATCTCAGTTGAGGTTACATTTAAGTCAGTTGGAGAAGTCCCAATAATTTTTTGATATGCGCTGGGTTTTGTGTAATACCCCTAAGTTTTCAGGTGAAAATTCTGAAAAAATTTTGAAATTCGTGAAAATCGGGTGAAAAAATCCAAACAAAATAGTGCAAATCTGATTTATAAAATAGGACTTTGATTAATAACCCCCCTAAAATAAACTCAAATAATTTAAAATTCAAATTTTCAATTTGACCCTTGAAAAATCTGCCCCGAAATGTCACTGATCTTCTACAACAAAAAACAAACATACAGTTTAGCAACTTAGTGTAATGTCAAATTACACTAAAATAAACTCGAAATTTGATTTTTCAATCTGACCCTAGATAAATATGCCCCTAAATGTCACTGGTCTTCTACAACACAAAACAAAAACATACAGTTTAGCAACCTAGTGTAATGTCTAAGCCACCGATTGTGGTTTGTCCCAAAGAGCCACAAATCAAGAAAGTAGTTGTCACATGGTTGACAGGTAAAGGGTTAAATGCATCTTATGGTTATCAAGTCTTTTATAACATTGTTTTAGTCTATTTATATAAGTGCTCTCATATTACACAGAGGAAGCTGCCATGCAGGGTCCTTTAGGGCTTAAAACCCCACTTTGAAGCTATCATATATGCTGTTCAAATGTACCTGCAGTTATCATGAATTCTAACTAGTAACCATAGTATTTTTAGAGAAAGATAATTTAACACCCAGTATTATTTCTCCACCTTATGTGTGAAATTCTTTTGTAAGCTTATTTATTCCAGGGTGTTAATTGGATAGGATGGCTAAACTTGGGATCTCCCACAAGGTATCTTATCAGTTAGAATGTAACATACATTTGTGTATATCTGCAGTATGATGCCGGTATAAGTGGCAATAAAATTCTAAAATCCCTTATCTGGAAATCTGACATCCACAAAGCTCCCAATTATCCGAAGGTCATGTCCCACAGAGTCCATTTTAACCAAACAATTCATATTTTTTAAAGTCAACTAAGCTACATGAATCCATATAGGTGGGGAAACAAATATATTGGGTTATAATGTGTAAATATGTTTTGAGTAAGGAGATTCAAATTAGGGAAAAAATATCCCTTATTCATAAAACCTCAGGTCACAAGCATTGCAAATAATAAATAGATCCCAGTACCACTAAGATGAAATAGAAAAAATAGAAAACTTATGTAACACTTTCTTTGGTTATTCAGCACACAGATAGTTAAGTGTCCAGCTCGTGTATGAGCATGGGTTACACTGCGACTTACACAACAGGGCTAGGACCTTCGCCAAGTGGAAGTTTACCCTTTAAGAAGTAGTTGCACTACATTACACAAGCAGTTTAAGTGCATAAATGGATAGAATGGACTCCAGGAGGTTCTTAGTAATACAAAAGAGTTAGATTTATTGTTGGAAAGGCACAATAAAGGTGACCACAGGTTTACTCACGCAGGAATTGGTGCATATATAGCATATCACAGAGGAGGAAGGATAGCAGAATGATGATGCAGCATCATCATTCATTTCATAGTCAAAAAGAATATCTTATTCCCAAAGACCGATATACCAGTGAGGGGATCAGGATCAATCAGTTAGGGTGCAGGCAGTCCACTGCTAACCTAGATTCCCTATCACTGAGTTCCCTGCTCTAAAAGCCATTTCTGGCTTATAACTATGGGGGGAGCACTATCTGTTTGTAATGTCTTGAGAAAGGCCAAGAACGGGACTGAAACGTTGACAATAACACACACACACACACACAAACACACACACACACAAACACACATACAAACACACACACACAGACACACAAACAGTACAGGACAGACATTCAATTAGAGAAATAACAGTGGTTTCCTTTCATACACTTTTTGCTACAGTTTATGCATTTGAACTCTCATCAAATCATCTATCATTTATCTTTATGGTTACCAAGTAACTGTTATTTAATTGTTATTTTACCAACAAATTGCATTATTAGGCAGTTGCTGCTGATGTACTACCATTTTTGTTTCATTTCATAATCAATATGCACAAAATGAGGTGAGCACAATATATTGAAAATGTTGTATTCCAAGAATTAAATTAACTTTTTTTTATTCTTTTTCATCAGAAATTGTGACTGTTGTTCTCAGTATGGTAATTAAATAAAATTCAAACCATTCAGTCACAGGCAAAATTAAAGAAAGGACACAGTCTGAAAGCATTTAACTTATTTAAAAAAAGAAATATTACCTGTTAAGGCAGAAACATACTGTATCCTAAGATTGAATAAAAAGAAAACCTCTGATTTAGAAAATAATCTACTTTTCATGTATAATTTTATTCTTATAACTCACTCTAAACACCTCTTGTAGCTGTTCAATGAAAAGCTTTTATTAGCAAAATACTTTTTCATTTGGTTATTACCCAGATGTTTCAAAACTATGGTTCTGTCCCCTATTGGGATCTCCAAGGGTGTTGGTGAACGGTATCAAGCTGGCAGACATTGGCTAGAGGTTGTCACTCTAAACTGGCACCCTATGACTTGGCCAAATTAGATATGCTTGTTTTGGTGCCTTCCTGTGTATGTTCAGTTTAAGATCTGGATACTTCAAGCAACAGTAACACCAAAAAATTAGTGTTTAAACATAATAACACTGTTACTTTATTCTGGTAAAACTAACCCCACAGCTGTATGGCCATGGGGGCAGTCATTTATAGGGCAAAGGCTCCGTTTACATAGCAGATAAGCAGTGTAGAATATAATAGTGAGTTTATCTATTATCTACTATTCAACCTGTGCCAATCAGCTACATTCTGTCTCCAGTGCTACACAGCAGTGTATTAAAAAAACAATAGTGTTTCTGAAGCATACATATCAGTTTTACCAGTGCAGGGCAGCAGTGCATTATATTTTAATTAGATTAAAGCATGTTTATTTTTTTGGTGTTACTGTTTGACAACTGGAAACTCAGACTTTTTCAGATTATTGCCCAAAAACCATAAAATTATTGTTAATTATTGTTGAATTATTGTACAAAACCAAGCGCAGATTAGGATATCTTCAAAATGTCTAAGGGACATCTGCTGTTGACTTCTACATGATCTCGGTTGGAGTTGGAGTACATTTTTTATTCAGACTTTTAAAACCATCCGAGTTTAATAAATCATGAAAAAACAGAGGTTGTTTTCCTTTCTCCATAAAAATAGGACTTTAATAAATAATCCCCCTAAATGTACTGTGATACAGGTATGGAACCTGTTATCTGGAATGCTCGGGACCTGGGGTTTTCTAGATAATGGATCTTTCTGTAATTTGGATCGTCATACCTTTAGGGTAGAACTACACGGACGACTTTGAGGCGTTTTCGGCAGATCCGAAGTGCTGCGCCCAAACACAGGCGTCAAGTCTTACGGGACGGAAATTAAAGTAAACAATAGCAGACGGATGGTGTTGCAGCGTTCATCCAACATGACACGACTATCGGATGCAGACGCGTCTGCATTCAACAGTCGTGTTGTGTCAGATGAATAATGCGACAAGATCCGACATTTGTATTTCTTACCTTATTTTCCGTCGCATCCAACTTGATGCCTGCGTTTTTGGCGCAGCACATTGGATCCGTCGAAAACGCACGGAAGTCGTCCGTGTACTTTTACCCTAAGTCTTCATGTATACATAAATAAACCCAATAGACTGGTTCTGCTTTCAATAAGGATTAAGTATATCTTAGTTTGGATCAAGTACAAGCAACTGTTTTATTGTTAGAGAAAAAGGAAATTATTTTTATGAATTTGGATTATTTCGATAAAACAGAGTCTGTGGGAGACAGCCTTTCCGTAATTTGGAGCTTTCTGGATAATGGGTTATTGGATAACAGATCCCATACCTGTATTTATGTTTATCTTCCTAATCCTTAGTGCTTTTCTACTTTAGCAATGTCCCATAAGTATATATAGATATACAGTTACCTGTAGTTAGCAGTAACTGGGGGTTACGGATAAACACTGGGCAAATTTGCACCTTGGCAGTTACCCATGGTAAGCAAGTAGATCTTTGCTTTCAATGTTCAACCTGTGGCTGGCTGAAAAAAGCTAGTCACTGATTAGCTGCTATAAGCTATTGCCCAGGTGCAAATTTTTCCAACTGTGACCCACTGTCTTTTCAATAAAAAAAAAGTAAATAATTGTTCTTTTCCAGGAAACTCACGTATTGCCTGTTACATTATGTGCAAGCAAATGTAAGTAAATGATGCACCTTCGAGGGCAAGAAAACGAAATAAACCAGGTTGACACTGTCAAGGCTCAATTTCAAACTGCTGTGTAAACTGATTCCAAGACTGCTGTGCAGTTACTTTGATTAATCAGCCTTAGCTATACTAAAATGGTTGAATGTAGTGCATATGTATTATAAAATATTTTTATATAAAAATATATATATATATATAAATGTTCCATTAACTATATTAGAAAACTGCTGTTATTTCCAAATAGGCAACATTTGTAACTACAGCTAGCCCTGAGAAAGTATCTAGATATGCAGCAGATATTTAAAACACAACAATTTACTGACTATACAGAATAGTAAATACCATTAACATCATTAAATCACATAAAAAAATTGTACAGGTATTAACTGAAACTCAGTTAATATTTGTTGCAGTTGCTTCCTATTTTGACTGATTTGATTTGACTTAGTATTAATAACAAAGTACCCTATACTTTGTTTCCATAGTAATGGCGAAATAATTCCCATTTATTAACCCCCAAGGTCTCATATATTCCTAAAAATACATCCTGTCCTGCATATAAATATATACAGGTATAGGATCCCATAGACTAAATTTTACCCAAATAATCCAAATTTTTAAAAACTATTTCCTTTTTCTCTGTAATAATAAAACAGTAACTTGTACTTGATCCCAACTAAGATATTTATTAATAATTAATCCTTATTGGATGCAAAACCAGCCTATTGGGTTTATTTAATGTTTAGATGAATTTCTAGTCGAAAACCCCAGGTCCTGAGCATTCTGAGCATATATATATATATATATATATATATATAGATATATAGATATATATATATATATATATATATATATATATATATTGAGGGGATCAGAAAAGTACTTGTCTGTCTGTGATATCATTCGGCTTGGTTACAGGCTGGAGAGCCATTTGATTTATTGGGAGCCCCAGTGCATCTGTGGGAGAGGAGGAGGACATAGGGGAGTACCTTGCTTTGGAGCCAAATGTACAGGGTTTAAAAACCCCTGCTGCAGCAGCCAGTCAGAGGCAAAGAGAGGTTGGGAGAGACAGCAGAGAGGGTGCCAGTGCTGCCTTGTAGGAGTGCCCAAGGAAAGCTGAGAGAGGGCTCCAGAGTGCACTGTTTGAATAAGCATTTGAGCTTCAGACAAAAAGAGAACCCCGTTTGTCTGCAGCTGTGTGGATACTTTGACCATATGTTATTCCCCATGGTAAGGACAGATCTTGCTCGTGTACCTGCTACGAGCAAATACTAAGTCCAAAGGGAGAGGTACTTTGGCGGCAGGTAGCGCTACCTAGTACCTGGGGACATATGAGCTCTTGGGAAGGGGACAACTTGCCAACAACTGAACTGTGCTAATTTACATTTTCCAGTAGAGTGTGGAACTGTGAAGTTGAAAGACTGTGCTAGGGTTTTGGTAGTCCACACAGGTTCCCTTAGGCAGTGTTGATATTGTTGCTGCTTACACTAACATTTGTTATTTCTTTGTTATATAAAGTTAAATTGTTTTACTGAAAATTGTGTGTGTTTTTTTCCCTAGTGGAATCCCCCTGTGATGTGCTCCTTAGTGCCCACTAGGTGGAGGCATTGTAAATATCAGTTCCCAGTATCTTTCATATGCAAAGAGAATTTGGGGTCCTGGATTGCAATGGGTTGATGGCTATATAGCAGAGAGTGCCATAGCGTTTTATATCTGTCTGTCTGTTTATATAAAGGACAAATAATATGTTCTTCTATTTTTACCTTGAATGCTAGCAGCTACCTTTGTCTTTGTAATATAATTTCCATGTCACTAACTATACTTGTCAAGCTTTGGTATACAATATTAAAGAGCACAGGTGGGCATGACTTAATGCAAAGTCACTGACTTCATCGAAACACATGTCCTGTGATAATTGTCCTTTTGGCAAGTTCCAATTATAGCTTTAGCAAATATTAAAACACACTCTGGCATAATAAATGTTTCTTATATAAGACTCTAAAAACCTTGCTAAGACAGATTGAAGTTAAGGCACAACAAAATATGAAAATATATTTATATTTCTTAATTAAAGAGATACTGACACCAGAAAATAACTTTTTTTGTATTTGTCATAACATTGTTTTTGAATGCTATTTATAATTTTGCCTTTCTTACTATTCTGTTCCTCTATGAGGGGGCTGCCATATTTGTGCAGCGCTAGTCCTTTAGCATTAGAAACTCTAACTGACAGGCTGAGAAGAGACAGTCAGGTTTAGGAACTTCAAGTAGCAATTACTTACAAAATCAGAAGTATCTACGAAAAATGATCAACATGACCCATAGGCAACTTTTTATGTAGATTAAAATTTTGAAAAGAAAATTTTTTAGTGTCAGTATTATTTTAAGTACGTTGGTAGAATAGACATTCAAGCATACATTTACATGTTGCTATTGTTGACTTGTTTTATTTAATACTTTATGCTGGATTGCATTTTCATGAGTTTTACAAAAGAAATAAGAGACGTTACTACCATATACTGTTATGGAAAGGCAAACAAATAGTATTAACTTTTGATAGCTGCTTTGGATTAGGACTGTTGAGACAGTTCCTTAACTAAAATTTATATTAAACTATCAAGTCACAAGGTATATAGGATATTCCATTTTATAGATAAAATATATGAGCAAAATATTTGGGGGAATCCAAGAAAAATAACATTGTTGATTGTTTTTCTGGGGTTGAATATTTTTATTAGAACCTCATACAAATTCAACAAGAGGATGTGGTTTTACTTAGAACAATCCTCTCGTCCACCTTCCTCGTCCTCCCTCTTTTACCCTTCTATGTAATATTTTTAAAACACATTAAAGATTATCAGATATCATATTTTGTTGTTTGTTTCCCAAACCCAAATATTTGGCTAACATGAAACATAATTATTTTAATTACAAATATGACTGCTCTTAAGAAACTATTGAGAACTATCTGGTAAATTAACAAGTCTGTACTGTAGTTCCTTAACTGAGTAGACCAATTCTCAAAGGATGGCTACATATGCTTCGGGTCTCTACTGAACAGATCATGCTGCTTTGGGTCAAACCTGTTATGTGATAGTTTCTAATTTGCACTAGTATCTAACATGACCTGATCTGAAACCACACAATATATTTCACAAGAGATTTCATTTCTCTTCCATAATTGGTCCCTTTGTTGAAAAGCCAACACATTCCAAGAAACCCTTTGTACAGTTAAGCCTTAACATAGTAAAAATGTGTAGTTTGACTGCAAATTATGTTTAGCAGTCCCAACACACACTCACACACATAGGAATGAAATTCTAGGTATAATCAGTTACATTTCTATTTTTTACACTTTATTTTTCAATTGAATTGCTGTCTGTGCTAACATTAATAAAATACCTGACTTGTGCTGCTAACATTTTGAATATGCAATTAAATTTGTCCAGATCCCTTCCTCAAAATAAAAATGAGGAATGTGAATCATGTCATATCCACTGAAATAATAATAATAAGCCAATAAGTGACAGTTTAAAATTAATTGAATTTTTACAGGTTTTGATCAATGATGCCATTTTTAAGAGCCAAAAAAAGTGTTAGTGATGGGTGAATTTGACCTGTTTCGCCTCTCCGAAAAATGCATTGAAGTCTATGGCCAAAAAATTTTCTTGAACACAAAAAATTTTTTTCAACCATTGCAGTCTATGGGGCAAATTCACTAAGATTCGAAGTTGCGCCAAGCGCAACTTCACCGCGCTTCGCCGCACTTTGCCAGGCATAATTACGCCAGCGCTCCGCAAATTCACTAAAATCCGAAGTTGCGCACAGGGGTAGCGTAAGTTTGCGAAGTTGCGCTAGCGTTGATTCGCCAAGCGAAGCAAAGTTTCGCTAGCGATGGTTCATTTGCATACGGCGCCAAATTCAAATTTCAATGGAGGTATACGTATCAGCACTACAAATGCCTAGAAAACCTTCAAATCAGCAACTAAAAATTTTATTTTGCCCTACACATGTGCCCACTGTATAGGTAAGTTGCCATGAGTCAAGAAATGTAGGGGGGAAGGAGGGGAGCCCTAAAAAAAATTTCGATCTTTTTCAGCCTATCACCCATAATGTAGAAAACACGCCAGCGTTTTTTGGGACTTAGAAAAAATTTTGACTTTTTTTGAAGCAATCCCTATCTACTCTATTGCGCTTCGCCTGGTCTGAGGTGGCGAAGGAAGTCTAGCGTAAAAGGTAGCGTTCAGTACACTGTGCGCGTTAGTGAATTTGCATAGTTACATCCGTAGCGAAAATTCGCCAGGCGTAAGGGTGCGAAGTAACACTAGCGAATCTATGCCAGCGTTCGTTAGTGAATTTGCGAAGTAATGAAAATGCCCAACGCTAGCGAATTGACGCTAGCGTTCAGCGCTTCGGCGCTTAGTGAATTTGCCCCTATATGTGTATTTTTCTGAGCCAAACCTCTGGTGAAAAATGGCACTCATCACTAATTCTAAGGCTTTCATCCATAAATGACTGATTTAAATGTGCCCATCTGAAACCATGCTCTCATGACCATCTGATAAAGAACCGACATCTATCATCGCTTTCAAAACTGAATGGTTTTTCAAATAATAGCAATTTAAAAACTGTCCTGGAGCTTCTTCCCTTCTTTTCTAGACTGCACAATCCTATAGTGATGTAAAAAAGAAGCTTCAGCTACCCAGACATAGTCTGCTTCTTAAACATTAGTAGTACTAACAATATGTTTATCAATATGTGGAAAGAAACTTGTGCATGAGTTACCAACAATAACCAGTCAGCTACAAGTTTATTAATGAAAGCAAAGATTTGATTGGTTGCTATGGGCCCCTGCAGCTACGTGTCCACCCCCATGGACTCCAGGATAATAGTTCTATGATTAGAATTTAACACTATTACTGTCAGTGACAGAATCAAAATAACTAAAGGTACAAAGGTACAAAGAAAAAATTAAGCAAGAGGGGGTGCAACCGTTTAGAGGAAGGTTCATGAGAACAAGTAATAATCTTTGCTTGAGACATTTCCATAACCTTATGCATTTTGTACTCCAGGCATCATGGGCTCTTGGAAAGCAAAATGTGTAAGGCTATCGAGATGTTGTTTTAAATAAATATTTAGACTTTTTAGCTCTATTTTTGGTGGCCTATGTGGATTACCTTTTGTACTTTTATGGATTTCTCCTTCTATGGCTGGGGGTGATGAATCTGACCCACACTTATTTTTTGTGAATTTTAACATTACAATGTGTTCATATGTTTGACATATGTATAGGATTTATGAAAAGCTAAGATTTTAAACTATTACTTTCCTTCTGTTTGTACAACTAAAGAACCATTTAATGAAGGCTTCATTTTTAATACATCCAACTGTAATAATGTTAGTATTAATGGTTGTTTGACTCAGGATGCAGTTCAAAAGAGACTAGACATGTGAAAGGAACTGGTTGGATAATGTGATGCCATTACTAAAAAAGGGGACCTGTTCTCAGCATGTTAGCTTGACATTTGTGGTAGGAAAGCTAATGGAAAAAATGTGTGTTTTATTTCTTAAATGTGTGGTTTATTTCTTAAAGGTTTTAAGTGTAAAAACCACAAAAACCCTTGTTGCAAAACTTTGCCAAATAAAAGTTGTTGAGGTGCTATAGAAGTCAGTGGGAGCTGTGCTGATTCTATTGGACCGCTTTTAATCAATTTGGACTTCTAGAGGTTTTTGGATTTTTTTCCACTAGGAATTGTCTGAAAAATTCATTTTTAGAGGTTTCAAGGTACTTTTTAGTGCATTGTTCAGCACTTTTTTTAAATTTGTACTTTTTATATACAGATCGGGTAATACATTTAAGGACATTTCTGGTTTTTGAGTTTGTGAGATATTCATGGTTTCAAAAACCTCTAAAACCACTAAAAACCGGCCTTTCATAAATAAGCCTCTAACAGTCATTTTTGTATAACAAACACAATCATGGCAATGACAGCACAAACTTTCTAGAAAAATTAATTAGCTCATTACTTACACATAGAAGTTACTGGCTATGAGGTGAGTTTATACTAATTATCATTTAATAATACTATAGTTCCATTAAACCTGAACAATGTTTTTTTACATTTTTGGAAAAAAACTGAAAAACTGTACACTTTCTTTACATAAAGTAAAGTGGTTTAATTAATTTTGATTAAGTTATGGCCTCAATGGTTATATAGATCAGCACAATTCTTTATTGTCAGAAGAGTTCCAGTCATGAGCATATGGTTCCTTTCTATTTTATTTTACATCTGTTCCCACAGAGATTCCCTTTTTATAAAGAACATTTGTTGATCTCTAAGAAAATACATTGTACAGCACTGATAACATCAATAAGAGAATCTAAATGGTATCAATAAAGTGATTAAAGTCAACCAGCAGACCAGTAAATGTCAACTGCTGATGGTTGCTATGAATTACTAGAACCGGAGAAAACTTTATGCCTATTACATTACAGTATCATTTCAGTTATACCATACTTGAATAACATATAAGATATATACACCTATTTATTTGCAAATGTTTACCAAAGGAAACCAGAGGAGAGGAAGCCAGCAGCTGTATTGAGCAATAAGCCTGCTGTAGATAGAGGTGCCATTGTAATAGCAGTTATAACAGGTAAAGCACCAAAGTTCCAGTGATAGTAAACTTTGCAATCACTGAACCACTATAAACACTTATCTAAAGACTCTCATATCCATGTTGTGGTATGAAACATACATGCCACGTAAATGTTTTAAAACATAGTAAATGTAAATTTCTTATTTTCTATATAAAACAAATTCTTATTTGCTTTATATAGCCTAGGTCTAAGGATTTGTGAACTTATTTTACTAACTGCCATCAAATTGAACTCCATCTCTCCCCACTACAATGTGCTATAAATTCTGCTGCTAGAAATCCTATTCGCCTCATCTAAGAGAGAGATCATGCCCCTCTATAAACTTCAAACCACAAGTAAACTCTATTTCTCTAAAACCACAAATTATAAGAATGTTATTAAAAGATCCAAATATTAAAAGTATGAATGGAAAAAAATGCTGAACGATGCACTAAAAATATGAAAACCTTTAAAAATGTTGCACAATTATTAGCGACTGAAAATACTAAGACATTTAAAAGTCGGAATTGATTAAAAATGGTCCAATAGGATCAGTACAGCTTCCACTGACTTCTTGATAACTTTTACTTGGCACAGTTTTGTTTTAGAGTTTTTAGTGTTTGTTTTTTTCACTTAATACACCACACATTTTAGAGTAATGCAATAAAACGTGAATTTTTAGAGAAAAAATTTATTTGTGGAAAAAAAAGTAATCTGAATTTTAGTAAATCAGACCCTCAGTTTATTGTACTGCCAATAGCATAATTATTCAGATGTACAAAATATTAAAAACTGAAAGTGAAAGGCAGTTTACTACATTCCCAGAAATATAAAAACCAGTCTATTTGTGGATGATGTTCTGATTTTCCTATCAAACCCTGGAACAGGCCTACCAAAATTACAAAGTATTTTGATTTTGGATTAGCTAATCCAACCAAAACACAATCTTGCCAGTAGGCTTTAGCTCTACCCGAATACAAAAATGAAAATGCCAATACAAGTACGATTGGCAAGAAATAGCTCTTAAATATTTAGGGACAAAACTACCCAAAA
Organism: Xenopus petersii; assembly: GCA_038501925.1. Classification (NCBI taxonomy): domain Eukaryota; kingdom Metazoa; phylum Chordata; class Amphibia; order Anura; family Pipidae; genus Xenopus; species Xenopus petersii. Next base: position 110,419,974 of record CM076675.1, on the reverse strand, counting down.
ATACTAGATGCTTCTGGGTAGACTAGTGACCAACAAGATGCTAAGACTACCCTATATCCTCTACCTTTTTCATACACTCCTGGTGAAGTTCTATCTTCATATATAAAGAGTAGGGATGTAGCGAACAGTTCGCCGGCGAACTAGTTCGCGCGAACTTCGACTGTTCGCGTCCGCCGAATGTTCGCGAACGTCGCGCGACGTTCGCCAATACGAGTTCGCGTTCGATTCGAACACAAATCGTTCGACCATTCGACCATTCGATTCCTTCGACCACTAAAATTGAAGGATTTTCGTTCGACTCGAACGATCGAAGCCATTGGATTGAATGAAATCATTCGATCGAATGGCTTCGATCGTTCGAGTCGAACGAAAATCCTTCGATCGAACGATTAAAATCCTTCGATCGTTCGAATCGAACGATTTTCGGATGTTCGAAGTTCGCAAACTGTTCGCGAACTGTCCGAATTTTTTGCCGGTGTTCGCGAACGGCGTTCGCGAACACATCGGCGGCGGTTCGCTACATCCCTAATAAAGAGCAATCATCAAACTGTCTCGAACTACATACTGTATGAGCAAATTAAAGAGCAAGGATTTCCCTAGTGCTGTTACAAAAACATATGAATATGGCAGGATTGAGAATTCTAAAAATTAGAAATCACTACCTTGATTATTTAATGGCCCAGTCTTCAGTCTGGTATAACACAACAGACCTACCAATATGGCTCATATGACTCACATTAGAAAGAGAAATAACTCCTCCAAACTTGTTACAGTGATGGCAACTTCTAAAATGTTCTTTTTACTATCTTGCCTCTATGTAATACTATCTCAGCAATTATGCCCCTGAAAGGATAAACCTTAAGGGAACAGTAGCATCAAAAAATTAAAGTGTTTTAAAGTAATAGAAATATAATGCAGCGTTGCCCTGCACTGGTAAAACTGCTGTGTTTGCTTCAGAAACACTACTATTGTTTATATAAATAAGCTGCTGTGTAGTAATGGGGGCAGCCATTCAAAGGAGAAAAGGCTCCGGTTACACAGCAGATAGCAGCTCTTTAGAACATAATTGTGTTATCTGGTAATTAACCTGTGCCATATAGCCTTTTTTCAATTTCCACCATTGCAACACAGCAGCTTGTTTATATAAACGATAGTAGTGTTTCTAAAGCAAACACACCAGTTGTACCAGTGCAGAGCAACACATTATATTTTCATTACTTTAAAAGCTTTAATTTTTTGGTGTTACTGTTCCTTTAAACATACCTAATATGGATGTGTCCTATTGGAATCAAAAAGACTTAACACCATTACTCAACTTCAGAATGAATACTGTATCCCACAGTAGACCAATATTCACACATTTTCTAACACCTCAAGATTAAAAGGATGCTCTCCATCCTGAAGTTATGATTAGAAGAGCCAAAAATACTATGCAAATGCCACTATATACCCATAAACTCATAGATATTCCCCAAAAAAATCCAAGAAATGATAAAGTAGGTCAAACTTGAATAAATGCTCCAATCACATGAAAAAATACAGAAATCTCCTATACAGGTGGTCTCTGGTACCAAGTGTTTTACACAACATAATCCAAGTATCATCCCCCCTATCATGCAGAGGATGTAATATGGCAGGATATTTCATGCATATGTGATGGTCTTGCTTAGCCATAAAACCATTGTGGATAAAAACATTCCACCGCATATCAAAGCCAACATGTTTTACCCAACCTAGCTCTGACACTGTTATACCTTAATTTATATACTCTGCCATCAAAATCGCAACATACAATTTTCCACCTTTTAATGGCATCAAGAAACAGCTATAGATCAGCAGTGAAAAAAATCTGTGTTTCACCTCCATACCAGAAAATAATTCCACCAGTTTTCTGGAACTGCTACCACATAAGATTGTTGGCATCAGCTAACAGAAAACAAACAAATATTTAATTCTTTTCCAGACACATCCTTTAAATTTCTGCATAAAGTATTTTTCTATGAACTGTAATTCTATAAAAGACCTTGAGGTAAACAGTATTTTTAATGTCCAGTATTAGGTTTCTGATATCATAAACCAATTTTGACATTTTGTTCACTGTATTCTCTTGCTCATTTACAAAAAAATCCCAATATATTTCAATGCCTTTACTAATTCCTTCTATACAATGGTTTCTAATTACTTTGCTAGTATCTCATTTTCTTACACCTCACTTTAATGCAATAAAAATCCAGTGAATGAGTGTACCCAATTGGAAAATCCCTAAGCTTAGTAATAGATTTTTTTCCTGGTTAAATGAAAATACACATTTTGAATATATTGTGTTTTAGAAACAAAATGGGAATGCATTCCTGCCATAACATATATAAAGCAATGAGAAAGAAACTACATGATTCATGTAAAACTGGACCAGATGTTTTCTACTACTACTATTGTAGTGTTTAGTATTTATAGTGTAAATATATACCATTGTTTAGGAGAGTGTAGGTAGACATATAAAATACATTTATATTTGTGAAGAGCCTGAAACAGGCTGAAACCACCTATACATACATAAGTACCGTTGAAGTTAGCCATAGCGACAAATCAGATCTTTGCTTTCATTTTCTAGCTTGCAGCAGACTGAAAGCTAAAAACTGTAATTGAGCCTTTATGGCCTTGACAGCTCCCCATCTCTCACACAACCAATGCCACACAAAGGGGCAAATTCACTAAGCGCCGAAGCGCCAAACGCTAGCGTCAATTCGCAAATTCACTAACGAAAGCTAGCGTAAATTCGCTAGTGTTACTCCGCACCCTTACGCCAGGCGAATTTTCGCTACAGATGTAACTACGCAAATTCACTAATGCACGTAGTGTACTGAACGATACCTTTTACGCTAGACTTCCTTCGCCACCTCAGACCAGGCGAAGCGCAATAGAGTAGATAGGGATTGCTTCAATAAAAGTTCAAATTTTTTCTAAGTCCCAAAAAACGCTGGCGTTTTTTCTATATCATGGGTGATAGGCTGAAAAAGATCAAAACATTTTTTGGGGCTCCCCTCCTTCCCCCCTATATTTCCTAACTCGTGACAACTTAACTATACAGTGGGCACGTGTAGGGCAAAAAAAAAAATTATTTGATGTTTTGAAGGTTTTCCAGGCATTTGTAGTGATTCTACGTATTCCTCCATTGAAATTTGAATTTGGCGCCTATGCAAATTAACCATCGCTAGCGTAACTTCACTTCGCTTAGCGAATCCTCGCCAGCGCAACTTCGCAACCTTACGCTACCCCTATGCGCAACTTCGGATTTTAGTGAATGTGCGGAGCGCTGGCAAAACTACGCCTGGGGAAGTGTGGCGAAGTGCGGCGAAGTTATGCCTGGCGCAACTACGAATCTTAGTGAATTTGCCCCAAAATCTCACTACAAAGCCCCCACTTACTTAGGCATATGGCACACTGGATGTTCTTACTGCAGATCAACAATCAAAATGCCCCGTCTGCCTGTCACTGTTCTTAATGTTTTGAAACAGAAAGCACCCTGAATGATTGAAAAATGACTGAGCATATGGTTTGAAGTTCTGCCTGTCACCATTCCATATTTGTCAGCCAGGGCAGATTCAATTCAATAATATTTAGAGTTATGAAAGATGGATAGGGTTGTTTTCTCTGCCACTGATCACTGGATGGCAGCAAGTGTCAAAACTTGGATGTGCCCATAGCATTTCAGTTGATGTATCATTAAATTCCATCACAGATGCATAATTTTGTAGTGCAATAATCCACCACTGTGCTGAGATAAAACATAAAATCTCATGCTTTGTATAACAGTATAATCATACTCCATATGTGTTTAGAGTTGTCACCAATTCTTCAGGCATGTACCAGACGATGATATAAGGGGTGGATCCAAGAAGGAGTAGGGCCATGACATCACAGGTGTCAGCTGTGATGTTGCAGGGGTGGGGATAATGGAATCCAATGCAAATTCAGTAAATATGTATGGTTTTAGGGAAAGTTAGTGGAGGGAAGTGAAGGTTTTGGGAGAGGTTGTAAACGAGCTGGGGGCTGCAAATCTAGGGGTTACAAATTTATAACTCCTGCAACCTATATGTGTATTAATTATTCTGCTGATATAAAAACGTTATTTCACATCACACATGGCTAAGGACAGGGCAAGTGGACAATTCCACTAAGAAGTACCTCATTTTGCTATTTCTGTATTCTGTATTTTGACAAAAGAGTAAAAGGTAAGAAGCAAAAGGAAAGGAGATCAACATACATTTTAAAGTAGATGAGGGCAAGATTGCACCTCCTTAATAGCAGTGACAAGAGATTGACTCATGACCTGGTTACTTCTACTTTTCTGTGAAAACAGATTCTGCTCTGTTTTCACAGAAAAGTAGAAGTAACCAGGTCATGAGTCAATCTCTTGTCACTGCTATTAAGGAGGTGCAGAGTTGCACAAACAGGCAGAAGTAGGTAAAGCAAAATCAGCTGTAATTAAAGATAAACAAATTGTATCAACTTGGTTTATATTAATATAGGCTGATATAGGTTGAATCAAAATAAACTCAAAGTGATTATTTACAGCAATTGTCTTATATGGTATTTGGTGTTTTGCAGAAGATTACTGAAGAATACCTACTCTTCGAATGCTATTGATGACTGAGTTTTCTAGAAATAACAAATACAAAAAAATACATAGTATTTATACAAGTATTGCTTAACAATAAAAATACATTGCAAGTTTTCGGGGCACCAAAACCCCAGGTTTTCAGGCAAAATACAAATGAAAGCTGGAAAGGCACAGCATATACTGTATACTGTTAGATCAGTGAAAGGTATTCATGGGCAATAAATTAAGTTAGCCAATATAGGTATCACTTCTACGATACTTTTTGTATTTGTTTTTTTATGTATTATTATTGCTACTGGCTAACATGGTACCACAGTTTTTATTTTGAGATTTTTAGAGAGATTCTACATCAAATGATCTTCTATGAAATTGGTGGATAGCAATAATTCATACACAACAGTACAAAACATATTAAGGATTATCGTGGACTATGTGAGGTCCCTGCTTTACTCTAGAGTTAAACATCTCTAAACCATGTTCTCTGAAACATTAAAATCTGAAACGCAAATTGTGTTTATGGTGTATTACATATTTATTTTCATTACATGAATATTTATATAGACATGAAATGAATTCTCATGAACCGCTTTAACCTGTACTTATGCCTACTGAAATTTGTAGTAAATAAGCAATAAATCATTGTTTTACCTGCCTGTTTGTCTTTGGAGACCTGCATCTATCAGACCTTTTTAAAAATGCTGATTACATTAGGACATGACGTTTGATTAGCCAGGCATGAAATGATTAATTTTACTTTAACTCACAGAACTGCACAGCCATTTAACAATGATTAGCAGTGTTTCTTGTGCAATACTGCCTGAAAGGGCTCGGTAGAACAACATAAACAAATATACTGTATTAATTCAAAGCTTAATTGGATTATAACCTTTGCTAACTGCATTTCTACTACAAAAAATTCATGAACACTGCAATTTCATGACTATTAGTGATGGACGAATTTGTCCTGTTTCACTTCACCACAAAATTTGTGAATTTCCTGCAAAATTTTAATCCATCGATCGAAGGATTTTCCTTCGATCAGAAAAAGCTTAGAAAGCTTTTGGGGAAAGTTCCCATAGGCCAACATTGGTGCTCGGTAGGTTTTAGGTGGCGAAGTAGGTAGTTGATTTTTTCTTTTAAAGAGACAGTACTTCGACTATCGAATGGTCAAATAGTCGACCCATTTTTAGTTCAAATCGTTCGTTTCGAAGTCGTAGTCGATGGTCGAAGTAGCCAAAAAAAAACCTTCGAAATTCAAAGTATTTTGTATGTAATTTTTTCACTTCGAAATTCGACCCTTGATAAATCTGCCCCTGTGTGTGTGTGTGTGTGGGGGGGTATTTGTTTTCATGCATGTGCGTTTGTATACACATATCTGTTCAAAATATTATTCCCACCACCCTAATCCTAAAACTTCATTTATAATGTTGTACAACAAATTATACTAAAGAAATTATTTACTCAAATTGGCAGCGATTGCTTAAGAGGTGCTATTTTATGCAAAATACAGCAAAAGTTTAATAAAATATTTTTTGAACAGGTGGCACGTTCCATTTTATAAACAGAAAACAGTGTAGGAGAAAATTTTCTAAAAATGTACTTTTAGCATAGAATTGGCTTTAAAATGTGTAAACAAGTCAGTAGAAATAACTATAATTGTATAAACAGCTCTTTGCATCAGCCTCTTACCCTTTTGCTTCATTAAAATATGGTTTTTAAAGAGATACTGACTCCAGCAATTAAACCTTTTTTTTACATCAATCATAATATTGTCTTCACATACTATCTATAATTTTGCCATTAAAGTATGCTTTTACATTACCCATCAGATCCCCCATGTTCCTCTCTGAGGGAGCTGCCATATTTGAGCTTCAGTAATCTTTTAGCATTAGAAATTCTAACTGACAGTCAGGTTGGCAAAACAGTCAGGCTTAGGAACTTCAAGTAACAATTACTTACAAAAGCAGCCCTATGAGTGAAAAACATGAGCATGGTCGGACTGGGGGGCCTGGGGCCCACCGGGACTACTGTCCGGGGCCCCCCCACCCCCTATGTGTTCCTGCTTGAGGGCGCTATGTGCATGCGCACATGGTGATGCGCAGCACGCCTAAGGAAAAAAAATTCCCATATAATTTCATTGAGAGAGAGGTCTGGCCTGGCAGGGGCCATTAAGGGTCGGGCCCACCAGGTTTTTTCCCGGTATCCCGCCGGGCCAGTCCGACACTGAACATGAGCTATAGGTAACGATTGAGGTACATTAATATTTTGAATAATTAATTTTTTTAGTGTCAGTATCACTTTAAGGTGTCTGATAAAAAAGCATTCTAAAAATTCAATTTTCCATGTGCTGATATTTAAATATTTAGTATATGCTGGCATTTCTTTCTGACTGCAATTTTTATAAGAATAAAGGACAGTTTCCACAACTGGAAAATAACTTCCAGGGACACTGCCTAGGGTTCCTAGCTAGCTTGCATTTTAACAGCCAGACCTGTAAAAGATCCTTGATACTGATTCTTGATACTGATTATATTATTAAAAGGGAAGAAAGCTAAAAAGATACTACTTTGTTTTTAAATGGGGACAACACTATATTTCCTACATGGGACCACAGTTCTAGCACAGAATGTAGAATACAGAAGTTTAGGTATAGGTCTTGTTGCAAGCAACAATACAGAGATAATATAGGATTATACACACCAATCTTTAATTTTGAGCAGAATACATCTTTTCTCGGCAAAATAAATAGAAGCTCTGCCTATTTTTTTTTTAATAAAAAATTGCTTTGGGGAGGAAAATGGGAATTGTGATTCCAGTTCCCACAAAATCAGCTTATAATAAAGAGGTCGTTTTATAAGTAACTTTCTGAATAAGAGCTGCTTGTTGAAAATCTCATCACTGCATATAATCCTGTCTACCAGACATTACTCTTATCAGTAAACACAAACAGCTCACATGGATACAACTACCGGTTATTATCAGACTAGACTTCTTTGCTCTGCTAAACGAATGTAGAATTTAACCATAAGCCGCAGATTCAGCCGAAATACAGAGTAGAGCCCCTTCATACAGTGCTTTCAGATCAATACTACTGAATAATGCAAGGAACACAAATCCCACTTCTTTCTCACAGTACAAACATGAAGCATTTTCCCCATTAAATATTTACACAAAATGAAAGTATTGCACTTGCCATCAGATTGATGCTTTCACAGTAGTAACACTGCCTGGGTATGTTTATTGCTTTTCTTAACATATAAGCGAAATACATGTTACTGATAGGTCAGAAATCTTAATGTAATTTCTTTAAAACAATTCAAGCAACCATTGTTTTTTTTCTTAGAAAAAATGTCACAATTTACTCAAAGTAATGATGAGTGAATTTTTTTTTCTGCAAAGATGAATCCCATAGACTCTAATGGGTGAAAAAAATTGTTGCGCGTCAAAAATTTGTTGCACAATTTGTGACATGCCAGCAAAAAAATGTCGACCATAGGCTTCAATGCATTTCGGCAAATTTTCGATGCTTCACTAATTTTCGGTGAAACGGGTCTGATTTGCCCATTGCTACTAAAAAGTGCTTGATGCAATATAAGTTCTTTCAATAACACCCTCATTAAAATATAATGGTGCTGTTAATGTTAGCTACCAATACTAAAAAATACTTTTCTGTCATTGATTTAGATTAGAAATGTGGGGGCGTAAAGCTCTGTCAAACACATGGAAACATGAGTGTTTGAACAGTAATCCTTTTATCATTCCAATTACTTGTGAATATATCAAGAATTGTAGAGGAAAAATAAAAATCTAGAAAAATGTTGACATGTTTAGCATTTGCTGCAAATTTCCCATTGTTTCCATATATGTGAGCTCTGTGCATTCTTTCTGAAAAGGACATCAGGATACATGTTCCTTGATGCCCCAATGGAGGACTGTAATTGGTTGGCAAACACACCTACACAGCTTCTCTCTCTCCTGCTTCACCCTCTTGTTGCAAATAGTACTATCCATCCAAAGTGGAACAGCCTAGAGGAACACAAAAAGATGCTCCCTGTCTACACATGTGAGGGTGAACTGTGGGAAGAAGGGGTTAGGGCATAGAGAATCCTCTGCTTAAGTAAAGGAGGAGAAGGGGTGCCTTTTTGATGGGAAAGAGACAATTTTAGTGAATGGTAGAGGGGCTTGCACTTCTGGGAGCGAAAGATAGGGGGAGATCATTTTCCAAAATTCAATCAGGTACATAACTCAACTAAACACAATATTTGTAGCATATACAGAATAATGTTCTTGGAATGACACAGTACCAAAACTCTCTCTATCTCAAATTCCCAGCCAGCAGATGGTGCAGCTAAATAATTCTTACGGGCTAATGATGCTATAGTTAAATAATCACACCATCAGTGCCATATATATATATATATATATATATATATATATATATATATATATATATATATATATATATATATATATATATATATATATATATATATATATATATATATATATATATATATATATATATATATAAAAGATGGTACAATAAAAATAAAATAGCATTCATTTAGGAATCTGTATACTACATATCTATTCAAGTATATACTAAGTTGAAGTCTGGTTTGGCCATGTATGCAAGCTGCCCTCTGTGAACTGTGACATACTAGGAGATGAATAACTAGGAGCAACACAAAAGCATTTTGTGCAGAGAAGTTCATTGCACATTGAACTTACGTGTTGACGTAAGATTTTCCTTTGTTTGGCTCCATTCCATTTACGATGAATGTTTGCAATACTTCAAAGATATTACTAGAAAACAAGATATCAAAGCCACCATGGGAAAGCAGAGAGCAAAATGTTTTGTACATACTATAACCTATTTGCTGCCATTCTATATTGGAAACCGCCTATAGAACTCAATGTCTCGCATACAGTGTGCAAACATCCTAGTTCCATAAATTCATGCTAAAACAGGCTTTGGGCCACCTGAGATGCCTGAAAGTGCATCAGGTCTGCTACCCTTGGAGTTAACAGGGAAATGTATGACAGTGCCAGTACTGTTGCTTTTCAAGCCAAAAGAGACATTCAAGTGAATAGGGGTCAGGAGGGGCATTTAAATGCACTTTGAAGCCTGCTGAGAGACACAAGTAGAAATGTGCCCCATGACCCTACTCAAGAGAGGATGTCAGCATTGTTTGCTCAACCAAACTTTACTCAGATTCTGCTGAACTGTAAATCCTGCAAACACTAACTAGGGATGTAGCGAACTGTTCGCCGGCGAACTAGTTCGCGCGAACTTCGACTGTTCGCGTCCGCCGAATGTTCGCGAACGTCGAGCGACGTTCGCCAATACGAGTTCGCGTTCGATTCGAACAAAAATCATTCGACCATTCGACCATTCGATTCCTTCGACCGCTAAAATCGAAGGATTTTCGTTCGAATCGAACGATCGAAGCCATTCGATCGAATGAAATCATTCGATCGAAGGGCTTCGATCGTTCGATTCGAACGAAAATCCTTCGATCGAACGATTAAAATCCTTCGATCGTTCGAATCGAACGATTTTGCGGATGTTCGAAGTTCGCGAACTGTTCGCGAACTGTTCGCATTTTTGCCAGTGTTCGCGAACGGCGTTCGCGAACACATAAACGGCAGTTCGCTACATCCCTAACACTAACATAGCATCAGTGGTAAAAGGATGCTGTAAAGTGTAGTCCAGCAAAAGAAACTAACACATAGGGGCAGATTTATCAAGGGTCAAACTTCGAAGTGGTAAATACTTTGAAATTCGACCATCTAATGGCTTTACTTCGACTTTGAATGTCGAAGTCAAAGTTTTTTTTACATCGAATTTGCCCATTTGCGGTCTAACGATTCAAAAATTTTATCGTACGATCGTATGATTTTACTTCGACTTCAAAAATAAATGCTGTAGAAGGTCCCCATAGGCTAACATAGCACTTCGGCAGGTTTACGTTGGTGAAGTACTGAAGTTGAAGTTTTTTTAAAGAGACAGTACTTCGATTATCGAATGGTCAAATAGTCGAATGATTTTACTTCGAATAGAATTCGAAGTCGAAGTCGTAGTAGCCTATTCGATAGTCGAAGTATCCAAAAAATTACATCGAATTTCGATTTTTTTTTTTTAATTCAAAAATTCCCTCAAATTCACTTCGACCCTTGATAAAATTTGCCCCATAGCATTTATTTGGTGCACATTATAATATGAAAATCTGTAGTCCAGCAGCATCACGGTTGTCTGCTTAATACAGTTCCCAGTCCATTAAATGCAAGATAATTTTCCAATGAGAATCCTTTTTGATTTATGTTTTTCTATAATTGTAACTGCAATAAACAAAAGAAAAACTATATATATATATATATATATATATATATATATACAGTATATTCTTTCAGGAATGTCTCAGAAATACCTATGGACTGTGAATTTCTGATGAAAAAGACATAGGTGATTTTTCATTCTTAACATTCTCTGACTTCTCTGAAACATCTGACATTGTAGATCATGACATTTTAATATAGTTTTTTATACATGAAATTGATGCATGTGGCATACTCTCTCTGTCTCTCATTCTCTCTCTGCACGTTCATCTGCACCAGTACACCTGTTATGTGGAGTGACACAAGGCACTATATTATCTCCAATATTATCAGTAGGCATGACCTTGGCTAACATTGCTCTGCAGATGACAACGACTATTCTTTTATATCGTACAAGACAAAATCATTCTTTAATCATCCTTTATAAAACCCCAATAGATAAGATTTTAGAGACTAATATTCAGCTAGGAGAAAGATGTTTTAAAGAATATGATCAATAAGTATTTTTTATTTACACAACATTTTGCCCCAAATGTGACTTGTATATACAGACACATGCCTCAAGTGTTTTTTGTAGTTTTCTACTTGAAATGTGTTTCAATCCAGGAATATCAGAAGAATTCAGTAAGATTGCCAAGAGTTGACAAATGCACAAATCATTGTGAGGAAATTTTAAGGGATCAGGTGTATTGACTTTATATTTTGGCAACAACTGACTACTGATGTTGTAGTTAAATTAACTTTTTTTTTTAAATATTTTTTATTTCAAAAGTTTTTCACAATCGTAGCCATTACAAAAGTACATATACATTTAGTGAAATAGTTGACAAAAGCTAATGACAGATGTGATCCTCGTTTGGTTTTACCAAACATTAGTGATGGGTGAATTTGTGGCGTTTTGCGTCGTCAAAAAATGCGTGAATTTCCTGTGAAACGGTGCCGGCGTCTCGTTTTTGACGCCGTTGTCCATTTTTTTTGCCACAGGCATCCGTTTTTTTTTGACGCCCGCACAAATTAGCTGGCGAAAATGCGCCAGCGGTTTTGCGAATTTATTGGCTGTGGCGAATCGCGGGAATTCGCCGTGAATTTGTGCCTGGCGAATAAATTCGCCCATCACTACTAAACATTGCTTAATATTCTTGAGTGGAGGGGGTTTTATCCCCATTAGTCAACAATTCACAGTTCTATATGTTATGGTAACATTCTGTACCTTTTTAATTAGCTAAGTATCACAATCCAGTAATCAACTGCTGGTAGAAGTGAAGAGTACTTATCGTGTCATGGAAGATTTTGTGAAGATTAAGTATCATGTTACAAAGATAAAATCACCATTAAAACTTAAAAAAGGACAGAAGAGAAAAGAAAAAAAAAAAATCAATAAACTCAAAACGAATGTTACTTTAACTGATGGAGTCTTGTTCTTGACTGCCTGAGTTGAATAAGTGTTCTGCTTATCAGTATTGGGAGTCGTTATTATTATAGTGTGAGTAGGGATGTAGCGAACGTCGGAAAAAAAGTTCGCGAACATATTCGCGAACTTGCACAAAAATGCGAGCGGTTCGCGAACGGTTCGCGAACCCCATAGACTTCAATGGGAAGGCGAACTTTAACATCTAAAAAAGACATTTCTGGCCAGAAAAATGATTTTAAAGTTGTTTAAAGGGTGCAACGACCTGGACAGTGGCATGCCAGAGGGGGATCAAGGGCAAAAATGTATCTGAAAAATCTGCCTGTGTGTGCTTGGAAGAGATAGTGTAGGGGGAGAGCTGTTAGTGATTTCAGGGACAGATGATAGTAAGTTTGCTGGCTAGTAATCTGCTTGATACTGCTCTGTATTGGAACAAAAAAATAAATAAAAGCAGTCCTTACAAGGACTACTGTTATTGCAGCAGTCAGCAGATGAGATCAGAAGCAGGACAGCTGCCCACTGCAGCTACATACAGAGCACTGCAGTAGAAGGTAGATTACTAGCCAGCAAAGCTACCTAAGCTTAAATGTCCCTCAAACCCCTGCAGACTTCTGTCCCTCCAATAACAGAGCAGTATCAACACGATTACTAGCCAGCAAACTTTCAACTGTCCCTGAAATCACTAACAGGCAGCAGCTCTCTCCCTACACTATCTCTTCAGCACACACAGGCAGAGTGAAAAAACGCTGCAGGGCTTCGGTTTTTATAGGGAAGGGGAGTGGTCCAGGGGAGAGCTTCCTGATTGGCTGCCATGTACCTGCTGGTCTGGGGTGAGAGGGCAAAAAAAAGCGCCAACAATGGCGAACCCAAAATGGCGAACGTCGCGCGACGTTCGCGAACTTCCGGCGAGCGCGAACACCCGATGTTCGCGCGAACAAGTTCGCCGGCGAACAGTTCGCGCCATCTCTAAGTGTGAGTAGGCGGGTGGGGAGAGTACCATTAAACCTATATATAATCCATGGATGCATATATACTGATCTGGATACTGTAAGGAGGTCATTCTAGTCAGTTTATTGGAGGTTTAAATCAACGTTTAGTATGATGTAGAGAGCGATATTCTGATATAATTTGCAATCGGTTTTCATTTTTTATTGCTTGTGGTTTTTGAGTTATTTAACTTTTTATTCCACAGTTCTCCAGGTTGCAATTTCAGCAATCTGGCTGCTTTGGTTCAAATGACTCTAGCAACCGATCACTAACTTAAATAAGAGACTGGAATAGGAGGGGGTCTGAAAAATATGTAGCCTTGCAGAGCAATGGGGTCAGTGACACCCATTGGAAAGCTGGAAAGAGTCAGAAAAATAAGACAAATAACTTTAAAAATCATAAAAAAATAATAATGAAGACCAATTGGAAGGTTGCTTAGAATAGACACATTCTATAACATACTAAAAGTTAACTGAAAGGTGAACTACCCCTTTTATCTTGAGCAAAACCCTCACCAAAGCTTTCATGCATAACTGTAGGGTAGCAGTGGTGGGTTACCAATATGTAGTCTTATTTAACTTAGGAAAACAGGTAAACTGTTATAGTTTTCATATCAGTAATAACCCAGTGTCACTTTAATAAAGTTTATATTCACTACACATAACACTGATAGGGGCTAAGAAAACTATTACACACCATATATCATAGGAATTGGAGCTTTCTATCATGTCAACTGTGTAACTATCATTCAGGGTTTTTTTTTCAGTGATGTCACTGTATGCAAATGATTTCACTGAAGATGCTAATTAGGAGACTAAACGGAAGTTTCACTTGAGTGACAGATGCAGTCCTTGTAAATTGCTCACAACTCTACTTTTAGAGACTCATATGATCAGCACATTGTATCTGCTTACACAATATGACTAAGAATAAAGCTTCATTATAGAAATGCTGAATGGGTTTTGCATGAATGCTGTAAGGAGGATGTGCTTCTTCACAACATGTTTAACAAACTGCTTTGAAATTGAAACACAGATTTACATACAGTATTTTTCTATTTAAAAAAAATGTATTGTATAATCTTATGCATATCTAGACACAATGCCCCCCTTGCAACCACAATTATGCTGTAATCCTCAGGAATGCTACTCAATCTGAGATTTTATCTCCATTATCTATTTTTTAAATCATCCCAAGTGTTGCTTAATTATGTAATCTCTTATTTTATAAAGTATGCACATTGTTGCATAATTTCATCAGCATAGGTCTCAATTCTGTCTGTGCTTTCCACTAGTTCTACTAGGCTCCTCTGTATTTCTCTGATTGCTGGCATGACTAGTGTAGTAACTATTTGTCATATAATTGTTGTTAGTTCATTTTGTAACCATGTGAGTTGGTCTGACAATCCTGAGCAGTCACTCAGTTCTTCTCAGTTTTTAGTAATTAGGTTGGGACTTCATACGCTGGGCTGAGACTCTTAACACTGGAGTAGTAGTAGGCGGTAATACAAATGGGGTGAAGCTTCTTGGATCTTTAGTCTGGCAGCCTGGTGCAGGTGGTTGTTGAAGGAGTGGGAGTATGGTGGGTTGGTCCCAGTTACACTTCTTACTGTAACAAAAAGAATCCCAAACCCAGAACTAACTCCAAGGTTCCGGTCTAGGCCCGCTCTTCTGCCTGTAGCAGCCACCTTTGGCTTTGGGTGGAGCCCTCCGCTACTCAGATGCCACCAAGTCTTTGCGCATCAGTGCCAAAAAAGAAGGACGTGGTGGGGGTCATTTTCTAACATATGGCACATAAACTATACACTGGGCACATGTGTAGGGCAATATAACAACTCTATTTTCTTTTATTAAGCTTCCCTGGGCTTGTACTGTGTTTGCTGTAACATATACATCCATTCAACTTTAACTTCCCACCGTATGCAAATTAGCCAACAGTAGCGCAACTTCACTCTGATTGCCGAATTAACGCTAGTGCAACCTCGCCAGCGTTCGGCGTCCTGAACGCAACTTCGTATGTTAGTGCATTAGCGTTGTCTGAGTGAATTTTCGCCTGGAGAAGTGTTGCGCTGCCTGCAAAGTAGTTGCTGGCGAATTTTCGGCGCTTAGTAAATTTGCCCCTAATTGTTAATCAGCAGAAGAGAATTTGGTTAATGGATCATGCATCACCACAAACAATGCAATTCACGAATTAAACCTGTTAAATAAGTAAATGCTATGTAAGGACTAGATAGTTGGGCACATAATCATTTTAAAGTTGTTGTTTCATCAATCATTCAATCATTTTAAAATCTAGTTGTTTACAAGACTGAATTGAAAAATAAAATATATATGACATATATGAAGATATGATTTCATAATTACATGTTTTTAGTATAAAGGCAATGGGGCAAATTTACAATAAGGCGAAGTGGCCATTGCTAGCAAATATTCCAGAAATATCATCTGCAGGGACATAGGCAATTTACTAATTTACCAGTTTCGCCCCATGTTGCCAGGTAAATTTTCATTCAGGCAAACAATCATTACTCTGCAAATTCAGTGTAAATTTTACACAATGTTACCTCTTTCGCCAGAGTTTCCTTTACCACCTTAGACCAGGCAAACTGATGAAGCTACATCCTTCTCAATCTTATGTCAGTGACATCATATCCTGCATGTGGGAAAGCCATACAAGTTCTAAAGAACGCTGGCTTTTTTTCATATTTTAAAACAGGATTACCTTCAAAAGTCCTTTTTACTAAAGATTTGTGTGTTAACATTTTTTCCCAATGGTTTGAGGGACATGGCACACTTGTTTTAGGGTGGGCTTATGTCTAGGGCATTAGAGGATCTCTCTTGTCTTTATTTTGCTTCCTTGGATATTTGTAATAAAAAGTGGCCACTTCAAGCATTTGCACCAACATCTCAATAATAAAGACGTCTATACGACCTATATGTACCTGCCCTATTCCAATTCACCTAAGCATAAGAGAACTAACAAAGTTTTGCTAAGCAGAAATGAACGCTAGCGAAAGTTCGTTATGAAATGCTTGCACTGAAGAATTAACTCTAGCAAAACTTCGCTACTGTTCAGCGACAAAGACGCACCTTTGCATGTAAGTGAATTAGCGAAGTGATAGCGAATTTGCACCTGGTGAAATGGCGCGGAGTTTGGTGAAGCCTTTGCAACTGAAAATTTGCGACTTTTGTGAATTTACCCCAGTCTGCTGTTAAGGGCATTTAATTCTGAGATTACTATAATTATGGTGATATGGCTATGACTATTTCAGTACTACTGTACATTAGATGTCAAATCAGCCTCAAAACTGTACCCATATGTGCCATCTGGCAGTGTTGTTAAAGAGGTATCCACTGGCGGCAGAGAAAATACAGAGGGAAAAAAAGCCTCTCATAGGAAATGAAAATCTGTCTGTATATTTATTAAGCGTTTGTTGGTAATATACAAGAACAGCTGTATTGAAAAATAAAACAGTTGAAAAGGATTGAAAATGGATTGTTGATATCGCTTGAGTTTGGTATGTTTGTTTATGATCCGTCTGTTGACATATTGTCAGCTTCTTTGAAGTGAAGTGACAACATGCTTTCTTTTGAAAACCAAACCAAAGCTGCTAGTTTAAATTAAGATACAAGTATATATATTGTGCAGAGGTTTAGAAGACAGTATCCCTCTGTGTAAACTTGTCATATATATAAATAAGTAAATAAATATTCAAACGTTAAAGAGTAAAATAATAATATATTTATATATTTTTAATCTTCCTTCTATACCTTATTGGTGAGCCAATATATAACATGGAGCAAATAAATAGGGGTACCAAAGCCAGCTATATGTGGCAAAACCTATGTATTGGGCAAAAGAAATGTCTTTGCTTTTTAATTTGGCCATACAAGGGACAGGACCATTACTGACAATATGATCATTCAAGCCCTTAGGCCAATGATAAGATTGTACAGGGGCTCCTGTAGACTTGTCTGGTCCAATGTTATCCTTGCCCAATAGAATTTTCTAAACATGCAGATTAAAATCTCAATGAGCCCTCATTCCATATCAATTATGGAGCCCATTACTTTGGCTATAGTATAATCGAATCTGTCCCATTTCACTTTGCCGAAAAATTCATGACACAGGGAAAAATTTCTGAAATGCATTTTTAGTCAATGGGCGTCACAACGTTTTTTTTTTGTACACAGCGAAAATTTTCTTTTTACTCCAAATGCATTAAAGTCAATGGGCGTTTTTTCCTATGGCAACTTTTTTCCAAAATGCATTAAATCAATGGTGTTTTTTTCTTATGGCAACTTTTTTGTCTGAGCAAAAAAAATTTTTGTCCAAATGCATACAAGTCAGTGGACACATTTTCTTATGGTGACTTTTTTGTATTGGCAACAATTTTGTTGCGGCAAAATAAATTCGCTCATCACTATTTGGCTATATACAGGCCAATATGCTAATGACAATTGTGGCATTCAATGTATGAGTCAATATATGACTTAACACTTTTATGTCTCAAACAAATTACTAAAGCATGTTCTCCTTTCCAAACTTCCACTTCCACTAATATATGTAAAGCCCTTCTTATTCCCTTTAAGTACATATATTTCAAACTATTTGGTTCTGAATTTCTTTGCATCTCCAAAATCTTTTTCTACACCAAACATTCAATCCTGATACTGTAAAACTTTCACCATGATTGCTTTTAATATTACATCATATGGTCTCTATATTGTAAGGTATCTTTTTTAGAATTAAAAAGTATAATGCACATGATAGCATAGGGCATATTTATATTTATACAATTGCCAATTCATATATGTATAGCTTGATGAGACAAAATCAGAATTATTTTGAAGCCATTAAAGCACTCTTCACATTGCAGTGGAGTTAGAAAGTTTGACTGCCTGATTCTCAATGACCATGGGAGCTCTGTGGCATGCTGACAGTGAGTCCTGAAGGGCCCCGGGGCCACACGCAATATCGAGGAGCGATCTAACACCAATGGACATACTTGTATCAACGTTAGTGATGTGCCAGTCGTTCTTTCCTGTACTGTGCACAGGACTCTCATATGCTGTAAATATTTGGCTTTGCTGGGATAACAAGGGGCAAATCTAACTGCAATGGACACGTTAGTCACAACTTTAGCAGTGTGCTAGTCGCTCCTTCCAGTAAAGGACGCTCCATGCTAATTGTGCGCCTCCCCCTATGCACGCCTAGTCTTTCTCAGTGGCTGCTGCTCACAGAAGAAAAAAACAGGGAACAGGGAGACGGCCGACGGCCGCCCGGCTCTGCAGCACAGAAACCAGCACGGGAAATAAAGAGAAAGGGAGGAGCTACATAAGAAACACAAAGATAACAGAAAAACTGGACACAAAAGGTATTTGAGACACAACGTTTTATTCAATTTTATTTCAAAACCAATTGATTGAGCCTAAGCTGAAAAGTATGGTATATGTCCCCTTTAAAATAAGAGGCTTTTTGGCAGAGAGCCCAGAACACTGAGCAGCTGCACTTTGATACATTTGCAATAATTAAGACAAGCAAGGATACACATGTAATTATTTAAACAAGTCTCTTAAAGGGCAATTTCCCCTTCATTAGTAAAACTGTTAAAACAAATAAAGCATGACCCTGAAACTCCCAGAAATATGTACACACTTTCATAACCTGCAAAATTCTGTACAACCGACATGTTAATTAGGGGGGCTGTAATCGACATGGTAATTACACACACCTGGTGTTTTTGTCCCTCGTTGCATTATGTAAATGTTGGGAGGTATGTGTGTATATATATATATATATATATATATATATATATATATATATATATACCCACTGGGCATAGCCATATTGGTAGTATTTATTCTGCACATAGGACAGACAGAATGCAGTATCAATGACGTGTTTTAATTTTACATGCAAATGGCAGTTGCTACAGAGGGCTGTGTGATGGATATGACCCTCCAGTAGAATTGTTTTCATGCTGACCAGTCTGCCTTAGGGTTCCTCAGACTTCTCTTTATTAATTCCTGACTTTATAATAAATTGCCACCTCAAACATGTACAAGACTAAGTTACCATGTTTTTTGCCCTTTGCACACTGTACTGCCACAAGCGTCTTTTGCTTCAGATTATTGTGCGGTGAGCAAGGTGTATAAAATTCCCCACGGAGATGCAATATAACACCTGCAATGGGAAATTGTGTCCAAGTTGAATCACAGTATTTCCCTAGTCTGCATGCGCATGAATGGCATGGTATTAACTAGAGGACCATTTGTTCTATTTTCTGCATATAGTCTAAGTGGCTACAATTTTGCAACGGATTACCATTGTTATGGGGGCAGCCATTCAAGCACAGGTTATTCCATAGATAACAGATAAGTTCTGAAGAATCCCATTGTATACTACAGAGCACATCTGTTATCTGCTGTGTATCCTGTGCCTTTTCTCCTTTTTCAGCTTTGAATGGCTGCCCCCGTGGCTATACAGCAGCTTGTTTATATAAACTAGAGTAGAGTTTCTGAAGCAAACACATCAGTTTTATCAGTGCAGCGCAACAGGACATGATATTTTCATTACTTTGATACACATTCATTTTTTGGTGTTAGTGTTCATTTAACCATAACAATAACTATTATATAAATCCCAGTAAGAATGTTCAAATAATTAATACAAAGAAGAATGGATTTCAAATTCAGAGATAAAACTACATGTTATCAACGAATAAACATAACAGATGCTTCTTGGAGTAAATAGAAGACAAAACACCACGGTTAAACATAACAATATATGTAATACATTCACAAATATAAAGGTGTTGGAGTCAATGTACAAGGTCCTATGTCTACACCTAACAGCTCTAATCAGAGCAGAATTCGCACATGAATGCTCAAATACATTACCAGAGAATCCTGTAGAAATCTGAAAAGCTACAACATTCTAAATCAATCAATACTAATAGAGTGCACTGCACTGACCATGCATGGCTGTAATAGTTGAGAGTACCATGATATGTGCACATCTCTGAATATTTGCTCTAAAGTCCCTTTACAGAGGAACTCTACAGACTTTTTTTATTAAACTTACAAAACCTTAATCTTCAATGGATGGTTCACCTTCAAGTTAACTTTTAGCATGGTATAAAATGGCCTATTTTAGCAATGTTTCTGTTTTTGAAGTATTTATCTTCTTCTTTTTTTGCCTCTTTCCAGGTTGCAAATAGGGGTCATTGACCCTGGCAGGCAAAAAACAATTGCTGTGGCTACAATGTTATTGTTGCTGATACTTTATATTATTTACCTTTCTATTCAGGCCTCTCCTTTTCATTTTCCAGTCTCTCATTTACAACCCGGCTTAGTTACTAGGGTAAATAAAAAAAGGTTTAGCACAAAATCACTGCTGAAATTCCAAACTGATGAATAATACAAAAAACAAAACACAAAAAATAAAAATGAAGACCAAATATAAATTGTTTTGGAATATCACTGCCAACATCATACTATGGGGCAAATTCCCTAACCGGCGACAATTCGCCTGCGATGGCTTCTCAGCCATTACAACACTTCACCAGGCATAAATTCGCTAGGACAACGCTAATTCACTAAAGTGCAAAGTTGTGTCCAGGGCGACGAACACTGGCGAATTTTCACTAGCGTTACTTCGGCGATCAAATCGAAGATGCGCTAGCGTTGCCTAATTTGCATACAGGGGGAAATGATAACGTTACATGGACGTATATGTTGCAGCAAATACATTACATTACACAAGTCCAGGGAACATTAAAAATAAAATAGAGTTGTTTTAATGCCCTACACATGAGCCCACTGTATAGTTTATGTTCCATTTGTTAGAAAATGGAGGGGGGACCCAGTTACCTAAAAAAAAAAAATATATATATATATATATATATATATATATATATATATATATATATATATATGATGGACCTTTGCAGGCTATCACTCAGAAAAAAGGAAAAGACGCCAGCGTTTTTTTGCACTAAAAATTGAGGAAGTCCTGTGTACTCCATTGCACTTGCCTGGTCTGAGCTGGCGAAGGCAAGTCTGGTGAATGAGGTAACGTTCAGTAAAATCCACGTCTTTTTGAATTTGCGGAGTTACGTCCATTCGCCAGGGTGAAAATTCGCCTGCCGTTTGAGTGCGAAGCAACAATATCGTCTATTTCCTTCACTACCGAAGTGACGCCTGCGCCCGTTAGGAAATCGGCGAAGTCCCTGCAGGCGGTAACGATAGTGAATTGACACTAGCGCTAGCCTCTTCGCCCTTTAGGGAATCTGCCCCTATAAATTAATTAAAAATTGAATGAACCCTTTGGGTTACATTCATGGGGTTTATATACAAGTTTGATTAGTTATTGGAGATTTGAGTGCTATAAGAATTCCCATTATAACTGTGATATTAATAGCACTACATGCATTGTTATAGTATTCTATGTTCAAGGTACACACTTTTAAGTGTAGCCCTTTAAAGGAATTTAAAATATGATCAATTAAAAATGATTTCAAAAGACAAAGAAGTTGACACTACGCTTTAACTTGTTCATAACATTGTAAAACTTTGATTAATGATACATAGCCTCCAAAACTCTTTGATCATTTACCATCAAAGGTACGCTGTCGCAGCCGTTACAAAGATCAGGTTCTCCTCCTCTATTCTGTGTGATCATGCAAAGGGTTTTAAAGAAAGAGAAAAAAAACCTAATTAATCCAGTATAATTCCTGTTATTAAAATATTCTTCTGAACGGAGACTTTGAGTAAAAGTTATAAAAACCTTTTCCTTTTCATTTGGATTTTGCTGTAGTTTTCTTCAGTATTAGTAGTAAACAAACACATTCAACTGGGAATGTTTATTACATGATTAATTGATTTTATGACAGAAAGCATAAGTTTAAAAAAAGACTATGCCAAAAATCTGTTCTAGGTGTGAAGCACTTAGCACTCAGATAGAACAAAAGCAAAGAGGATCTGTATGCAACATGTAAAGACAGAATTTATAGCATCCACACCCACATAAAGAGTCTTGGCAGGTGGGGTTGAGAATGCTGAAATACCAAACAGGTATCAAAAACAAAAGGTAAGAAAAGTTTTTTTTTAGCCCATTTAATGTGTGCTTGAAAACCTGTGAGTGGCCAGTTACAATGGCCTGTAAAAAGCTGCCTCTTGTAACTTTAAGAGCTAAATTTCCTGGTTTTAACACAGAAATTCGGCTCCACCAGTGCAGAGACCGCTATTGCGCTCATTGCACTAACAATGCAGCCCCCCTTTGACCGACTCTGAAGTTGATGTTTTAAGCTTGGAGCGGGAGAAGGGGGCAGCATGAAATATTTCACTTCATTCCTAGTAACAACCACTGCCAAGTTTACATGTATAAATAGAGGGATGGTGAATAGCAGATCAAGTAACAGTTACATACAGAGTTTATTTGGGTTGAAAAAGAACATCAGGTTCAACCCCGTCCAGTGCAGATATATACACATGCTAATACAAGCCTATACACTAAAGGTGGCCATACACGGGCCGATAAAAGCTGCCGACAGACCGTGTCGGCAGCTTATTGGCCCGTGTATGGGGCCCCCCGACGGGCTTCACCGATCGAGATCTGGCCGAAAGTCGGCCAGATCTCGATCGGATGGGATAGAAAATCCCGTCGGATTGCGGCCGCATCTATTCGTTGATGCGGTCCCGCGATCCGACCGCCCGTTAAGGCCTCGTTAGGATCCGATCGTTGGGCCCTAGGGCCCAAGATCGGATCGGCTCGATATTGCCCACCTCAAGGTGGGCATATCGGAGGGAGATCCGCTCGTTTGGCGACATTGCCAAACGAGCGGATCTCTCAGTGTATGGCCACCTTAACATGTATAAACTATATATATGGGTATACCTGTCATACCCGTAGATCTTAAGATCACAATCAGGCCTGGACTGGGATTCAAAATAGGCCATGCCATTCCAAGTACACAGAGGCCCAAACAGCCCCCAACCAGCCCACTCTATGGTAGCTTTCTATGGAACCATACAGCAGCCCTTCTGGCATTTGCCAGAACCCACAGATTGCCAGTCCGGGTCTGATCACAATAGTATTGGATAGTATGTTTGTTTAAGAAATCATTCAAGCCACTATTAGACATTAAGGGGCAGATTTATCAAGCGTTGAATTTCGAAGTGCAAAACACTTTGAAATTTGACCACGGAATTTGAGTACTTCGATAGTCAAAGTATTTTTTACCGTGAAAATGGCAGTTTCCGATCAAAGGAAAATCGTACGATCGAACGATTTAATCCATCAGTCAAAGGAATAGCGCCTTCAATTCGAAGGTTTTGGTCATAGCGTATAGTCGAAGAGGATCGAAGTGAACCTTGCCCAACTTGTATTCGAAACGATTGATTCAAAGTTTTATGCCCTACTTCCTTTCTGCCACTTTTTTTCACACAGGAAGCCCTCTAGTGGCCATTTTAGGTGCATTTTCCGCCTGATTGCGCACTTGCTATTTGGATTGCACATGTGTAGGAGGTGTCTGAGACAGGTTTGATTTTTTTGGCTGCAAATGGCTGGAAGGAGGAGGATTGAGGAGGAGGCGGTGGGGGAACATCTCTCCAGCACTGTGGAGGTGCCAACGGCGGCTGGATCCCAAACTATGTGGGATCTTAGTCATTGCAGGAGGAGAGGGGGGGGCACAGTCTGGGGAGTCACTGGGAGGGGTTCCTGGGGGGAGGAAGAGGAGGATGAAGAGAGTGGGGGGTCCCATAGTGGGGGTGAGAGCAGGGTAGGGGGGTCCCGTAGTGGGGAAGAGAGTAGGGCAGGGGGGTCCCATAGTGGAGAGGAGAGTAGGGCAGAGGGGTCCCATAATGGGGAGGAGAGTAGGGCAGGGGGGTCCGGTAGAGGGAGGGAGGGAGGAGTGTAGGACAGGGAGGGAGGAGTGTAGGCCAGGGGGGCAGGAGCGTAGTGTAGGGAGGGTGTCCACCAGCCCATGCAGGGAGTCCCCCCAGGGCACGCTGCGTGTCTCGCTCACCATCTGGGGCACGCACCGCACGCAGGACTCGGAGAGGCTCCCCCAGAAGGAGGCCACGGAGGCTGCCCAGCAGCGAGGAGGAGGAGGCACCACCATCTGCCTCAGAGAGGAGGAGGATGATGGAGGAGAGGAGGGCCCCACCACCAAAATGGCCCGAAGATTTCACAGTTACAAGAATGGAGCACTGGTGGACAAGGTGGTAGCGCGATGGGATGTGCTGTTTGGGAGTCGGTCCCATTGCAAAAGTGCTGCCAGACGCCAAGAACTCTAGCAGCAGGTAAGTGAAAACTGTAGGTGCTTTACACAGGGATTGCCCCACTGTATACAAGTGCTTCAGTGACCTGAGGTAAAGCTAGTTACCAGGAGAGCTAAAGCCCAGAAGACCGGCGGAGGGTGTGTCCCTCTACTCAGACTGCAACCCTATGAGCACTGGCTTCTGGACATTATGGGCAAAGAGGGCTGTGAAGGACTGGATACAGATTGGAGAAGTAAGTAGACTTTTATAGAAACAAATATCTGACTCCTTTTTTTCCATATTCCCATCATTTAGATAAATGTCTAATTTCCCCTTTAGCATTTCACTTTTTTGGTAAAATATTGCTCCTGTTTTGCATTAGAGGAGTTTCTTGTGCTTTTCTTTACAGCTTTGCGGTTTGTTTATTACTAATTATTAAGTGCAGCTGTGACATTGACAAAATGGCAGCCATTTCTTTATTAACCATTTCCCCACCATAGCACAAATGTTTAGAAACTGTATTAAAGGGGTGGTTCACATTTAAGTTAACTTTTAAGTATGTTATAGAATGGCCAAGTCTAAGCAAGTTTTCAGTTGGTCTTCATTATTTATTTAGTATATTTTTAAAATTAAATGACTCTTTCCAGCTTTAAAATGTGGGTCCAGAAAGAAAGGCTCTGTAAGACTACACATTGTGAGTTTTTATTACTCATATTACTAATCAGACCATCCCCTAATTATATTCCAGTCTCTTATTCAGATGAATGCATGGTTGCTATGTTAATTTGGACCCTAGTAACCAGATTGCTGAGATTGCAAAGTGCAGATCTGCTGAATAAAAAGCTGAATAACTCAAAAACCAAAAGTATTGTCATATATAACATTCTCTCCTGCTCGCATCATTGAAAATGTATTTAAGTTTTAACCATTCCATCTTGCTTGCTGTGCCATTATAGATTCAAGTTTAACCATTTCATCTCCCTTGCTGTGTCATTATAGATTGAAGTTTAACAATCTCATCTTCCTTGCTGTACCATTCCATTGAAGTTAGTATTTGGAATGACAAATAAAATAGATTTGTAGCATGTGGGAGGTCTCTACGCCAGGCTGCTAGCTGAGTACACTTGCAATTCCATATGATTTTGTCTTTTAATACCTTTTTGCTTTCTTTATTCACAATTGCAGGCAAACATCGCGGCCTGACTCGGACAGTGACCAGGACCAGGATGATGCCGCTCAGCAACCCCAGGAAGAGGGTGAGGCTGAAGAGCCAGATAGAGCCCTGGAAGCTCAAGGTAAAGACATGTTCAATGTTGTGACCAATGTAGTTGCTCCCTCAACTTGTTTAGAGCATTACTAATGTCCTATTTCACATTACAGAACACCGAGCTGAACGCCATGCCCATTCACCAGCCGTGATTCCTGTGGTTCCCCCCAGACGTAAGATCGATGTTTATAACTAATAACACCTCTTCCTTTATTTGTCTGTGTGTCACCAAAGATGCTATGTAATGGTTAAGCTGAACTCAGGAGAGGTGGTTAGGAGAACAAAATAGGATCAGACAGCTAGAGCAGAGTTTCTATGGGAACCAGTAATGATATCACCTCAGTGGCCGTTAGACTCGAGGGTGTGTTTAGTAATCTGAGCTGGGAAGAACTGAGAATGCTCGTGAGCCAACAGCCAAAGCAAATTCCTGAGGGAGGGGCAGAGTAAGTAAGAAGAGGAGAAGGAATTCTAAGTGATAAAGGGGATACTGCAGTCTTTATTGTTAACCTTTTAAAAACCAGTGGCAGGTGTCTGAAGCTTTAAAAGATGCCGTAAAAGTTTACATTTTTGTGGGGAGGGTTTACATGTCCTTTAAAACAATGTTTTTTTTTTTTGACTAAAAAAAACATGTTTTCAAAGCTACAGACTGGTGTGAAATTTCCACTCTAATGTTGTGTTTATGCCACCCCCCAAACATTAACACCACCCCCAATCTAACTTCTGTAATCTTTTCTAACCTTTTGTTTGTTATGGGTTATGCACATGTCCAATATATATATATATATATTTATATTTGATTTTTCTTGTAGTCGTGCTGCTGCAGCAATTGAGGGACCACCACAGGAGGAAGGACGGCGACTGGGTGATCAACCTGCGGTGCAACGGGGGCTCATCGGCGCAATTGTGGCTGCCATGCAGCCTATGCTCCAACAGCAGTGCGGCCAGGAACTCTGGATGAGGTCGGTAGATGGCCCAAATCCATGCTGACATTCGGGAGACCCAGGTGACCATCCATTGTGGATTCCAGGACCTGGTGGCAGCCATGGCAGCCCAGCCTCATCGACCAGGGGGCTCTGCTGAGGATGAAGTCCCTGGTCCACCTGCTGCTCCCCCTCCACCCCCTGAAGCTCCTCAACATCAGAGGGAAAGGGGGCATGGAAGGGGACATGGTCCTATCTGAGGGGACAAACGTCCCTAGCTCCAGTCTGTCATTTTCCAACTGACACTGGCCTCTTTGCCTATTTTCTCCTGGTAACAAACTTTTCCCTATTGACAGGGCTGACTCCCAAACAACACATCCCATTGTTTACACTGTGCTCCATTCTCGTCACTGAGGGGTGCCATTTTAAGATCTATTGGCACCCTTTCCAATAACATCTAGAAAAGCACTTCCAGCCAGCATTCATAATATGTGCTATTGTCTACTACTACCTCCTTCTCCTCCTCCTCCTCCACCACCTCCTCCATCTGTGGTACTTAAGTAGCAAGTCCCAGGTATATGATATGCCTTAAAGGCACAAAGCGTTGGTTGTTACTTTGTACTATAAAGTATTGTTGGCTACCTATGGCCTACATTGGCTACCCAGCACTCATAATATGAGCTATTGTCATTTGTAAATCATATTGATTGTTATATTCTTGTTTTGTACACAGGGCTCCTCAATGCCAAACTTTTTTTGTCTTATTTAATTTATGTAAACTTGCCCAGCATGGACACAGGGGTGCATTATGAATCTCATGCAAGAAATGCTTGCCGTAACCCACTAAACCTTTTGTAATGAATGTTGAGACTGCATTCCTCCTGTGTGTTACAGTTAGGCTACATGTTCAATTGGTTGGAAAAATGCTTATGTGGTGTTCAACAAACAAACAAACTTTTGTCACAAATCCATATTGTCATTTTATTCTTTTAAAAATGTTTGAGATTTTGAACAAGATTTTGTCAGTAAACCCACAAAACCAAAAACTGTGCCTGTTTCTTTTTTCACTTTTGCTAAGGTGGTTTCCAAAAAATGCAATACACATGGACATTGTCATTTGAAACACACAGAGCAAGTACATTTTTCAGGGTATATACCTAACCCCCTTTTTTGCAGATTTAACACTTCAGTTCCAAGTTTGACAACAGAAGAAGGGGTTAAATAGGACCAAAAGCCTCATGGACTGACAAATAACCCCCATGACAAGACCAACATATTAAGGCAAAACAGCAGACCTAGGTATTAGTGCATTTCAGTCATTATTGAGTCAATATCGATGAAGGCTCCTAGATAAGCATTGATTAGCCTCTCACACACTCTTCTCTGTGGTTGGTTAGCCCTCCATCTGCCAATATACCCCACAATGAAGATCCTCATCAATATCTGTGTGAGGCCAGGCTGCACTGCAACATGACAAACACAATGCTGAGGTGCATCGTAAGTGCAATTTCATCAACAACTTGGTGGGAGACATGCCTTCCTTTCCTTATTAGTTAATTGATTAACACACATCCAACCTCAAAGTCAATCAGGTGCCATTAATTGCAATCCCTGCCAAAATCACTTAATTAAAGTAAAGTACAAGTCCCAAGAAGCATAATTCATGTATTGTTACAAGATTGTAGCTAGTCTATGCCAAATACATGAACATTCCTTTAAAGGTATCTTTTGAATGGCTTTACAGAAAATATAACATATAACTTACCCACAAGCCAGCCCTCTGGCATTTGTTGTTGGGTGAAGAGGTGATTGGGAGCTGAGTGAGGGAGGATAGAAGCATCCTGAACACTTCTAGGAAACACAGATTGTTGTAATGGGAGCGCTTACAATGATGTTAGTGCTCCTGTTGATGGGGAGGTGGTGTGTGATCAATAGATGAATGCAATCAATGAGTCGTAAGTAATTAGGGAATTGTCCAATTTAGAAAAAGTCCTGCTTCAATGTTATCCACTCTGCCTGGGTTGTAGATAACAAAATGGGCCTAGGTGATGGCCTCTAAGTTGAATAGAAGGATCGTATAATCAAAGGAAAAAAAAACATTTCGACAGTCGAAGTTTCCTACTTCAAATCAAAGTTGGACTATTCCCTAGTCGAAGTACACAAAGAAAAGCTCGAAATTCAAAGTTTTTTACATCGAACCATCACTTCAACCTTTGATAAATCTGCCCCTAATTGAATATGCCAGCACAACATCATCCAGAAGGGGCATTTTACAAATTTACTTTCTTTATACCTGCTACATAAAATGACAAAAAGACCCTTTCTGGCCCACAAAGGATTTTCTTCAGTGAATGCAGTCAACAATTTAATTTAAAGGAGAATTAAACCTTAAAAATGAATATGGCTAAAAATTCCATATGTTATATACTGAAGTTATTCCAGCAGCCTAAAGTTTCAGCTTCTCAATAGCAGCAATGACCCAGGACTTCAAATTTGTCTCAGGGGGTCACCATCTTGGAAAGTGTCTGCGGCACTCACATGCAGCTGGTGAGAAGCTAAACTTAGGGGTTGTCTCAAATTATCAAGCAGAAAATTAAATTGGTCTGTAGTATAAGGTGATGCTACAGGGCTGATTACTAAATTCTGATACTAGTTGCACTGCTCTCTGTGCTGTCATGTAGTAATTATCTGTATTAATTACTAATCAGACTTATATTGTGATATTTCTATTCTATGTGTACTGTATATTGTGAGTGGGTCCCTAAGCTCAGTAAGTGACAGAAGCACAGAGCATGTGCAGTGGGGCATCTTCAGAGGCACAAATCTTCATTGCTAAAGGGCTGCCGTTGCCTTTGGGTGGTTCAGAAACCAAAAACATAATGTACAACATTTTTGCCCTACTTCTTTAGTTAAGCTTTAGTTCTCCTTTAAGAACTAAAAGTAAGTAATATCTTTAATTTACTTTAATATAATCTACTAGCAAAAGTCATTTATAATAGCATATACTTTTGTGAATTTATTCTACTTATATTTCCCCTTGAGATTCATCAGAGAACATACCATCACTATAAGTTTTACATGGATAAGTTAATTTTTCAGTCTTTTTTATGTTGTATTGAAATGGCAGACATAAATCCTCCTAATGTATTCATTATAGTGAACCATTTAAATAGACTTGTAAAAAACCCATAGGAATGAAAACAGTGGGTATTTTTTTTCTGTGGAGAGTTCTAATTTCACATTTTGATAAATCTGGCCCTTAATTCCACCCCACCTCTCCCTGTAATCAGCTGAGCTAGTCTCTTCACCCTTTGTTGTTTTTGTCTATGTTGTAATGAGAAGCAGAAATTCATTAGGCATTGGCATTATCAGTGCTTTAGCTCAAATCTAAGCAATTTCAGCTTCATTGTTTCCCTTTTTAATAAAACCTAGATGTCTTTTAATTAAACAAGCAACAGTATTTTAAATACAAGTCCTATTAAATTAATTAATGTCCAAAAAGGGTGTATACTGCCCCTGATCTAGGACTGATCTTTTGTTTATTCACGTCAATAAGAATTAAAGCTATGGGACCTGTTATCCAGAATGTTTGAGATCTGGGGGTTTTCAGATAAGAGAGTCTGCAAGAAAACATCATTTAAACATTAAATAAACCCAATATGACCAATATGGATTCACGCAGCTTAGTTACCATCAAGTACAAGGTACTGTTTTATTATTATGGAATATTTACATATTCATTGAAAATAAAACCATGATAGACCAGTACACGTTGGTTCCCAAAAAATCCCACATAAAAAAGTATACTCCTTTATAAAATGGTATTTTTGACATCATGAGTGCTGTCATGCTTCATCAATCTCATTATAGTCAATGGAGTATTTGCTTTAAGTCCCTGATGCAGAACTTAAACCTAACGTTTTGGCCTAACCCTAGGTCTTTCTAAAAGTCTTTCTCACTTTGAGAAAGGCCTAGGGTCGGGCCGAAACGTCATGTTGAAGTTCTGAAAATAAATATTAATTTTTGTTGAGAGTGCCGGTAGCCGTCAGGATTATATATATAACTATTGTTATTTGTATCTGTGCAACAAAAATATTATTGTAGTCATCTTAACCACAAACATACTGGTTGCGATCCTTAGACTGTTGTGTATTAAAAAATCTTGCTAATGTTTTTCAAATGTACTTCATATACTTATAAATAGACCGATAATGGATTCACCTATTATTTTCCTCTGATCTTACAGATCAATAACTCAAGGCTAAGTGATGTACATTTTCCTAGAAAATTTGATAGGCTGTTTGTTAGCTACTCTACAGAGGTCAAGTGTGTGGTAACATCTAGAATCCCATTCAGTCAGGGAATATATTAGCATTGGATTTATGAAGCAAAAGGCTTGTAAATGTATATATAATGTTGTAAAGCATGTACCGTTACTAGGAGTTCAGTGACCAGTAAAACACATGCATACCATTAACACACCAGTTATTTTTATCCAGTGCACAAAACTATATTTAACATCTTTTGTTTATTGCATAAAAATTGTCACCATTTTAATCTTAGGCCCATTGTTTTTAAAATGGTCTAAAACTGATACACAAGCCCCCTACAAATTGAAAGGAAAGGTATTTAAAATAAACGTGTGGCAATAATACAACCTTTTAAGAAATTTTAGCATGAAATAATATTTGCTCTGCATTAAAATCACTTTTTTTTTGTTGATTTTGCCATGCGTTGTACAAATCATCCTAAAGATGATTCACTAGCCTGGCATATAGTACATCTGTGGGCAGCGTTCAGTTGCTTGATAGAATACAAAATCATTTTTTGTTAAATAAAGTAAATATAATAGTGGTTGCTATGGGACACTGTGCTGATGAACATTTTCATCTACATTTAGGGGGTTATTTATTAAAGTCCAACTTTAAAAGGGGAAAAATGTATTAAAACCCCAGGCTGTAAAAGGTCTGAATAAAAAGTACACCATCTCAAACCTGCCGAGGACATGTGGAAATCAATGGCAGATGTCCCATTTAGATTTGGAAGGTATCACGATCTGCACTGGGTTTTTGCAATAATAGGATAATTTGTGGTTTTCAGGCGATAAAAGTCTTTTTGTTCGCATCCGATGTTTTTCAAGTAAATTTATAAATAAATAAGGTAAAAATGTGCATGGAGGTTTGGTCAAAATGGTTTTAAGTTTAGTAAATAAACCCCTAAGTAAAACATGTACCATAGTTCTACACAGCTTTTCTATCTGAATTAACCTGGTTTTTAGGGGCAAATACACTAACCTCCGAAAATTCGTCAGCGACGGCTTCGCTCACATCGCAACATTTTGCCAGGCATAGATTCACCAGGACAGTGCTAAGTCATTAAATTCAAAGTTGCGTCCAGGGCGCCGAACATTGGCGAAGTAGCGCTAGCGTTACTGCAGCAAGCAAAGCGAAGTTGCAGTAGCATTTCCAAATTTGCATACGGCAGGAAGTTAAAGTTGAATGGACATATATGTTGCAGCCAATACTTTACACTACACAAGCCCGAGAAACCTTAATAAAATAAAATTGTAAAAGAGTTATTATATTGCCCTATACATGAGCCCTGTGTATAGTTTAGGTGCCATATGTTAGGAAATATAGGGGGGAAGCCGGGTACCCCAGAAAGAATTTACGATCTTTTGCAGCCTATCACCCTGAGAAATTAAAAGTCGCCAGCATTTTTTGGGACTTAGCAACTTAGCCAGGCTTAAGGGAGCAAATTGCTGCTAGCGTCTATCACTTTCGCTAGTGAAGTTACGCCAACGACCATTAGTAAATCGGTGAAGTAACGAAATGACGAATTTATGCTAACGTTAGTCACTTTGCCCTTTAGTAAATCTGCCCCTTAGGGTCTTTGTAGTTATGGCTACCAGGCAAGGGAAGAATGGGATTTCAAATAATGACCATGCAGGAACAAAAATGACAATTCTGTAGTTCAAAGAGGGCTATATGTACATCAATTGTTCATTAAAATCTGAAAATTAACTAACACCTGTCTTCAAACATTATTATGAAGAAAAAAGTTAAATAAAATCACTTTGTCATAATAAATGTATGTTCTTTTTTTTAGTGTAGTACACTGCTGAATTTTTTCTAGCATAACTCATATTCTTCAGAAATGCTATAATCTGAGTAATTATATTTATCGGTGTAACAGCAAAAAATTAAAATGCTTTAAAGTAAAATACAATGTACTTGTGCCCTGCACTTGCACTTGTAATGCTTATGTGTTTGCTACAGAAATTCTACTATAGTTTATATAAACAAGGTGCTGTGTAGCCATGGGGGCAGCCATTCAAGCATAGGATACCCAATAGGTAACACTAAGGTATTTATTTTCTGGTGAGTGATATACCAAGCCATACAGATCCTTACTTGGGAGCATAACATTTCATTAAGATTAAGTCACATGACTGGGGGCACCTAGGAAACTGACAGTATGTCTAGTTCCATGTCAGATTTCAAAACTAAATATAAAAAAATCTGTTTGCTATTTTGAAAAAAGTGCAGAATTCTGCTGGGGCAGCACTATTAACTGAAGCAATTTGAAATAAATTTTTTTTCCCATGACAATATCCCTTTAAGGGAGCTGAAAAAGCTGTCTTATAGTTTATCAGATACATTTTCTGCAAATAATAAATTATCTGCCTTACAGTGCTCCCACAAAACTTTTGATTGCCTTTTATAGCTCCCATTTATTTAAATGGGGTATCCATGACTGTTGTAAGCCTAAAAACTATCATAAAAAGTTACTTGCAGCGATTCTCACTCCTGGCCTGCCAGGATTCCATGAAAAAACCTGATGGGCACAGGTGTCAGTGGGCCCTCTTGCTTCTAACCATTTGTCCTATTTCACGGTCATTCCCTATTTCTTTATGGGAAAAAAAGTGGTTTAATAATGGAAGAATAGAGTATAGTAAGTAGATATAAAAGACTAGGAGAATACAGAGGTTGAGTGAGGAGAAGAGGACTAGTTGGAAAGTTGGTCCACAGTCTAAGGTTTTCCAGTGGGCCACTGGCATCCCAGTTCAACACTGCTCCTAGTACTTTGCTTCTATGCCCACCCAGTTGCTCCTTTTACATATTTACAGAGGTATTACTAAAGTTATTTCCAAGTGAAGTAAATGTTCTACTTTTTGTTCTTAAAAAACTCTATGAATTTTAGCAAGAGTAATCCTTCTAGTTCAACTACACCGCCTATACCCAAGTGGCTCAAAACTGTGACTGACTAATGCATTTTAGCCTAGCTAACACTTTTTCATGTTATCCTAGAAATAAGATCCAGTGTGATGAATTTTGTGGCATATTTAATCTAACCCAGTTTTGACCCAAATAGAAAATGTGAGTTCCCTGCAGACCGATACAATTGCGAAAGTAGGGCAAATATAATCTGCATGAGACAGAGTATATAGCTGGATGGATGATTGCCTTAATGAATGTTAAGAATTTACCTTATACTGAAATATGTTGACCAGGCTCAATCTGCTATCCTTTAAAATATGAGCATGATTTCTAACAAAAATATTCTGTAAATTCTACACTATCTGTGGTTTGTAGCTAAAACAAAATCAAAGTTCTTGGCAACAAATGTACATTAATAGAAATACATTTGGAGAAAATGGGAGTTGGACAAATTATGTCACAGATTGAGCAACTGTATATCAGATTGAGGGAAGGGATATTCTGCTTGACTGACACATCATGGAAACAGGTTTTACTAATAAAAGGCTCAAAATGTTATGAACTACTTCAAGAGATAGGATTATATAACTGTTTTGGATTGTTCTGACACCCTGGAGCTGTTGATAAATTGATAAAAATGCTTTATTTATTTATAAAGAATACATATGGCACTGAAGCAAGACTGATATGGTCAGTATTATTAAAGCTACAGCACTGTCTACCGATTTGTATTTTTCATTGACTAACACTATGCCGTATCGTGTTGTGTACATTGCATGATGAGGCACTCTCACAGGTTATTCCTATGGGTTTTGAAGGAATAGGGATGTTTTTTAACCATTTGGTAGAAAAAATAAATTACATCAGTTTTTATTATTTTATTTTATGTTTTGTATATTGATTCTTAATTATTAACTTCCTTGACCACAGTCTTTAATAGGTTTAGAAATGATAAACAGATTTTGCCTGCATTTTAATTAAAGAAATATTGAGTGAGTGATTAGCTACACGTTTAACATAAACATGTTTTCTTCTGAAGAGAGCATCATTTATTTATTTCTAGAGTTATTTCTAGAGGTTTTCAAAAAGAGGTGCAGAAAGATTGTTAAAGAGATGTATTTTTCTTGTTCTGGGGAAATTGATTGCCTAAACAGCAGCCTGGTAATGTATGTGACAATACAGCAGCTAGGGCTCTTGTACAACACTTTTCAGTCAGATTTTCACCTTAGGGCATATGACATAAGGAATTTTCAGCCAGGAAAGAAGCAAATGATCATGACCATTCGGCCTGCTTTTTACTTAATTGAAATCTGTCTAGCAGTGACAGGCAGTATTTCAGGCAGAAAATGTGAATGCATGATATGTGCCTGTCAGTCCTAGTGACGCCAGGCAGATTCCACTGAAACGAATGATATGCTGAATGGTCTTGAGTAAGTCCTTAAACTGTGTCCCATGTGCCATTGGCCTGAAGGCCCTTTTTTATTCAGGGAGAACAAAGCCAGTTAATACACCTTCTGATGCCTTTAGCTTCTTTTTATTTATATTAAAGGAAAGTTGATTATACCAAATGCTGGTGAAGTCAGGAAAAATGGATATGGGTATTTTCAAGCAATCCCCACTTAACTAATTTAAATGGAATGGCTTATACACTACAGTGGGAGGTCAGCAAGAGCTTTAAAATGACACAAACACTGTTACATTTTACCCCAAATGCTAGTTGGAAAGGCTGATGAAGAGCCTCTAGTTAAGTTAAGGATTCCAAAATACATCTGCAGTGAAGTATCAGCAAAAAATAGAAGAAAATGATCTCCTATAAAAAGGAATGGCATGATAGAGGAATTAAAAGAAATACAGTCAGTACTTTTTTCTGTAATAAAAACGTTAAAAAAATCTCAACAAAAGTAAACAGATGCGATGTGAATCAAATAAGGTCAGAGACTGAATTACGTTTCTGCAGGAATGGCAAGGACCAAACTAAAACTGAAGGAAAAAAGGAGGGAATGTCCTGATTAATTTGGGGCACACATTGAATACAATATTGAAAGCAAAAGGAGCAGGTTGAAATGTAACGGGCTGTCACGAGAGACTATTCAGAATAAAGAGCTGAAGTGAAGACTTACATGGCTGTTTACAAATGTATCTGCAATGTCAAAGTTAACCTGGGAAGGTGAGAAATCTGAGTTAAAGTGATTAAATAGAAACTTTGGCAAATGGGTCAAAAATAAATTAGAGGTGAATATAAAAGTTATCCAGACTGTGTAGGGAAGAAGCACACCACATTTTCTGGCAACACCTTTATTTAATTTTATTTGCAAAAATTTGAAGCACAAGCAAATAAAATGAGAGAGTTGAGTTTGGAGAGGAAGAAAATAGTGTAGAGTGGGCCCCTGGTCTAAAGTTTTTTGGTGGGCCCTTGGTGTCCCAGTCCGACACTGGGTGTGCTTCTTCTGTATACAGCCTGGTTGACATAATTGGCTTGGAAGTAGCTTGGGATACAAATGGAGTGATAAGTAAGTGGTGTGCTGCAAGAAAAGTTGTTGTTGAATATAAAAGTTATACATACAGAAATGATGTTGTATGATAACAGAGAAAACCGAAAAAAAAAAGAACCAACAAATGATAATTAGGGATGGGCGAATTTTTTCGCCTAGTTTCGCCGAAAAAATGACGCCCATAGACTTGTATGGAGTTGTGCGTCAAAATAAAAAGACGCGCGACAAAATTTTTTTGACGCCAATAGACTTTAATGGGCGTCGGCGTCATTTCGCCGGCGGCGAATTTTTGGCGAAACGAAACGGGTCAAATTCGCCCATCCCTAATGATAATCAATGACAGGTGGAAATTGAATTTAATCTTTAAGACAGAGGAAATGAGATTTTATCAAAATATGGTTTGTAAAAGTACAGGAAGAGATGCTTAAACCAATGGAAGCAAAAGGATAAGATTCAATGACTGTGGTAAAAAGGAAGACACAGACGGAAGCAGTCAGGATTGGAAGATGAAGAATACTGTATGTATAGGGTACAACAGACAATAGCTGATATATTAGTGTTATAAATTAGTTAGTATCCACAACATATTCCTAAAAAAAGTATTTATCAAAATGTCTCCACTATCAGTATTTAATCCCATATTTAAATTGATCACTTAGGGGCAAAATCATGTGCCCTTTAACCCTAAGAACACTTGGATATGGAATTAATAAATCACATCTATATTTACTGTTCAACAAAAAATTGTAACAAAAGTAAAATCTTCCAAATTGTATGAATATGTATTCAAATGAATGAGTTTAACTCATAAAAAGTAAAAATGATGGGTATTTGTATTATATAATCCAGACTTTATACAGTAGGTGTTCCTACTGAAGTATTACACTGCTGTTGAATATTAAAGCTTTTCATATATTCATTATGTGCCTTTTCCTTTGCAGCTATAAAATGTTTTTTGTTTTTAATACAAGTAGGCAATAGTAGTAGGGAATATGTGTCTTCATATTAAATATCACCTTTTTGGGGAGACATAGGTCCTTTTTTATTGTTAAGGTCATGCTGCATAACTAGTTAAGGCTCTGCAATCTGCAGGCCCTGAACTTAATATTCACGTTGTATTATAATCTCCATTCTGACAAATGTTTATATAATCAGTGCTCTTTAAATGAACCATGGCTCATGGAGTTACTGGCATCATAGCAGAGCATCACACTGTGCTAATGCTAATGAGCTGATTAGCAATTTACTTAATTAAATTAGTGCACTTTTATGAATTAGGGTTTTTACTAACTATAAGCCCTGCAAAGAATCATGACATAAATGTCTCCAGTTGACTTAAACCAACTGTTACTCTGCTTTCTATACTAAAAACAGCTTGATCCTCCTGTTGTGTTCTGAAAATGTCTAAAATAAAGAAATTGATATGTTTTGATATTATCAATCTTCTCCAGGCAACACACCATGATAAAACACATTACTTTGTAGCTCTGCCTATCAATATCTCAATCTGTTCATGATATATAAAACAAATTGTTAACCCTACATTTTTATCAACATTGCTGTTATTTTCTCGTCATTTTCATAACTTTCCTGTGTCTTCAGATGGACAATAAAAACTTAATGCATAAGAACACTGACAAGGTATACAGAGATGATTTCAATATTCTAACCCCAGGACCTGATACTCTACATTTTGTTTAAAACACTTTAATGTTGGGGCTACAGAAGAAAGACTTTAGTTAGGCAAAACAGTTAACAGTTAATAAGATCTGCCAACCAAATTCAAACTCAAAAAGCAGCCATATTCAAATGACAGTGCTCCATAGTCAATACATTTAAGGGCATGTAATGCCAAATATTAGGTATTGGGAAATAAAAGTTACCATCCCTACAATATCAGGTCCTTGGGATAGCACTAGTGATGGGCGAATTTATGCGCCAGGTGCAAATTTGCGACGAGTTTGCCTGTTTCGCCACAAATTTGCTGTGTGTAATTTGCTGGCGACAATAAACAGACGCCCATTGACTTTAATGGCATTTATCACCCATGATGGTTTGTTTCAGTTTAAGTGTATACCTTATGGACTGGCTTCAGCACCGAGTTGTTTTCAAAGACTGATGTCTTCTATACTCCATGGCATACCCGGTGTAGAATGCTACTTGGATGATATAATTGTCTACGCTCCAACTATGGGATCTTCATGACAAGTACCTAGAAAAGGTTCTGAAATGCATTGGTTCTGCAGGACTGAAACTGAACCTTTCCAACTGCTACTTCAGACAAACTCAGCTGTCATTTCTGGGCCATATAATCTCACAAGATGGATTACTGTCTGACCCTGACCATGTCAACGCTGTTACACAAGCACCTCCTCCATCTGATTTCCAGACCTTACAAGCTTTCTTAGGTCTTACTTAATGGTATTCTAAGTTTATTCCCAACTATGCTTCAGTTGTGGAGCCACTTAGAGCACTACTACGTGGAACTTTAAGTCTGGTGTGGTCAGAGTCTGCTCAACATAGCTTTGAAATAATGAAACAGCTAATTGTGAAAAGTCCAGCGCTAGCTTTATTTGATCCTGCACTACCCGCTGTGGTTACTACAGATGCTTCAGACTATGGTGTTGGTGCAATTCTCACACAGATCCATGCTGATCATACAGAGAAAACTGTAGCATTTGCATCCAGAACACTTACAGAGACAGAGCATAAGTATTCGACTGTTGAAAAAGAAGCTCTAGCATGTGTTTGTGCAACAGAAAAATTGAGACCCTACCTATAGGGTAGAGAATATACCTTATGCACTGATCATAGCCCTTTAAATACACTGCTTATAACAAAGGGACTAGGAATAGCTGGAATGCGTATAGCTAGATGGTCAGCAAGGCTACTGAATTTCAACTGCAAAATGCAATACAAACTAGGTTTGAAAAATGTTACTGCTGATTGTTTGTCATGTTTACCTTTACCTGCATCTTCTGATACATTGGATGAGGACACAGAAGTTGTAGCATTGACTGATTTACTATCATCTACAGTTACAGCTGCTGATTTTAAGCAAGCTTGCCTCACATGTCCAATTCAAGTAAAACTACGGGACATCTTACAAAGCAAATGGCCAAATGCTGAGAAGAAACTCAGTCCTGATCTTCAACCTTACTATAGGATTAGACACAAACTGTCCTTAGTAGATGGCTATATTGTCCGTGGAGCTCACCGCTTACTGGTACTAGAGACCTTGCGAGAAAAGCTCATACAA
Source organism: Xenopus petersii (assembly GCA_038501925.1). Classification (NCBI taxonomy): domain Eukaryota; kingdom Metazoa; phylum Chordata; class Amphibia; order Anura; family Pipidae; genus Xenopus; species Xenopus petersii. The sequence continues at coordinate 110,380,197 of CM076675.1, read as the reverse complement.
CTTGTACATGAGAGTCATCAAGGAATTGTACGTACAAAACATAGACTACGAGAACTATACTGGTAGCAAGCAATGGATCCCAATGTGGTAACTGCCATTCATTCTTGTGTCAGAATCATGACAAAACAGCTATCACACATACACCACCACTTCAGTCAGTCCCATTCCCTGATTTAGCATGTGAAAGCTATTGATATTGTCGGTCCTTTTACAGATGCTCCAATAGACTGTAGATTTGCTATAACCTTCATAGACTATTACAGTAAATGACCTGAAATTGCATTTGTTTCTCATATAACATCAGCTACTGCAATGTCAGGGAGCCGGGAGCTCCCACCAGGGAGGTAGTCAGGATCAAGGAGGAATCCCTCTTGAGGGAGCAAGGTTGCAGAATACAAAGGGTTAAGCAAGCGGATGGTCAGAGTCCAGGCAAGAGTTCAGTGGCAGGCAGATCAGGATCAAATAACAAGAGTCCAGGCAGAGGGTCAAAACCAAGGCAGGAGCAGGAATCAGGATACAGTCAGGAAAACAGGAACCCAGGTACAGGGTAGCAGAAGCTATTCTTGGGCGCCATTCTGGCGTCCTGGGCGCCCTTAAATACACAAATATTGGCGCCATAGTGACGTCACTGATGATGGTGTTTTTACGCCATCGGCATTACGCTGGCGTCAATGCGCTGGTGTTCCTGTGCCACACTGACGTCATTGCGCCGGCGCCACTACCCACATGGTAGCCATGGGCGCCGCCTTTTTGGGAGCGACGCGGCGGAGGAGGAAACGCCGCCCAGAGATCCTGGGACTGCTCCGGGCGACGATTGTGACAAGTAATAACATTTCTGTCTACAGTCTTCAGCAGAGAAAGTAATCCAAAGGAGTTAATATCAAACAATAGACCACAATTTGTGTCATATGAGTCCGAATCCTTCCTGAGTGAGAGGAATATTGTGCATAGGAAATCTTCAGTGTATTACATCCAGGGCCAGATGGTATTCATCCCAGGGTAATTAGCGAGCTTAGCTCTGTGATTGCCAAACCTCTTTACTTAATTTTTCAGGATTCATTGAGATCTGGCATTGTGCCGAGAGACTGGCGAATTGCTAATGTGGTGCCTCTATTCAAAAAAGGATCCCGTTCTCAGCCTCAAAACTATAGGCCAGTTAGTCTGACGTCAGTATTAGGAAAGCTTTTCGAAGGGTTAATAAAGGATAAGATACTGGACTTCATAGCAAATCATAATACTATGAGTTTGTGCCAGCATGGTTTTATGCGTAATAGATCTTGCCAGACTAACTTAATTTCTTTTTACGAGAATGTAAGTAGAGACCTCGATTCTGGGATGGCAGTGGATGTGATTTACTTAGACTTTGCTAAAGCATTTGATACAGTGCCACACAAAAGGTTACTGGTTAAATTAAGGAATGTTGGCCTGGAACATAGTATTTGTACCTGGATAGAGAACTGGCTAAAAGATAGACTACAAAGAGTGGTGGTAAATGGAACATTTTCTAATTGGACCAGTGTTGTTAGTGGAGTACCGCAGGGCTCTGTACTAGGTCCCTTGCTTTTCAACTTGTTTATTAATGACCTGGAGGTGGGCATCGAAAGTACTGTTTCTATTTTTGCAGATGATACTAAATTGTACAGAACTATAGGTTCCATGCAGGATGCTGCCACTTTGCAAAGTGATCTGTCTAAACTGGAAAACTGGGCAGCAAACTGGAAAATGAGGTTCAACGTTGATAAATGCAAGGTTATGCACTTTGGCAAAAATAATATAAATGCAAGTTATACACTAAATGGCAGTGTGTTGGGAGTTTCCTTAAATGAAAAGGATCTAGGGGTCTTTGTAGATAACACGTTGTCTAATTCTGGGCAGTGTCATTCTGTGGCTACTAAAGCAAATAAAGTTCTGTCTTGCATAAAAAAGGGCATTAACTCAAGGGATGAAAACATAATTATGCCTCTTTATAGGTCCTTGGTGAGGCCTCATCTGGAGTATGCAGTTCAGTTTTGGACTCCAGTCCTTAAGAGGGATATAAATGAGCTGGAGAGAGTGCAGAGACGTGCAACTAAATTGGTTAGAGGGACGGAAGACTTAAATTATGAGGGTAGACTGTCAAGGTTGGGGTTGTTTTCTCTGGAAAAAAGGCGCTTGCGAGGGGACATGATTACACTTTACAAGTACATTAGAGGACATTATAGACAAATGGCAGGGGACCTTTTTACCCATAAAGTGGATCACCGTACCAGAGGCCACCCCTTTAGACTAGAAGAAAAGAACTTTCATTTGAAGCAACGTAGAGGGTTCTTCACAGTCAGGACAGTGAGGTTGTGGAATGCACTGCCGGGTGATGTTGTGATGGCTGATTCAGTTAATGCCTTTAAGAATGGCTTGGATGATTTTTTGGACAGACATAATATCCAAGGCTATTGTGATACTAAACTCTATAGTTAGTATAGGTATGGGTATATAGAATTTTAATTAAAAGTAGGGAGGGGTGTGTGTATGGATGATGGGTTTTCATTTGGAGGGGTTGAACTTGATGGACTTTGTCTTTTTTCAACCCAATTTAACTATGTAACTATGTAACTATGTAACACACAAGCAAATGGAGAAATCGAGTGATTCAACAGAAATCTGAAAGAGACAGCAAATCTTACTGGGAAATATTGGAAAGTATTTACAACAGAGTTGTACATAACTACAGAGCAACGTACCATGCAACAACCCAAACATCTCCTGCTGAATTATTACATGGCAGACAGATGCTCACTAAGTTACATGTTGCAGACAACAAACTTCCACAAAATACTGTGCCTACAAAAGCATATACTGCTGACATTGTGAAACGTCAACAAGCCAAATGCAAGGCTTATACTGACAGAAAACATGGTGCCAGAGAAGTACACTTTCAGGCTGGATCTTTAGTCAGAATTAAGAAACCAGGAATACTGAAACAAGGACAATCTAAATTTACTACACCACTTGAAGTGAGACGCCAGCGAGGACCATACACATATGAACTGTCTGATGAACACATATAGAATGCAAGTCATCTTGCTCCTGTTAGATATGACTTTGGAGAAGCTCCATTTGATGAAGGACATTTTCCTACTCCTGATGTCAACTGATGTCAACTGCAATAGGCCTGAAGAAAGTGAACCTATAAGGCATACTGAGAGAATCAGAAAACTACCTGCATGGACCCAGGACTTTGTGATGTGAAGAATGTATATTATTGCTTTAAGATGCATTTTTGTTGTTTATTACATTTGCCCAAATGCTTTCCTACTATAGGGGGAATATGTGGTGTTTATACAAATGGCCTGTAGATGTCACTGTGCCTTATACTATGCATACTTCCTGACAGCTTAAAAGTGAAAATTACTGTTGTGTAATGCCTGCATTAGAGCCTGCTAATAAAGCACTGTTAGACTCTACTCATCCTCAGCTACCCAAAACAAAACACAAATAACACACATATAATAATACATACAGAAGGCCTAAATAGGCCACTGCTCAATAGAAGGTCTTCACAGAAAACATTAGACTTGGGCATATGAGCTTAAATTTGGAGCTATTGTTTTAGAAGAAAGTAAAGGAAATTACAAGCAAGAGAATATCATTTAAGACCTTTGCTGTCGAAAACTCACAAAATAAATTAACATCGATGTGCATTTTTTTCAAGGCAATGTTTCTAGAGCAAAATACATTGAAGTCTACAGGCATTTTTTGCAGAAACTTTTTCAGCACAAAATATATTGGAGTTTCATGGTGACGTTTCTGTGGCAAAAAATTGAAATGTGGAAAATCACTGCAAATCCATACCTGGAAAAAATGATTAGTCAGTTACTCACTGCAGAATTGTCTTTATTGCATGGTATGTCAGTGGGTGGCTCACAAAATAGCATGGTCATGCCAGAGTGCCAGTGTAGATCTGACTATAAAACACACACAAAACTCATCCTTTGTGGGCTTTTAACAATTTATGGTATATGATGCCTGTGTGAAATTGTAACTACTTTCCTAAGGTGTTTAATCACCCTGAGAATATAGTCCATCGAAAGTAAAAATAATGCCTACTAAACAACACATGTTGGTTCCTTTCTCTGAACTGGAACTCAATTGCTTTACCAATAGAAATAGCCAAAACTTTATTTGTGTCTGTTCCTAAACTTTCTCAAATACCCATTAAAGTCTTCTACGTGGCTTTCTGTCACCATTGTTGTGAAATGTGTTGATAATAATTAGACATAAGGATTTTTTTTAAAAAAAAATGTAAAAATCATATACACGTTCAAGGGAAAGATGTGACTTTTCTTTTATAAATGACTGCCATTTTTGATGTCAAGATAACTTAGAAACAAAATAGTATAATTATCATATAACTATAAAACAATGCAAACAAACAATAGAAAAATGGCATTCCTTTTAAACTTTGACATCAGGAATACAGTATGTTGATAAATGATTAGTTAAATTTGGAATATATAGATGGGAGCAGTATATGTTATTTTACTGTCAGATAAACCACCCACTATCTTCCTTGTTCAGAAAGCAATTCTTATATGTATAGCCTCATATGAATAAATGTCTTTATCAGGTATGATAAGGGAACAATTCAGGGTATAAAAAAATTGTGACTGGACCAGAAATACCATCATTTGGTTATATTTTCTTTAAAATGACATCAACATAGTTATTAAGCTTACGTGTAGCTTTCAAACACTGTTACATACAGTACATTTTGGTCATTTAATTTTCACATCAATGTTTTTCAGTTTACTGTTTCATGTTTTTCCTTACTGCTTTGGTATAAATCTAAACAATACATTTCTAAGTATTGGATTGGTGATCTTGCCAGTAACCTTCTGTGTAGCTTTACACTACGGAAGAGCTTTCCAAGTAGGTCCTTTGGCTACTCCATAACATAGCTAGCAGTGAGCTTTGGATCACAATGTTTGTTTTTTATAAATGGTGTAAACTCTATGCAACTGGTTTGTTTTATTTATTTGTGCATACTGTATAGTAAAAGTTGAAAAGACCAGTTAGCATAGAATATCTAGAAAATAAATAATTTTGACCCATGAAAGCACAAACATATGCTCCAGCACTGTACACCAGAATTGTGTACACATCAAGCATACAGAACAAATCACAGCTGTACATACAAATAATAATAAATACAGAAGGTCTAAAGAGGCACCTGCTCATTAGAAAGCCTTTACAGAAAACATTAGACCTGGGCACATGAGCTTAATTTTGGAGCTACTGTTTTATAAGAAAGTAAAGGAAAGTACAAACAAGATAGACCTTTGTTGTTTTTCACTTGGGCAACACAGTGGTTTTAATAATATGTTTTAATTAATATATGTTTTCTATAAACCACAAAACATATTTTTGTCAAAGAAAGAACAAATCAATGTATTTAGGAACAAAATCTGACAACTTTTTTGGTTAGTACTTAACAAAATATAGCATAGTATTCTTAATCCTTGCATGCAGAATGCAGCCAAGTGCTCTATTTTGCTGCAACCTTGCAGATTTCCATGTGTTCTTCTGTTTGTATTTTAACCCAGCAGGGGGTTAGAATATTGAGATTAAATGCTGGCAAACTCTAATTTCAGATGTTACTATGTCATGTCAGAACACTTTCCTGCAGTAATGCACTTTCAGTTACCGGTCAATAGGGCACAGCATGGCATAATAGCATTCATATCATTATCTAGAAGGAATGGTGTGTAAGAATAGTGGGGAAAAGACTTTGGGATTTTTCTGTATCATTTTTAAAATCCTGTAACCATTACACATCAATTTAAAATATCTAAGTCTTCCTGTACACGGAGAAATCCTATTGCAACATCACACAAAGACAAAAAGCTATTATTATGTAATGCTGAAATACAAAGCAAGCTTCAGGGTTGTTCTTTAATGAGTGCAGTGTGTACATATACCAATACACACATGCACATTTATTTGGGACCTGAGGTTTTCCAGATAAGGGATTTTTCCATACTTTGGATCTTTATACCATAAGTCTAGTAGAAAATCATGTTAACATTAAGGGGCAGATTTATCAAGGGTCGAATTTCGACGGTTAATAAACCCTCGAATTCGACCCTCAAAGTAAAATCCTTAGAATATCGAATTCAAAGGCTTTAGCTCAAAAGCCTCGATCGAATGATCGAATAAAAATCGTTAGATCGAATGATAAAATCATTCGAATCGAACGATTCAATCGTTTTTAAGCAATCGATCAAAGGATTTTTATTCGATCAAAAACAGCTTCGAAAAGTGCTGGGGAAGGTCCCCATAGGCTAACATTGCAGCTCGGTAGGTTTAAAGTGGCGAAGTATGAAGTCTCTTTTTAAAGAGACAGTACTTTGACTATCGAATGGTCGAATAGTTGAACGATTTTTACTTCGAATCGTTCGAATCATTCAATTCAATCGAATTTGACCCATTCGATGGTCGAAGTACCGAAAAAAATACCTCTAATTTTTTTCATTCGAATTCTTCACTTGAGCTTAGTGAATCTGCCCCCAAATTAACCCAGTAGGCTGGTTTTGCTTCCAAAAAGGATTCATTATATTTTAATTTGGATCAAGTAGATGCTACTGTTTTATTATTACAGAGCAAAAGGAAATACTTTTTAAAAATTTGATATATTTGGATAAAATGAGTCTCTGTAATTTGGAGCATTCTAGATAATGGGTTTCCGGATAATGGATTCCATATCTGTACCATACTAAAAGAAAACTATGAATGATTTTCTCTTTGTATATTTATATAGTTTCAATGAAGGAAATATTTCTGAAAAGTCACTGGGTAAATTTTATTCAATGCCACAGGTGCCTAATATAGTTCTAGTAAACAGAAATGTTTCTCTTCCCATGATCAACCAATGCCAAGGTATCTGTGTTTCATGCAAGGTATTTAGAATAATGTGCAAATCATGTGTAAAAGGTTTTCCATTCAAGGAATGAATATGCCTGAGAGATATGAGAGAGATCACATAACTTTCTACTGCAAGGGAGTATGAAATAACAACTACATCAGATGGTCCTATTGGAACTGATAGGCAAAATAAAAGAAAAAATAATTTAACATACATCTGATAAAAATAACATATCCGTTTTAAATATAACACAGTAGTGAAGGTAAGCAGGAGAAGTTTTGGTAAGTTTTAAGAATATCATCTGCTGGCAATAAAAGCATTTCAAACAGGTCTAACATTTTTAATGCAGGAAATGCAAACTATTATACATTGCAAAATGTGCTTTTTTCTATCTAGTTTTCTTTAAGTTTCATTCCACATGACGCCAGCAACAAAGGGAAAGTTTACCTTGGAAATTACTTTTAATACGATGTATATAGCGTTACCGTATTTTAACACTATAAACAGTTTGTTTTATTCATTTTTTTTAGGTTTTCTGTAATATACTTATTGATCTGCAGCACAGAAAAATCCCTGAGACTGTTGCAAAATATGATTGTCTACATCGCACCAAAAGTTTATTCTAAGAACCATTCTTTTTAGCCTATATACATGTATATGTATATATATTTCTTTATAACAGAGATTTGCTCATGATTAGAAAAAACAAACATGTTTTTGTTACACTTTGTTACAGCCATACCATTTAATTCAGTGCAAAGAAAAACTGCCATCCTTATAAGTAAAACTCTTTTATGCAAACAATGTTAGCTTTGACTGCTCTTATCGCACCACTTTAACATTTTCAATAGCAGCGTGAAATATTGTGACAAGTTGGCTAAATATTAATCATAGGCATCATTTGAAACAATCACAAATTCATTTCTAGCTCTTTTATGTTGCTTGTCCCTTCTGTTATTAAGCGCCACACGGCAGAGCTTACTCAGGTGGTTGCCATGGCTTAGACCTGCCAAATCTCATTCATGCAGAATTAGCTTCAGTCACTGCCTCTGTTTCCAAGCTACATTGCCTCTAACATATAGTGATAGGAACAGGATGTGAAGGGATAATAAAAATAAATCTTACTCTCGGGACAAATCAAATGAAGATTACAAGTAGCACAATTGCCTACTGTGTACCATTGAAGGAAAGAGAGAGAATAATTACACTACTTATCCATTTAGCCAGAACTGAAAGGAAAGTTTAATCTGGTATCTTTAACAGGAATTCTCCTTTTAGGTGCCATTTATATAATTTACAAACTATGGTGATGTGTGTAGTAGTGATGATATATTATATTATATATATTATATATGAAGTTTACAGATTTAACCAGCCGATTTTTTTTTAACCAAAAGTAATTATCCACCCAGATGTATTGCACAAAGTTCTGACAGGTGACGCATTCTGCCATATTGACATGTGTCCAAATCCACTACACGCATTTCTGTATAGTTGTGCTCAGCACCACTGCCTTTAGTCCAACCTCCTGTTATGAATTCTTGCAATTGCAATTGCATACGAAGGGGAACCCCTACTGCCGCCTCCGACTGATGCAGCAAACCTGCACCTAAAGAATCAGGCGCCGTACATCATTTTGACATCACTGCACTGTGATGACATATAAACTTAAAAACTTGTCAGCATTCTTGCATCAGAGTGTGTCCGTTTTGATGCATCCTATGGAATTACATCAGGTGCATACCCCCTCCAGGTTGCAATGACACTGGAATCATGGGAAAAAAACATTGGCAAGCACATTGTAAATATGTTGTAAATCTGCTTTAGGGTTATAGAGGCTGCAGAGGACTGAAGGGTGCACAAAGGGTAATATTTGAACCATACAGCACATAGAAAAAAATGGGTAATATAGAAAAAATGTAAACTATTAAAAAATATTGACAAATATTTACAGTGTTGCCATAGTAATCATATCAGGGAAGGTTTCATTTTTATGAGATAAAATAAAAACTCAGTCTAATATTATTTTTATGCTAACAGTTGTTTTTTTTGTACACATCACAGTCAGAAAGTAACTCTTAGTAACATATCAATGGATGCACAATGGAGTTGTCTTGCATATTTATTTGTTGGCATTCTGAATCCTCAAAAGACTGAAAATAAAAGGTTAGAAAGGCTTCTTTTGATAACAGATACATTTGAAGGTCACAGAAATAATTGCCCAATATTCAACTAAACAGACCAAATGACCAGGATCAAAACAAACTATTATACTGTTAAAAATAAATTATATTGTAATACATATTCTTAATACATATTTTCATATCAATTTGCCTACCATTAACATAGATTTGACATGCTGGTAGGTAAACGGCTGTTGCTGTGAATGGCCACCTATATAAAATCTATGTTTATTGGCACTTCCTAAATGTCATCCCAACTACTGGCTGAGCCGTTGGTCCGACTTAGCAGTATAAAAATGTCTAATATAAACAGGCATTTAAGCAAATTTCAAACGTGGTTAACAGAACAGGTTTATCTCAGTTTTCTTTATGACTTTACACCTGCTTTAAGCCTATTTATAGCACTATGATAGACTTTTTTTTTAATTCACCAGTTATGTCATATAACACCAATATTAAGCATGGCGGGAAGCCATGTCTCCTACTGGCTTTTTGTACAGGAGTTCGGCAGGCTGTAAGAATGGCTGTGGTCAGCCCTTCTGAGACAAATGCACGAAAAGTGCAATTTAAGCCAGCTACATCTTAGTAGAAGAGATAGTAATTAAGTAGTGATCCACACATAGTTTTACATGCAGTAGTACCATAGTTATAACAATTATAAATGACTTAAGCATTATAGTAACAATCACGCAAAATAAATAGCTACATTTCTCACTTTATCACACACACATATTATTGTAGTATTACTGTAGTAAAGTCTTACTGAAACATGCTGAACATATGGATATGTTCAATATTAAAACCTGTAGTAATAAATTCTCAAACACAATGGGACTCATTTATCAACACTGAACAAATTTGCCCATGGGCAGTAACCCATGGCAATCAATCAAATTGCTGCATTAATTGTTCTACTTGCTGTTTGCTTTCAAAAGCTAATCAATGATTGGTTGCTATAGTCAAATGCCCATGGGCAAATTTTCCCAGTGTTGATAAATGAGCCCCAGTTTGTCCTATGTTTTTAAACAGGTTTGATTGGGTTTTATTAAACCTTCATATTATAATAATTGTAGTCATTAGGATACCTAATGTTCTCATTTCAAATAACATCTTCAAAGTTTAAACTCATAACAACAGACATCACAAGAAACCAAAAACAATATTAGAATCATTCTGGAACAATATGGAAAATAATACCTGTAGCCTAAAGCTGATAAATAAATATTACTTTATAGAAACATCACTATACATTGGGGCAGCACTGACTGACAGTACTGCTAGGGTAAAGATGATGGTTTAATGTAGTTCACTGATTATATGCCCTGTATAGGTATGGGACCTGTTATCCAGAATGCTTGGGATCTAGTGTTTTCCAGATAACCGATCTTTCTGTAATTTGGACCTTCATACAATAAATCTACTAGAAAATAATGTAAGCATTGAATAAACCCAATAGGTTGCAAAGTACTATTTTATTATAACAGAGAAAAAGGAAATCATTTTTATAAATTTGGATTATTTTGATAAAATGGAGTCTATGGGAGATGGCCCTACCGTAATTCAGAGCTTTCTGGATAATGGGTTTGCAGATAATGGATCCCATACCTGTATTATGTAAATATAATACTATAAAAATGCCCTTAGATAATCCCATGTTGTTGCTCTAAAATAATTTCTGCCCACTGTTTTACAAGGTGCTTGGGTGGTTTTCTATTCTGGAGCTTTTGGTGTTAGGGCATAATGAAAAATACTGCCATTTGTGAAATGGAGTGAAGGTCCCTACTTTCACAGAATACACAATAAGGTTTACTGCAGGGATGGAATTTTAATGTGTTAGGAAAGCACTGTGCTGAATACATAAACAGAGAAGTAACCAAAGAATCAAAACACGGGGAATACCAAACATCGCTTTTGAAGAACTGTATAAATTATGGTATGCATTGCACAAATTCTCTACATGCTCAGAAAATAAGTTAATTTGTGACATACTGTGGTACCCTAATTTAATTAGCGGCGATTTTCAGTTGTTCCAGGTGCTGCTAACAAACTCATCTGATGCTCTGTGATTGCTGCTGTGCTGTAATTATCTCTTTCGGTGGTAACAAGGTAAAACCATTGATCAGTTGGCTAATTACCTAATTATTTCATGAATCTTTTGGTCCCATGCTTAAAATCTAGCAACCTTTAAATAATACCGCTTATTGTAAGATAATCAACAGTATGGTCAGAACATGCAAGTAAAGACAATAAAGCAAGTTTGTTTCTAACAAATAATTAATTTGTAGTGTGCACAGGAATATTTATTTTAAGAACTATACAATGATCTTAAATTTGGTCAATTTATTTTATAAATCTCAATACACATAGAAACACATTTAAATGTACATTTTGTAATTAAATTGACTACAATTTAAATTGAAATAATTCACTTTAGACTAGTACAGGTATCGGATCTGTTACCCAGAATGCACGGGACCTGGAGTTTTTTTGGATAAGGAGTGTTTCCTTAATTTGGATCTCCATACTTAAAGTCTACTAAGAAAATTATTTAGATATTTATAAAACCCAAATAGAATTGTTTTGCCTCCAATAAGGATTAATTATATCTAAGGGCTCTTACACAAAGCCGTTTTTTCCATGCGCTCCCCTTTCTGTTCAGCTGCCGGGGAGCACAGGAGTAGACACAGTCAATTATTTTGAAGGGGGCTGTACTCACACTGGTGCATGTAAGCATCAAACACAGGTTGGGGTGCAGCATGTTGCATTTCACCTGTGTTCGACACATACATGTGTCTGTGTGAGTAAAGCCCCCTTCAAAATAATTGACTGCATCTACCCCTGCGCTCCCCTGCAGCTGAATGGAAGAAAGAGCAATGCAGGGGAGCGCAGGCAAAAACGGCCTTGCGTAAGAGCCCTTAGTTAGGGTCAAGTACAAGGTTCTGTTTTATTATTACAGGGAAAAAGGAAATTAATTGTACAATTTTTAATTATTTGATTAAAATGACGTCTATGGGAGATGGCTGTCCTGTAGTTCAGAGGTAAATATATTGAACACGGAGCACCAGCAGCAGTTAAAATCCATATTTTATTAGATCATCATTAAAAAGTTAAGCAGATCCAGTATCCCAATAGCACGCTTGACGTGTTTCGTGGACTAAGCCACTTTCTCAAAAGCTATGCTTAGCATGTCCAGGTGAACATTTAAAAGGTAACACCACACCCCCCCCATTAAACACATTAACCCTTACATTACTGTTGATCCTAACATTTGGAGGCTTAAAAGTACTGGCTACGGAACAGAGGTATCTGAATAATGGGTTTCCAGATAATGGTCATTTTAGAAAAGTCACACCCTACTAGATTTGCATATGTTATATTATGTGGTTCTAGTAATCCATAACAAACAATTATCTTTTACACTCTAGTGGTCTGCTGTTTAAAAGTAAGTAACACTACATTTACTATGGATATAAAGACCTAAAGAACATTGTTTATAAAGCTCCTGGCCCATCACTTTAATCCTGTGTTTGATCCAAAGCTGGTAATTTTTATTTATAGCTAAAAGACGAGAAGACAACATTTTTTTTTTGCATGTATGTCCGTTTATGCTTACACAGAGTATAAACACATCACAGGTGGGATGGGTCATAAATCTTGTTCCTAGTCCTTGTACCTATGTAAGGATCCAAACCAATGATTTAGGCAGGTTTAGGCAGTTGTTGTAAACTTGAGCTTTGATGTTTCAAATATCAGATGGAACCAGTAGCACATTTATAAACCCTTTCCTTTCCTTACATCCTGACCTGAGCATTGAAGCTTGTCCCTAACTCTTGGCTTATCCAGCCATTCCTAATAGAGTTCTACCTTGTAAACCGTATTTTATCTTTGTGGTTTGGGTCTAGTTTTTAACCATTTTCTGCAGAATGCTTAGGTCAGTCAGGAAATGTGAAAGGGAAAGGTTTTTTTATAGGTGGTAACTAACAACTATTTATTGCAACTTTAATAAGCCTGATGAGAAAACAGGATGTAAACCTATATTCCCCAGTAACCTTGTGATTGTATCAATATGTCCTCCCCAGAGCATATATGAATTTTACTGAATCCAGCTAGAGTATTGCAATCTATACTCCATGTCAATAGAAGGTATGTCCTACAATAATGATGCCACCTCTGGAGAACACTCAATTCAACTTTTTATAATTGTTATTATACTTTATATAGTATAGACATCATACTCAGCAGTTTATATATGGATTATACATCATTCAAATCAGTCACTGGTCAAGTGGACCTTACAGTCTAAGCACCCTGTACACTGGATGATCAATTTTATCAGGAACTGACAAACCTTATAGTATGGGTGAGATGAAACTGAAGTATGTGGCGAATATCCAAGTTTCTTGCAGACAATGTCCTTACTAGGATACTAGGATCAAGCCTAGGATGCCAGCACTGCAAGGCTGCAAAACTAACCCAGCTTGGCTTGTATTATTGTAATGTAATGTGAACTGTTAGTATTATTACCCATTATGCCCTCTATGTTGAATACAACATAATGTATGCAATCTGTTCTTAATCAATATACTTTTTACTTTACAGGTATAACAAAAGGGTTAAATATTTTGGGTAGAAGATTGACTACCAAAATAACTTGATGGGATGGATTTTTCTTGCTATAGTTGCACTAAGGTAAATATGTTTACGAGATTTATTCCAAAGAATAAGTGTCACGATCGGCACCCAACACCAGAACAAACACCAGGCATCCTGGTCTCGGCTCGTGCTTCACCAGTAGTGTGACCGCCTTTGGGCCTCAGGAGGAGCCCTCGGCTTACTTGGATGCCACCTGGACTTAAACGAGAGGTGCAAGATGAGGGTTCTGGATAGGCAGAGGGGCACGACTATAAAGCAAAGTCTTTGGACAGAAGATCGTAGTACAAGGCGTTAGGCAAAAGAGTAGTCAGATCAGGCCGGGTCAAGGCAGGCAGAGAATAAACATAGTCAGGCAGGCAAGGGTCAAACCAGGAAGTCAATCAGAGGGTTAATCAGAAGAGGTAGTCGGTAATCAAGCAGGGGTCAGGATCCAGAAGTCAAAATAGTCAAAATAGCCAGGCAGGGGTCAAAATAGGAATCAAACAGGTTCAGGATATAGCAACAAATGGCACAAGGCTCAGGAGCACCAGGAAACACAATCCTATCACGGGCAATGATGTCTTGTAAAAATGTCCCTTTATACCTTTAAATTTCGCGCCATTGCCACACCACTAGACCACCAGGGTGAGTCTCTGTTACAATAAGTCTTACAGCCATTGTTTATTGCTATTCCTTCCTAACTACTAATTAGAATAAACAAGTTAATACTGTATGCGATATCTTTGTCACTTAATGTGGAGGTCATTTACTGCAAAAAAATCCATGACAGAAGATGTTAGTTCAATTAAAATCATTTTTCATTTGCCATTAGGACAATCTGGTTTGACAGGCTCATTTGTTGGAAACTATCATCTATAAAAATGCCACTATTAAAAATACAGGGCAGAGTAAAAAAAATATGTGAGCACTACACTGTATATTTATCATGGGAAACTGTAAGCATGATGCAATGTTACCAATAAGTATTGTAGATAATGGGAAATCTGTATTCTAAATGAATCACACTAAAAGGGCTATTGACATATTTAGGACCATACCATCACTGTGTAAATAAAATAGTTGCCTTGAATCACAATTTAACAGCTGTAAAATATTCTATTGAGGTAATTGAAAAACCACACCCAAACCGATATGCATTTTGCAATGTAATATTCTTTGTTAGACAATTACATTGCGTATTTTAATTGCTCATGATTCACTTTTAAGTACTGATTGGCAAATTAATTCGACAGGCGCTAATTCGCCGCCTGCTAATACATTTTAAGAAACGGCCGCGAAAATTCGCCGGCGTAAAAAAAAATTGGACGCCGTTTTTTGGACCCTGGCGCATTTTCAACAAAAAAAAACTTGCAGTTTCGCGAATTTTTGACGAAACAGCACAAATTCGCCCATCACTACTTTTAAAGCATGCTTTAAGGTGGTACACTCTTTTGGCATGAAGATAAAATGTTTTAGATACATTGTACACAGGGGTAAACTATAAAAATGTGCCATCTTTTTGTGAATACTTTTTGTGTTAACAAAACGTTAGTTATCTTTTTTAACCATGAAAATCTATGTTTTTTGTTATTTCTAGTAATAAAAAGGATAGGTAAATTTAAGTTATTCCATGTTTGAATAGCCTGATTCTTTTAATGTAGCTAATTAGTTTACCAGTGCATAATGTACCTCTATTGCATAATACACTTCTGCTAATTGGCAAGTTAACAGCTGCAAAAAAAAGAACTGCAAAAAATGGATTGTTTATACAAAGTTCTCTACTTTTGTTAACTTTGCTAATTACAGGGACACGTCAAAACAAAACAATGTTGTGTTACTGCTACAATAGAAAATATACAATAGACTTTCAATCATCCAGGTCATGATATACAGTATCTCATGAAGAAGCCACTCGGATGAGTGGTAAAACAGTTTAAACCACTTAGCTAATCTAGTTGCTTTAGACTTATCTCCAGTAGATAATTTATGTTTTTTCTTATTAAAACAGTATGCAGAATGTATTTTCAATGCCCTTACTAGGAGAGTACATCTATTGTACAAACGTAAGCGCAAGCTTCATTTATGTATTTGGCATAAGCTTCTATGAACCATTGAGCAGGTAGCATTTAAAAGAGAACCCCCAATAAGAAAAGCAGATACCTACTACACTAGGTAGTCCCACCTCCCTGCTTCCCCCTCGCATAGTTAGTTACCCCTGATATTGTCCCTAAGGGTTTCTAACTTATGGGTGCAGAGTAAGTGCAGCAGAGCTCATGGACGACACTTTTCAGATCTCCGATCATCTTCTCTAAGAAAGCGCCAGGCGCATGTACAGTTGGAGCAGTCTTCTGGTTTATAGCAACTCCGCATGCGCCAACAGTGTTGGAAATAGGCGAATGGAAGAGGACCAGTGATCTGGAAGATGGCAAGCAAACTCTTAGGGGTGATTTCAGTGGTAACTAACTATGGGGATTTTCTTATTGGGCGAGTAATTTCTCTTTTAATGATCATCTGTTTAAATGCAAACATCTTAGTGTTTGATATGGGCACACTGCATGCCTTTTATTTCATATGGGTGTTAAAATTTGTCTTGGTGTTGTTTTCCCTATTCAAAAGTTACTGTTAGGAGATGTTTAGCCTGTAGGATCAATACACTGCTAATGAAGAATACGGCAATTAGTTGGGACCACAATATGTGGTATACCTTGACAGGAGTATGGTGAATTATTTATTACCTAAATGTTTGACTAAAACAAAAACAGACTGTAACTGTTGATAGGGCTAGAGATTAGGTATCAATCACTTTTTTCAGCTGGTCTCAACTCAACTGTTCTGATTAATATGTATATAATGACAGTAGGTCATTTTGTTTACAAAATCTAATAATTATAGAAGAGGCTTAAATATGCATTTATTATCCCTTGCCCCATACATATTTTATAGGTTATGCCTAGAGATTACTACTGTTTAATAAATGTAACTGGTAACACGGATAGACAGAAATGAAATATCATTGTGCTGGGTTCCAGCAATAACAGTGGTTACATACAGTAATTTTATTATAAAGCTATTTCCTTCTGCTAGTGGGCCTTACAAATAGAATGTGAACATGTAATTTTATTTCTGTTTGTTTTATCTATCCGGACTTCAATGAACAGGGAAAATTAATCTATACAGGCTTTGCCATACAGATAACCTTTATGAAAATGAATTGAATGAGCCTCATTAATTCATTGTTCTTTAAATGTTGCTTAAGTTTTCACAGCAAACACAATATTAAAGTATTACAGATTCAATATAATTCCTTGTATTTGCATAAAATGTAAGGATTTTAATTACGCATATTAATACCGAGTAATACCTAGTACCAATCAAATGGGTTGCCCAACTTTCCCTATTTTCAATAGCATTACATTCTCCCCACAACCTGACCTTTTTAAACTAGCATTATCATAAATATAAAATATTATATATAAAATACAGAGGAAAACAAGGTCCAATAATGGATTCATTCTTTATAGAAATAAACGGATGAAAGGTTTATCCAGTGCAAAATGATATGTGAATACATTTCAGGGGAAAAAAACCTGACTTAAACGTTGAGCTGTCAAGATTAAATGGCACAACTGAGCAGTATTGTTAAAGCACCTTCCTTCTTACTTTCATAATGTAAACTCAGTTTCTCAGATCCAATTGCACATGTATTTCATTAGTCTATAAAGTTCAGTAATCCAAAGCTCATTTGGTTTACGTGACTCTCCTATTGGAATAACAACCTACATAATTATTTCAAATGCAACCACTCTCTGCAAATTAGAATAGCCTATTGCAATATTTGCACAGTTTGAGAAAAAGAAAACTGAATTCACCTAGAGTCTTTTTAAATTTTATAGAGAAATAAACCTCAGAACAGTCTGTCCTTTATATCTGTACTATCACTGATCATACATTTTTAATGACTACCTCTTTCATTCTGCTTTTAATATTTCATATTTGTCATGGTATCTGCTTACAGTGCTTTGCAAACAATTCATTCCTTAAGTACCCTTTTCTTATTTTTGTTTACAGGATTTATTATGTACCAAGTGATTTTTTTTAAAGCAGACCTGTCACACATAAAAATCAGCATAATGAAAGTCCTTTGCAAACTAAACATGGTACCTAAATTATTTTCATTAAAACATCCCAACCCTTATAAAGGTGTTTAAATATCTGAGCTATCAATCAAGTATTACTAATCCTGCCTTAATGTTTGAGGCATAGAGGTGGAACAGTCAATTACTTTCACTTTCCATTCAGCAATCTCTAGATGTCACTGCTCTCCTCACACTCCCCTTCCCTCCCCACACATTAAGTCCCCCATTCCGGTGTTTACACATGATTTGGGGGTGATACACAATTTGTCTTAATAAAACTGTCCACAAAATGGCACCTGCCTGCTTGCTGTGGTAATTACAAGACTGAAGGAAACAAAATTTAAATAACAAATACAGGGTACGCAAAGCTTATTTTGCTCAACTAACACGATAGAAAAGAATTTGGAATTATTTTAGGTTGACAGGCCCCCTTTAAGCTATATAATAGGCAAGCAATACCATTCTTTATCAGTTAGCTCAATTCTTCAGTCTGCTTGCAAAGCAGAACATAGCAATTGAATGTTGAAGGTTCCCTACATCACAATTAAATTGTAAGCTCTTTAGCTTATATACTATTTTTATGTAATTCGTACACATGAATTAACTACTAGCACTAGGCCCACAGATTATGATAGAACATTATAGTAAGACTCCTAAAACTGCATAATAAGAATTAAATTATTCTCAAAAATGCAGCTTTAATGAAAACATACTTACTTACACTAAAACAAACCATACTGTAATGGCATATCGGTTAGCATTGTTTCCTTGTAAAGTCCTAGGTTCTAATGTTGTCTGGGCACTAACTATAAGGTGTATGTCCACCCTCCTTACATGGGTTACCTCTGGGTGATCTGGTTTCCATCCACACTCAAAAAACTTAGAGGCAGTTTAAATATTGGTTAGCTGAACTGTGATGTAGTTTCAACATTTTATGACATAGGGGCTATTTTATCCACGCTTCACTTTGTATATTTACCGAAATTCAAGATTTTTGTGCTAAAACATTTGAAACCCTAAAATGTAAAACTTCAGTATCGAAAAAATTGTCTTAGTTGTCCTAGACACAATTTAGGTAAGTTTCTTCCGTTTGTGTTCTTCACTTTTTAAAATGTATTTGAAGACAAAAAAAAAAAATTCTGTTTTTTTTCATGGTTTTATTGTATCCAGTTGTTACAGTTTTTTTAAAAAAATAAGAAAACATTCAAGTTAAGTACAATTTCACACTAATATGAATTTTTATAAATAGTCCTCTCTGTGTTATTTAACTACGGAAAGCTGAAAGTTAACTTGTCTACTTTGATTTTAAAATAATCATTTCACTTTAAAAGCTATAGGTTTTAGCTTTGTGTTCTGGAAATTCAGTTTTTAATGGACCATTATCATTTATCATCACGTTTCATTATCCTAAAGGGTCCAAATAACCTCACTCACAGGCATTGACATCTGCTCGCTAATAGATGCCTGAAAGTAACACATTTTTGTTACTACCTTTCAACTATTATTTATTCTTTTTCATGCATCACAAAAAGAGACAATGCTAACCTGCTGGAGAGACAACACAGCAATTTCCAGCATTGTCAAAGTTAAATATTTAACATTTTACAAAGATGGGCCCTCATATACCGTAGTTAAAGTGGATGCAAGTTGTACTAAGAAATACAGTTCATCGAGGGACTATGGAAATATTATTTTGTAGTAACACATTTATGTTGCGAGTGGGTATTATGGAGTCCCTGTATTTTCTAAGGGGGAAAAATATAATCTGGGAGATTGCCCCCATTAAGAGAGGTCAATTTAGATCAATTTAAAGTACTGTAGTGAATGCTCCTTCTCTGTCCTTTTTCTCATTTGAGGTTCACTGAATTAGGCTTTTTTTCTCCTGTATAGTGATGGGAATATCTATTAGTTTTGCCAAAAATTAGTGAAAAGGTGAAAATTAGGCAAACTGCATTGAAGTCTATGGGTGTCAAATTTTTGGCGCAACAATTTTTTGAATCTATTGGAGTCTATGGGTGTTATTTTTGCAGAGAAACTCAGAGAACGCTACTTCTGTATTACTGCATTGCTGTAATATATTGAAGTCGTGGACCAACTTTGCTGCTTGGCTTCCTTATTTTACCTGATGCCCCACCCATCATATTAGGTGACTTTAATATACAGTATCTCAATGTGAAAACTCTATTGAAGTCTATGGGAAAAAACTGGAACAAAATTTGGAGTAACGTCTCTTCTCCTAAAATTGAATCTCACCCATGAGTTTTCACATGATAAAATATGAGACAACTTTTTCTCGCTGAATTAAATTACTTACTATCTTATTAATTTAAAGTAATGGTAAGTTACTGCTTATAACAACCAAAATTCAATCAATAACATCAAAAAGTATGGATGATAACCAAAGACATAACTATAATCTAAAGGCATATATGTTGCTTTTGGGGGTTGCAAAATTGTTTTTTTTTATCCTTACACTGGCACTACAGAACAGAAATTAGTATGCCTATTCAAACCACTTCTGAGAATGTGAATGTGGTGTCATACTTGCAGTAGATTTTTTATTCTAGAAAATATATTTTCATATATTCTGGCTTGCTATACAGTGTTTAGTTAAAATAGTACACAACACTAAATCATATTGGTGTTTAATTCTGTTATACCAGGTGCTAAGATAAGATAGACATGAATGAATGAATCAACAGAAATTTATCTGAATAAAATGTTCTTTGCTCACACAGTTATTCTCTGTCTTAAAGGAGAAGGAAAGCTACCAAGGTAGTTTATTGCTTAGCTTAGCCACAACAGTGCAAGCTAGAATTCCATTTTTATTATTTAGAATGCTTTTCCATACCTGAGTAAACAGCTCCAGACATTGTCTCTGTTTGTTTAGGATAGCAGCTGCCATATTAGCTTGCTGTGACATTACTTTCTGCCTGAGTCTCTCCCCGCTCACTCATAGCTCTGAGCTCAGATTACAGCAGGAAGGGGAGGGGAAAGGGGAGGGTCGAGGAGCAAAGTAAGCATGTTCAAGCCCAATCAAGTATAGGAAAAATAGGCAAGCACTTCCGGACGTCACTCCGAATACGTAAAATTCAACTTTTATTTCAAATACATTAAAACCAAAATGTCCTGACGCGTTTCGTATCTATGCGATACGTAGTCATAGGCATAAATTCACACAAACTCTCAACAGCTTTTTGAAGGGGTTCGCAAGGAAATAACATCACTAATTAGATTAAATCATTTGAAATCAAAACAGATGTTAGCGATGCCCTTAGCGTTGCTTTGAGTCAATAAAAATGTGCCGTATAGAAGCCACACTTATTTGTTAAAATTAGGAAGAAATGTTATTGAAAACAGGTTTTGAAAAAAGCCTTAGGAAAAATACATAGATGAATAAGCAAATAAATTCAAAAATAAATAAACCCTCAATTTAATTCAATGAATATTAACTGAAAATACTCAGCAAGAAGCCGTAAATTATAGAAATTTGAGTTCATCTTAATGTATTAAAAGATTTAAAGAAATTACAAAATAAATGTCATTGTGTCCATAATATTTTAAATATATATAACAATGCATAATTTTAATATATTGTAAATTATAAATAAATAAAGACACAAAGGCACTCTCAAAAGAGTTAATAATACTTGTTAATAATTTATACTTGATGTTTCATAATTAATAATTTAAATAAATCATTATTCCTAGGCTAATGAATTTTACCCTGATAAGCTATACCCGAAATGGGAGTAAAATTATTTTATAATCATAATGAAGCATGTGGAATGAGACAGGTTTTTTCAGCGATCTATAGTGTATGTTATCTGAGCAACAGCTTGTAAGACAACTGGGTACAGTGGTGGACGTATTTGACACAAAGTGTGTGAAGTTTAAAGGCATAGATAAGGAAACATTCTGGTTGACATAGTATCAATATCTATCGCAATTTTTTAGCAATTTCTCGCACAAAGCCAAAAAAGTCAAACATGACAAGCTATATCAAATCTAAGATTTAAGCCTGCAGGTTGGCGAGTTCCCAATGTAAAAATCCAGAATGCTTCTCTATGAAGAAGCCTTTCCATCAAATTGCCTCCACGATAGACCGTTCAAGCCCAACCCTGGAGGTTTAAGCTGAAAACAGGAAGTCTAAAACAGAAGCACATGAGTTTACAATAGCATGAAAGAAATGTGGTGTTTTTTTTTACTTTGAGCAGCATTAATTAGAGGGTTTACTAGTGTATTCATATAGTTAGTTCCCTTTGCTTCTCCTTTAAATATAGAAACCAACTGTATTCCACTTTGTATGCCACAAAATCTATAAACTATAGTTTACAATGTATAAGTATGTAAAATTAAAAAAGAATATGATTGTGCAAACATAAATTGTAATGTCTTATTTAATTTGCATTTCTAAGTCCAAATGACACAAAGGATGCCATTTATCAAGCACAAAAGTTCCAATCACAGAGCTCTGGCTCAGTAAAACACTTCAGAATCTGTGGAGAAAAACGCCAAGGCCAATTGATTTCATTTGGAGTTTCCTTCCTAGAATGAATAAATAACACATGAAAGTCTTGAAATGTAGTGAAATGTGGCATACTGGATCTCTGTGGCTATGGAAAGCATTGAAAACAGTATACAGCTTACAAATGCAGCCAATTAAAAATGTCAGTCTCTTAGATAATTTCTTGCCGACCCCTTCACAGTCTCTCAACTGTATATAAGTCCAAAATCAAGCGTATATATGTTTCCAAAGGGATATATATAAGAAAGGATCAGCGCCTGTGGCAACAGAAATTAAAAAACAAGCATATCGTAATACGTTCCAAATATGCAATCTCACCCTGTGCATACACTTGGTGTTAAATACGTGTTTTCTCCCCTTTCCCCTTCAAATAACTATTAATAGGGGGGGGTGAGGTAGTAATAGAGATGATAGGAAGGTGATGGCTTCCCTGCGAAAAGGAGAATAAATATATTCCAGGGGTGAAAACACCTCCACCTTATATAGAAATGCCTACTTACAAACCACAGCCGTGGTATTATGCATGTAACGAATAGCTCTTTCTGGTCCCTCCTTTGGGTTACGACATTCCTTCCTTCCAGGTTCCAGGTCAGAAATAAAACCGGTGATAGCGTAATACCGTTTTTTATTAAAAACAAATTAAAAACAATTAAAAAGGTTACACTCACATTTACCCTAAACAGGCTTTAGCGTATTCAGTCCAGAAAAAAGTCCATATGGGGTCGAGAGGGGTAGTTCTGCTTGCTCACTCCAGACTCCCTCGAAGGGGAAAGGGGAGAAAACACGTATTTAACACCAAGTGTATGCACAGGGTGAGATTGCATATTTGGAACGTATTACGCTATGCTTGTTTTTTAATTTCTGTTGCCACAGGCGCTGATCCTTTCTTATATATATGCCTTTGGGAACATATATACGCTTGATTATGGAAAGCATTAATTCCTTTTCAGTATTTGTTATGTTATTGTCAGGAGCTACCTGGGATCGAACTCTGAACTTTACACTCACAAGCTCCTGCATTGCAGCCTCATTGCACTATTCCACAAATTAGTGGTGACCACAACTTTCCCTTGTTTGTTAAAGTTATACAGGAGCAGTGACCAGCTCCATGTTGTACCTCCCACCCTTCCCAGCTATAGTCAGGTGATCCCACTGGTGTCTAATAAAAGGGCAGCCAAGTTTGGGAGTTTTACTTTGAAAGCAGCAAGTAAGTTGCAGGTAAAACTTAGTCCCTTTGTAAAATGTATAATGAAGCAATAGAATTCTTAATGAATCAGATGAAAATTGAGCATATATATGATAAAGTTCATGGAACTCCAAGATTTTTTAGTCAACACAGTGGATAACAGGGGTGCCCTGGCCTCCATTGAGTATTTCTTGGATTAGTTTACCTAGCTTCCAGGAGCTGATGGCTTGTCTGTGGTAATTTAAATTCTTGCAGGAAAGACTTTAGGATTAGCATACAGAACTCTTTCTACCTTCTCCCCTAGAAAGGTTTGCACTATATCAGAAATACAGTTCTGCACAATTTATGCATTTATTTATCTATTCTGCTGTCCTACATGTAAGTGTTTGAAGCAAGCTTGTAAAATATTGCACACTTGAGCTGCATTTAACATTTGTAACTGGGGAGGAGTGATGCACTAGCTGAGGTCAGTCATTTGTCATTGCAGTGGATAGTTATATGAGAGGTTTTGCACTACAAGTTCATCAAATTGTAGCAGGTGACAAATGGGTAAAGTTGAACATGCTTTTAATGTGTTAACAAGTTAAAGGAAATGTGACTTGGTAAAGCTGGGTATTTATACAGTGGTCAACTTTCACCTGCCAAGCATTAGTGTCTGACTTATTCTAACTGACATGCTATCCTGGTGGTGCTATTGGGTTTGGGTAGCTTGTCAAGTGGATAAGCCTCTTAATTTTCAATTTTTAATATTATACATTAGTACAAAAGGTTTTGTCAAAGGAAAATGTCAGTTTTCCAACTTTTAGTCTTTTGATGTTTTTTTTGTGAGAGGTGCTGTATGTAATATACTACTTTTGTACGTGGGGTCAACACTATATATTATTTTTGTTTAATTAACTAGTATGAAAACATTTTTTGTTTTGCACAGCCTATCTATTTACCCTGTTTTTATTTTTTTACTGAACAATTCCTTTAATAAATCAGGAAGCCAAGGTCAGAAAAGGTTGAAGATGTGTATGGTGTGGCAATAGATATGTGGATAAAACAAGTGATTCAACTTGCATACAGTACATTTATGAACACATCTTCATATTCACATTATGGGGGGTATTTACCAAAACTCAACTTTTTCTTGCTATAATAAAAAAATGCAACCAAATTCCCAAACCCTTATTTAACCAATGAATCTCCTCAAAGAAATTGGTGTGGGAAAAAGTTGTGACAAAACTGTGTGTCAATTCAAATTGTGCAACTTTTTGGAATTGGCTCCCCAAAAACTCGACTTCATCTAATTGACACCTCGACAACTCGAATTTATCGGATTATCAAATGAAAACCAGCATCAAACAGCTCAAAACTATTGAGAATCTTGAAGGTATAAAACATGTTCCAATTGTTAAAGGGATCATCTGCCATTGACAAATTGTGACAAATTTTAGCTGGAGTACTTTCGGATTCAGATTTTTAGCAGCTACAGAGCATAATAAATCTTGAAAAATTCAAGTTTTTCCGCTTTAAAACCTCGACCAGAAATTTGAATTAGACTATTCGCCACTTAAACCTGCCAAATGGCTGTTTAAGTCAATGGGAGAGGTCCAGTGATCAATTTGGACATTTTTGCAGCCTTCCTGACCTTCAAGAAACCCATAGAGCATCACTGGAACAGGTGGAGCGGAGTGGGGCATGACTGAGGGGCGAATAGGACTGTTTGGTGGGAGGTGCAGTATGGCATTATGGGGATTGTAGTAAAAACAGGCAGGATTGAAGGAGAGGGGGCTTAAGAAAGAAATAGGGGTGTGTGAGCCGGGAAATCAGTCTGACCAGGAGGAGGCATGGGTAACAGCATTTCCCTCCCTCCCACCCGCCCAAATAAAGGGGGTTGGTTGAAAAAGTTGCAGCTTTGGCGTAGTGGGGCTGCCTTACTGGGTAGCCAAAAGGGGTAAAGTGAGATTGGCCTGGGGCTAGGCTTAGGGGAAAGGCATGGAAATAAGTGATGGAGGCCTAGATTAGGCTGGAGAACGGGTTGATTAACAGGAATACTGTAAGTTATTGCAAATTTGTATTAAATGTTATATGCAGCCTTCAGTGGCTTGTATTTTACATATGTCAACATGTTGCTCATTTTAGTATATGCAGCCTTCAGCGGCTATTGTGTTTTTACACATGTAAGGAATGTTACTTATATGTTATAAGAAAAATGATGTTGTGGTGAATAATTTACATAAATTTGAATAATGGAATAAATGGAATGGAATAAAATAAGCTGCAGCCCTTTTCACCCAGAACTATTGTGTGGGGTATTTATGGGGAGTTGGTGGAGGGCTGAAATTGAGTTATACGCAAGTCAAGTTGTTTTGGAGAAAAAATTTGAATCGAGTTTGATCAAATTCGATTCCAGTTTTCGTGTCCTTTCAATTTGTCTGAGTTGAAAAAATTTTCAACTTGTTTCAATTTATTAATAAATTTCGATTGGCCGAATTTTGAATTTATGGGAGTTTATGGGAGTTTAAAAAAACATGAATTCGACATTCGACTCTTGATAAATATGCCTCTAAGTATAGATTCAATTGACTAGTCAGACCCTGGAAAAAAACAATAATGAAAATTATTTAAATCAATAAATTTAGTGAGTTAGGAATATTTGAATAAAATGCTGAGATTACCTAGGGGTGATACAGTATACAGGGATCAGAGTTCAAAATACCATCTATTTGGTCTAATGTACTGGATGATGTGGGGCTCAGCCTGAGGGCCAATTAGGGTGAGATTTTGGTATGGAAAATGTATGTGCTGCCCTTAGTAAAAAAAAAAATGGATTAATTATGAAAATATATGCTGTAATTGATACAAGGTGAGCGCAGTCCTGACTGGACCTGAAAGAGGTTATCTTTAAAGTAAGGTAAAGGTATTTAAAGCATTACAAGACCCTGAATGGCAGTCTCCACCTCTAAAGAGAATGTTAAGTATAGAAACAAACACATTTTTAGCATTAGGGACCCTGAATATGATACAATGATATTGTTTATTGTTGAGCAGTGGCATGTACTGACACCCAAAGGAAATTAATGTGTTTGACTGCTCAATCAATAATAAATCTGCAGACTGAATTCAAAATCTAGTCACAGAGTATAATACAACCTTGACATATCATATTATTGTCCAGTTTAATATAACCATGGGGCACTGTTATTATGTCTCTGTTCACCACGGAAAATTGGATCCATGCCCAGCACATGAAATAAATTTCCTTTTTATTACTTTTATTTCTCATTTAAAGCAGATGGAGATGTGCAAATTAGTCTTAGATTTATCTTCTGGAACTGTGTGAGGACAGCTCAAAAACCAAATGTTCAATCACCAAGTCTATAAATGTATATGTTGTACCAATTAGGAAAACATTTTGTCTTACTGATGCATTTTAGAAAGTTAAAATGTGGAACATATAAATGTTATTGTTACAGTCTCTTGGTCTGTCCCCTCGTTTGGAACTGGACTGTAATGCATATGCGGTGGAACTGTTATATCAATTATATCCTTTCTAGAGAGATGAACTATTAGAACAAAAGTCCAAGTAAAGGAACTGAACTGGGAAAACTAAGCAACTGATTATAGAGGTAAGCATAGTATTCATGTTTATAAAAACAAAAAAATAAACCAAACCTGTTTAGTAACTGGGTAAACTTAAGGTTGACTAACCAAGTGCCTCAGCAAAGAGGCACAAATGCTGCAAAGTAAACATCAGGAGGATGGGGTGAAAGGGGGTCAAAAATACACTGGTAAAGAGGGCAAGCACTGGCAATATATCAGCTTCAAGAAGAATATTGAGCAATTTCACATCTATCATTGTAAAAACACTTTTCTGCACTTTAAGATAAAAACTAAATTTTCTGTTCTAAATGGTTGCCCTCTATTTCTCTGGAAAGATTCACTGATGAACAAAGCAGCAAAGAGTTTATTGTATGGTCATTTAAAGAAGATGGTGCCCGTGAGCTCTGCTGTGTTACTCTGCATGGAGAGGTCTGCAACACTTTTTTAAATAGAGGACTTTTCAGGGAGGAGGCAGGGAGGGGGGTGAATGGGGGCTATTTGATTCTGACTTTCTTTAGGAGGGGAGTTTAGTTCTCCTTTAAGAACTTTTTTGCTAAATGTAAACAAACCTAACTTGCCTGTTCTTTCTTCACAATTGAGATCTCCATTGTTTTTATCTGAATGACGAACACTATTTTACTAGTGAAGGCTATACAGAATAAACTAGATGGGGATATACAGAACAATAGGATAGCAGTGGTGGGGCTCATCAACCACAACAACGAGTCGGCGTACAGAGAGGAGGTTCAGCAGCTGGCAGTCTGGTGCAGTGAGAACAACCTGTCACTGAATGTGGATAAAACGAAAGAGATGTCTCCCTGTTCACACACCACTCAACATCAACGGCTCCACAGTAGAGACAGTAAAGAACACCAAATTCCTGGGAGTCCACATCTCTGATGACCTCACCTGGACCACCAACGCCGCCTCCATTACCAAAAAGGCTCAGCGGCGTCTTCACTTCCTAAGATGACTGAAACGGGCCAGCCTTCCGCCTCCCACCCTCACAGTGTTCTACAGGGGCACAATAGAGAGCATCCTGACGAGCTGCATCTCCATCTGGTACAGTAGTGCCAGCTCTGCTGATCGGAAAAGTCTACTATTCGACCATTCGATAGTCGAAGTACTATCTCTTTAAAAAAAACTTCGACCCCCTAGTTCGCCATCTAAAAGCTACCGAAGTCAATGTTAGCCTATGGGGAAGGTCCCCATAGGCTTGGCTAACTTTTTTGATCGAAGGATATTCCTTCGATCGTTGGATTAAAATCCTTCGAATCGTTCGATTCGAAGGATTTTATCTTTCGATCGAGGGAATTATCCTTTTGATCGTTCGATCGAACTATCTGCGCTAAATCCTTCGACTTCGATATTCGAAGTCGAAGGATTTTAATTCCTAGTCGAATATCGAGGGTTAATTAACTCTCGATATTTGACCCTTAGTGAATCGGCCCCTACATGTTGAGTAAATGAATTTGTTTGGAGGAAGAAGAAATCACACTGCAGAGTGGGGGGAAGGTATGGTAAACTATGGCTGAGTGTGCTGCACTGCTGAGGGAAAGGACACATTATACTAGTGGTGGGAATACATAGGGAGAAAGCTCTGCAAAAGGAGTGAACAGACAGAATGTGTGAATTAGGGGATGGGCAGTAAAAGGAAGCATAGTTTGGCAAATACTGAGAAGGATTCAGGCTAGAGAGAGAGAGAGAGAGAGGGAAACTGGTTCATATTGAGTTGCTTTCTGCTGATAAATCCACTCACTTTATAAACTCTGCAACTGACCCCTAAATTAACCTCTCTGATGCCAAAATAATGTTTGATTACACTCAGTCAGCAACAGGTTAGTTTGCAAGTACATAGCTATCTACTTAAAGGAGCAGCGACACCAAATAATGTAAGTGTTTTATAGTAATGAAACTATAATGTACTGTTGCCCTGCTCTGGTAAAACTGCTGTGATCAGAAACTCTACTATAGTTCATATAAACAAGCTGCTGTGTAGTAATGGTGGAAACTGAAAAAAAGGCTATATGGCACAGGTTAAATAGTGGATAACAGATAACACCATAATGTTCTACAGAATTTATCTGCTGTGTAACTTGAGCCTTTTCTCCTTTGAATGGCTGCCCCATTGCTACACAGCAGCTTATTTATACTGTATAAATAATAGTAGTGTTTCGGAAGCAAACACATCAGTTTTACCAGTGCAGGGCAACAATGCATTACATTTGTATTACTTTAAAACACTTTTATTTTTTGATGTTACTGTTCCTTTAATAAAAAGATTTGTGTTTAGAGGCTGATTTAACTGTTATTCATTAACGTTTCTGCCAAGTAATTGTTGATTCGGAAGTAATCAGAAGATGCCTATCATTATGAAATGATACATATGCGTCTGTCTTTCTTTCTCTTTAATTACAATTACCCAGCCAACCTAAACAGTCCAGTCGTGGGCACCTCTGGTTGCTATGAGCAACAAGTTTTTAAAGCAGCAGTAAATCATGTAGATAAAGCACCCAAAACTGCTCCCCATTGACCTCGGTTATAGTCACCGGTCAACTGTTCTGTTAAATTAAATTGGGCCTTAGACTCATGACACATCTCCTCAGGCATTTTCAGCTGCCGTCCCTAGACTCAGTTACAGGTACAGCCTGTCATTTGCATTCCTGCATGATTTTAAGCTAAAATACTGAACACTATGTGAAAAACTACGGCAGAAAATATACCATGTCTGCCATAAGCATTGGTGCCTGTGTTTACATTTCTCAAAACATGGATCAAATTTGTTGATTGAAAAAATGTATAAAATAGGATTTAGAAATGTTAGATGTTTTTCTGTAGATGCTGGATAAACAGATTTAAATGTAAAAATATATTATTTTACATGATAAATTTTGAAATACGAATTTCAATTTTTTTTTAAACTCAAATTGAATTTGGACTTTTCCCTAGTCGAATTACACTAAATAAATTAAATTCTAATTTAAAAATTACAATTTTCTATTCGAACCTTGATAAATCTGCCCCTTAATATCTGGTGTTTAATGTCTGGGATTAATGGGTGATAAGAAAGGGACAAGTATAACTTATTTTATCACAGTGTGTTACAAGGAAAAAATCCTGGCTTTATATGTTAGGCATTTTTATATAGTCCTCATTAACATAATAACATAATAGGTTTAATAAATATGAAAACAGAGGCTTTTACTAAACAGACACTGTCATGTTTTCATTCCTATATCACCATACAAATGACAAAGGGGACTTTTCCATGTGGTTAACTGCCTCAAGCCCTTTTCCGTTCTTGCAGTATATTCATAACTCTGTTCTTTAATATTTCAGCATTGAAGCTAAAGCACTCAACTGGAAATCAAGTGTGGAGCAGCTATGGAGATCATCACTCATACAAGAAAATGTACAATAATTTAAATTAATAATTTATTCTTTTTTTCTGAAAGTCCAGGGAATAGGAAATACATTTGTTTATTAAAAATGTGGTATATTTTAATTTAGTCTGCGACAGACTACAGCGCAATATTTATTTAATATTTTTGAAAACATGAGGGACAATATTCAGATCAGTAATATGCGCAGTTTCTGCATTCCTCTGGGAGTTTAACCCATATCACCCCAGCACATGATTAAGTCAATGAACTCAGAAAATGTACATTTGCCTACATACTGTAATTCCACGCATGGTCTTACAATCTAACTTTAGGTAGGTTTTTGCAGTACAGTAAAACAAATATTTTGAGAGATGTGCATATACTATATATAGTTAATAGTAATATGTAGTGATGGGCAAATTTATTCGGCAGTCACGAATCTGCTGCGTCAAAGTTTTTCTGACGTCAACGACAATTTAGAAGCGGGCGATGATTACTGGACGCCCTTTGATTTTAACGGGCACCGCCGTCAACCTTGACGCTGGCATGCAGCGTCAAAATCAGCGTTACGTGGAGAAGTGAAACAAATTCGCTCATCTCTAGTAATATTTTAGTTTGACACAAAATATGATTATTACCAAAAAGCTGGGTGCTCACTGTACATGGGGCTACCTGTTAGACCCCATCATATTCAAATCAGAAAGAAGGTAGAGAACAGAACACACCAACATTAGAAAAATAGCAAATCTTTTATTCCATGACATATCAAAAAGCTTCTGAACGTGTTTCAACCCCATGTAAGGGACCTTCATCAGGGAAACGTGCAAAAATGCACATGACAAAGGCCCTTACATGGGGTTGAAATGCATTGGGATTCTTTGTAAAATATTATGAAATAAAAGATTTATTTTTCTAATGGTTGTGTGGCCTCTTCTTTACTTCTTTTCTTATATACTATATACAGTAGCTGGGATGTTCTGATTTCTGTGTCATGATGTGAAATTTAAATCTGCCACTCAGTGGGATCGCTCCTACAAACCTCCAAGCAAACACAAGGGAGATGTTAAGTGAACAAAAAGCAAATTAAGGGGCCGATTCACCAAGGGTTGATATTCGACTAGGAATTGAAATCCTTCGACTTCGAATATCGAAGTCGAAGGATTTAGCGCAGAAAATGTGATTGAATGATCGAAGGATTATTCATTCGATCGAACGATTAAATCCTTCGAATCGAACGATTCGAAGGATTTTAATCCAACGATCGAAGGAATATCCTTAGATCAAAAAAAGTTAGCCAAGCCTATGGGGACCTTCCCCATAGGCTAACATTGACTTCGGTAGCTTTTATCTGCTGAACTAGGGGGTTGAAGTTTTTTTTAAAGAAACAGTACTTCGAATGGTCGAATAGTCGAACGATTTTTAGTTCGAATCCTTCGATAGTCGTAGTCGAAGGTCGAAGTAGCCCATTTGATGGTCGAAGTAGCCCAAAAAAACTTCAAAATTCGAAGTTTTTTAACTTCGAATCCTTCACTCACAAGTTAGTGAATCGGCCCCTAAGTATTGCCTTAGTTGAGATTTACAAATCAGCAGGTAAACATATACAGTAATTTTGGGGTATGTGTACATTGGTGTAAACCCCTGCTCTAAAAAGAGGTGTTAAAGAGATTCTGTCACAGAAAAAAAAATGTTTTTTTACAAAATGTATCTGCTAATAGTTCTCCTTCAGTGGAATCCTGGAATTCAGTTATTCAAAAGAGCCATTTTTAATATTTAATTTTGAAATTTGACATCAGGCTTAGCATGTTGTTAGTTTCCCAGGTGCCCTCAGCCATGTGACTTGTGCTTTGATGAACTTCAGTCACACTGCTGCACAGCAAGTTGGAGTGATCATTTTACCTCCCTTCTACCCCTCCCAGCAACACAAGGGCAACAAGGTTAACAAGATGACAGCTCCCTGACAGTTGCCTTGCTAAAATGCTCCCGCGTCCCACCTAGTGGTCCGTCTATGGCTCCTCCAGTTACACTGAATATGAGAAATTATAGATTTTCTGAAAGCAGTTCCATTGTGAAATGCTGGCTCTTTCTGAAAGCACAGGATCAGGCACAATGACTTGACTTGGTTGCCTATGCACCAACTAAAAATGTTTTAATTGGTTCATGAATATATTATTAAATTATATAATTATTTCCAATGTGCATAGTGTAATTTAGGAATACAAACTACACCATATAAATCATGACATAATCCCTTTTAACTTCAAGTAACTGTGTACACTTAAATTTACATTGCACCAATGGTAAACTTCCAGCAACCTATAAGGCATGCCTATCCCCTCTTCTCTATGCAAAAAACTAGTACTATATCTTAGACTACAGAATGAAATTGGGGCATACAACAATAATTGGGCTAATGTCCAACTCAAATAAGAGATATGGGGAGCACTACTTACACTCTTCAAGTGTTGTTGCATACAGTGCTATTCCTTAGACGCACGGCCACATCCACATTCAGCAACATTTCACAGGAAAGGCAAGCACTTCACCACTTCTTGTTTTGAATTAAGTGGCATTTGGGAACATTTTGAATGTGCTTTGATGTTATGAAATATGACTGCCAAAGAGAAGTAATTTTGATATAGTCTCAGTAGATCAAATTGTTTGGCTCATAATGGGCCTAGATCAATTTACTCTGAACAGCAACTGCCAAACATTACAGTAGTCCGAGGAATGCTTCTTTGGTCAGAATATTTGGAACTTGATTATACTTGATTAAGGGTTTATAACTAGTGATGGATGAATCTGTCCCATTTCACTTCAGTGAAAATTTGCGAAACAGTGAAAATTTGCCAAATGCAACGGGCAACAATTTTATTTTTGATGAACAACATTTTTTTTGCCGGGAAACCTGTCAAAAAATGTGCTCATAACTATTTATAACTGATCTGTGTTGCATTTCACACTATTACATTGTAACATCATTACTTGCAGTCTTTAATGGTGCATTTAATGTTATATTTGCAATGACATTGCATTCATTCCCTATATTACGCTAGCAAAAACATTATTTCAGGGCAGAGCAATATCAAATAGCTATTATGTAAGCATTATATAACACTATATAACAAAGCAGCTGAGATACTGTATGATAAATACTTGGAGCCACCAAGATAATAGAGAGGGGTTACAAACACCTTAGATTTCTTGATAATTTAACTCATTACTCAAGGAGATGTAATTTACACATCAGTAATAAATCATTTAATGACTGGACTTTTCACATGAATACATGGTATATATTGTTTATAATGTTGATTTAAAAACTTAATTTCTTCATTCTATTAAAGTGCTTGTATGTGCAAACAATTTTGCATTTTTTTGTCTAAAATGAACCTACCCCAAAGACACGTGCCTGCCACTAATCTGTTATGTGTCACTCTAACACTTGAGTAATACATACGGATATCCCCTTAAATGACACTTCCTTGCACTACATTCACATTCAATGGAAGAAGGGCCAGTGGATACGAGGGATTTTGGACATAAGTTCTGATAGACAAAGTCCTATGCCCATGATATACAGTATGTCTTGGGTTGGCAATTTGAAGGGCACTAGTACTGCATTTATGGTACAATCCATATAGCATTACAGAAATATTTCCTAATTAATCTTAAATTATGTCTCAGACACCAACACTGATTTACTTTACACTGACTTTACACTATTAACACATAAGGGCAGAGCAAGTGATTAAATGTATTTGATCTGTTCCGGCCTGCTGAATCTAAGATGCCAAAACATGTTCGGAGTTGATCAGTAATTGCTTAAAAGGCAGTATAATTTTCACCTTATAATTGATGATGCATATGGGATACAAAAAAAATCATTCATTAAGATTCTTCCTGTATTATTTAATTATTGCTATGAAATAATCAGATTCATGTGTTTATTATAGAAGTTTCCATTCATGTATGTCATAGATGTATTAATATTTTTTCATGCAACGTTATTGCTATCTATACTACTAAAGCATATTGCATGTAGTGAAAAGCAAGTCTGTCCTGTTTCGTTTTACAAAAATTTGAAAACTAAATAAAACTTTCTGATATGGCAAAAAATGTGGCAAATTCATTGACATCAATGGGCATTTTTGTTGCATCATCTTATTCTTTGCAAAATACATTGAAGTCTT
The DNA here is from genome assembly GCA_038501925.1 of Xenopus petersii. Classification (NCBI taxonomy): domain Eukaryota; kingdom Metazoa; phylum Chordata; class Amphibia; order Anura; family Pipidae; genus Xenopus; species Xenopus petersii. Next base: position 110,345,473 of record CM076675.1, on the reverse strand, counting down.
TGGGTGTTTTTTCATCCCTACTTTTTTCATGTAGAGTCTACAATGACATTTGTTCTGAAAAATGATGGTAATCACTATCCATTGTGTGTAATGCTCACTGCTAAGCATTTTAAAAATATGAAGTAGGGGTGCAATAAATACTGTATATTGCAATATATTAACAAAGAAAATTGTGTTTCATGTAAAGGAATATTTCACTTTAATTAACTAATATGATGTAGACTGTGATATTCTGAGATTGAAGTTGATCTTTGCTTTTTGTGGTTTTGTGTAATATCCTGACTAGAGTCAAATCAGTGACCTGGCATTTCTATATTGTCTGCATTACCTCTGCCATATGTGAGCACACAGCTAAGGTACTGGTTCACTCCTATTACTATCCATGTAATTACAAGTAAGCATGGCTTGTTTCACCTGTTGTCAATCTGACTACAGGTGATCTGTGTTTGTCATTAGTCTGCCTATAAAACCCCCTGCTCTGCACTGACTCATTGCCCAATGTAGGTCTATTCCTGGGTGTGATTCTTGTCTGATCTTCTGTTCCTGACCCCTGCCTGTTTTGCCTGAACTGACCCTTGCCTGTTATTGACCACTCTTCTGGATTCCGATTCTGTACCATGTTACTGACTGGATTGACCCTGGCCTGTTTATCCTGACTATGTTCCGGGTTCCTGATCCTGTACTGCACTGTACTGTCCCTGCCTGTTCCATGACTGTACTCCCTGTTCTCCGTACTTCCTGTGTACATTATGTTTCAACTCTCCAACAAATTCCTCAAAAGCACTCTTCTTGGTCATTTGAGAATGAGATATCGGTTACATAGAAAGTTCTGCCTTCTTAGACATAGCATACCCACACTACCCCTGGTCCCATTAGTCAAAGTATTGGGTATTGATGGAAGCTCCATAGGATGTGGGTTAGTGTCTTTCAAATCTGAAAATCTTACAATGCCCATGGGTTCTAATCACTCAGAACACATTTTCTTTTTCATTATTGGTTGTCCTCATACTCATGTGATCCTACTCCTTCCTCTGTAGAAGGTTTATCTTCCTGCTATTCATGCTCCCCCTGGTTACCAAAACACAACCCCAAGTGGATTGTATTTTTAATAAAACATATAGGCTAGGGAAAGGGAATGCTAAAGCAGATACCCTTTCCAGGAGTTTTGTCTCTAATCTTCCAAGAGAAATCAGTGCCTAATCCCGCTGTCTCTGGGGAAGTGTCAATGGCACTAAACCCAGATTTCTATTCCTCTTTCTATGAAGCTCAGGGTAATTCTAAGGTATCTGGGCATCTGGGCCACAGTAAAATTGGCAGAAAGCTTAAGCAGGTTATTAAGAAGATACATCTGCATTACTTCCAAATTTTTTATCTAAAAAAGGAAAATCTATTCCAATAAACTGATCCTTTAATGAGTATTTAATTGTCCTTAAAGCAACTGTTTAATTGCATTTAAAATCTACTTGAAAATCTCCTTTACTTGAACTTCCATTAAACACAGCGCTCACCAAAACTAATTTTAATAATGTTCCAAAGATCAAAAATATTTGTAGTTCTGTTTTTTCTGCTTCAAGCCTTTTATAACTCTAAATTTTATTCTGATATTCACTTTGGCATGTGTGGTGCTCTTATGAAGGCAAGCTCTAGGATGAAATAAAATAATTTATTAAGATTGAAAGGGACAGGAGATTTTAATTCAGTCTCCGAAGATCATGTTTTGAAGGTCTCATTAAAAGACGTGGTCCTCATCCAACTTTTAACTCAAATCATATTTAAGAAGCATTATAAAATAATTAAATCTTATGATGAAGTGAGCATATATAGAGTGTCTTATTTTTTTAAATGGGTTTATTCCAACTTCACTAAATTGCTAAGGGCCTGATTTTATATTTCGTTCTCATACAAGTAAAGTATGCACAGTAAGTCTGATTCCTGTTGGTGTATTTGAACTTTGTGCAACATTCTTTGAAAGTAGAGGTAACTACCCAAATAACCATTGACATAATTGATTTAATGCAATGTTTATTTTGAAAAATGCCATATGGTCCTGTTATATTAACCGTAAGTAACTTTCAGGGCCTATGTTACTACTCTTGCTACCAGGATGTCCGGCCCACTTGGCCAGTAATCTGCAGAATGATTTGTCAAAGCCTTTGACATAGCTTTCTACAGATGAATGAAGTGTGCTTTGGGTGGCTTTCTTTGTATTTAAATGTAGGGACTGGAGATATGGTCATTGTGAATGGGATGCAAATCATCAATACTGCTAGTTGGCTTAGCGGTGGTTCGCATTTAAGTTAACTTTTAGTATGTTATAGAACGGGCAAGTCTAAGTAACCTTTCAACCCCTTTTCAATATTTAATTGTTATTGTTTTTAATTTTTTTTAGCTTATTCTTTCCACCTTTCAAATGGGGGACACTGACCCCAAATACTCTGTAAGGCTACAGATTTATTTTTATTGCTACTTTTTATTACTCATCTTTCTATGTAGGCCTCTTCTATTCATATTCCAGTATCGTATTCAAAGCAGTACCTGGTTAGTGCTAGGGTAAATTGGACGCACATTAAAGTCCAACAACAATTGATTTTTGCAGCAAAACACTTACTTGCCTCTATAGGGTGCATCCACTTCCCAGACCATCCAGGCTGCATATAGGGATAGCACACCAACTCAGACTGGCAGTTGCCTTTATCACATTTTATTGTCAACTTTGAAGCACAAGCTTTCAGAGATGAAACCCTTCATCAGGTGAAATACACACAAAAAACACTTTAAATACCATACAAATCATGTGATCCATTTAACCATATCCCAACCGCATAATCATAAGTCCCATGTGGCTTCACACACCTCAGTTTATAACATTCAAACAGTCCAAGTTCATCATAGCCCTTACATTTGTTTTACGTGTAAACAATAAATGGAAAGTATCAGGGTAAATTGGACCCTGGCAACCAGATTGCTGAAATTACAAACTGAAGAGCAGCTAAATAAAAATCTAACTAACTCAGAGACCACAAATAATATAAAAACAAAACCAATTCCAAATTATCTCAGAATATCAGTCTCTACAAAAGATGAGGGGGCGATTTATGAGATTTATGTAGAACGTCCGTTTCTACCAAACATACTTTTTAGCGCAAATATACACATTTTTAGTATAATTGCTTAATCCACAATCCACCACCAGTTTCATTATTCTGTCTTTGGATTGTGCATTTGCACAATTGTTGTGACAAAGATGCCTATCTCGCTGCTTGAGCCCTTCTCAATATTAGCTACAAATGAAAACAACACAACCCATTTAAATAATAGCAGGTATTTTTGTTTTTTTGGTTGAATATTTGTTTTAATACTCTGTATTGTAATTTTTTGCATTTCCTGAGTGGAAATTGTTTCTGTTTTCAGGCAGATTACAATGAGAATAAACCAGATAAAAGAACATTTTTTTATAAGAAGAACATTTATTTGAATTCATTGGTGGTTTCTTGTACGATCCTTCAGAACTAAAATTTAGAAGAGTGGAGCTTGTTGTTCTCACATTAGAAGATTAATCTAGTTAAGCACACTTTTGAGGCTAATTGAAAAATTGCAATGCACTACTTCAAGGTTATAATAGTGTAATTTTAAGATACCAGCATTGTTGCGGTGTAAAAAAGCATTAATATAGCTGAGTATAAAGTATATAAGTAATATAGAAAGCAAGCTGTGAGCTAATGTACACACTAACAATGCAAAGAGGTGCTGCCAGCTTGCCATAATCAAATGCAAATCAGCACACCTAAGGGTAAGGCCACACTGGGCGTTTTGGGGATATTTGGTCACCTGGTGACTAATCGCCTTGTCTTTGCAGTGATCAATCTATCCAAACGCCTTCCCTCACTCTGTGCAGGCTGAAATGAAGAAAATGCCAGCGCTAATCACACGTGGTGGTTCATTTTCCGAAGTTGCCTGAATATAGAGTAGAGACAGAGTAGAGTCCTATCCTAAGTGAAAAAAATAAAGTGTTAAAGTGTTATCTTTGAGGGGAGACAGACCATACCTGCTTTTCTCTTTATTTAGCATGATCTCTTCCAAAGACACCATTAGGTGGGGGTTGGAAGAGCGAGCATTTGTTTTTTTCACTTAGGATAGGACTGACGCATGGACACTGTCTTGACGGGGGGGGGGCGCGTCAGCTTATGCATGCTCTGTACAAACTTTGTAACTAAAAGTGTCTTTTTAAAAAAAGTTACAGTTCAGTTGTGCAAGAATATTTTTCAGGGAGTTATATATTGAGAGTGCTGGGGCTATCCTGTTTAGTGTGTGTATATATATATATATATATATATATATATATATATATATATATATTTGCACCTTTACCTTCCTAACACCCAGATTCAAAATTGATTTTGAAGATGACTAGTATTGGAATATCGACGAGATTTTTTACTAAAACTTGACTTTTTATCACTGTTTGGCAAAAAAAATTTGACCAAACTCCAACACCAGAATCTGAAATCCCCTTTATTTTGCTGCAAAAAAGTTGCAACAAAATTGAGGGTCATTTGAATTGTGCAACTTTTTTAAATTGCTGCTCCGAAAACGAGACTTATCTCTAGTCGTCGTCTGAAAAACTCGAATTTATCAGGTTATCGAATGATAACCAGTGCAAACAGCCCGAAACTCTTGAAAATCCTAAAGGTAAAAAACATGTTCCAAAAGGTTAAAGGGACCATCTGCCATTGACTTTTACATGATTTTGGCAGGTTTTAGTGTATTTTTCATTTAAAATTTTTTAGCAGCTTCAGAGCATAACTCAAGGGTTTCTTTTGGATCTTTTGTCCTTTTAAAACTTGACCAGTAATAAATAGACTCCTCAATGTTCTGAATGTTTACAGAAGAAAAAAAACTTGCCAAAGGCATAGCCATAAAAATGTACATCTTTATGGGGAAAGGAAATCAGTCAACACCCATTAGGGCTCTGCTTTGGTGATATACCGTGTATTTTGGAGAAAAGATGTTTTGATTGGATTAATTTATGTCTTTATGGTCTCTGCACAATAAAGGCGAATGAAAACAACTCAAGGTCCCTTGAAAACTAGCTGGTAAATACATGGCACAGGAAATTTCTTTTAAGTGATAAGTTTCCGAGTAAGCTAGTTCAAATTACTGTAGGAATCGTAGCCGGGCTAATTAAAAAGAAAATTGCATTTGTGGATAGAAAGTCAGACAGTAATGCTCCACAATGAGCAGCTTGGTGCAGGATTTATCTGCTGGATTTTCTATTTCTCTATAATAATAAAACAGTAGTTTTTACTTGATCCGCACTAAGAGATAATTAATCCTTATTGGAAGCAAAACCAGCCTATTGGTTTAATGTTTACATGATTTTCTAGTAGTCTTAAGGTGTGAAGATCCAAATTACAGAAAGACCCTTTATCCAGAAAGCCCCAGGTCCAGATCATTCTGGATAATAGGCCCCATACCTGTACTTTGTAGTAGAATCACCCCCACACACACCAATGTACAGTGAGAAATACTGCTTAAACGTCCTTCTTATAATCTATTAGCATTGTGTAATTTCAACATAATATACATCTCAATGGAATCACTTCCTATTCTGATGTGCATTTCTATAGCAACAGGAATATCCACCTAAATCAAATGATCTCTTCAGACTAGGAAAAAAACAAATAGGTTGTGCTTTGTTATGTCTATTGCACGCAATTTGACTTTTGAAAGCAAAGAGACTAAATAGCATAAAACAATCATCTAAAAGATTATTGAGAGTCTGTCAAATTATCACCACGGCATCCCATCATTCTCAGCCAGTCAGCTGCTGGAATAGTAGGTATCTGCCATCTCTAAAGCTGCACTTGTCTGTCAAGAGAAATTTCATTCATTTATAAACATTGAGCAATACTGCATTAATGCTACAAACCCATAGCAACCAGTAATTAAATATTATCCAATACACGTAAGATACTGAAAGCTGATTGGCTGCAATTTGTTATTGCCCGTGATTCGCAAATGAAGTATGTTCTTGCAGTGAATGAACTGTACATGTCTCATTTAATAATATTCTGTTAAATATATACTTTTAGAAACTCGAGTCTGGATTCTGCTTTATTCTTTTACTCCAGAATCACTCAGTCAATATTTAGTGAATTCCATTGGTGAATTGGCGAGTATGTAGGGCCCCCCTGCAGAGGAAAATGTAGAGGTTCCAGACGAAGAACGTGGGCGTGGGGCCTGATTGAGCGCAATTGATCCAGCATATTAACACCAGCTGTGCAGAGCTTCAACTTCAAAGTAGGAGAAATCAGGAGAAACACGGCACAATATGACCAACGCTGCAAAATTTCCAGGCCCAATAGTGACATTGGGAGAAACACAAGCGCAATTGAAGCCACTGACTACTTGCCAAGCATACACACATAGCTCAAATGATGTCACTGAAAACTGGGAGAATTCCTATTAGACTGGGGGAGGGCAAAATAAAGCATCTCCTGGGAAAATGGGGGGGGGGGGTGACAGGTATGGCTGTGCCAGTATAATCACTGAAGATATGGACAAAAAGCACTACATTAATCCCAGACATGCCAATAAAACCACTGAAAAATTACCAATGAGCACTTCACTCCATACATGCCAGTAAGATCACTGACAATTATTAATAAACTATTAACTCCACACATGCCAGTAAGATCACTATGTCCAATAAGCAATCCATTAAAGGAGAATTAAACCCATAAAATGAATATGGCTACAACTGCCTTGTTTTAAATACTGAACTTGCAGCAGCCTAAAGTTTCAGCTTCTCAATAGCAGCAATGATCCAGGACTTATCACAGGGGGTCACCATCTTGGAAAGTGTCTGCAACACTCACATGTTCAGTGGGCTCTGAGCAGCTGTTGAGAAACGAAGCTTAATGGTTGTCTCAAATTATCAAGCAGAAAATGAGGTTGGCCTGTAATATAAGCTGATGCTAGAAGGCTGATTATTAAATTGTGATGCTAATTGCACTAGCTTCTGAGCAGACATGTAGTAATTATCTGTATTAATACTAATCAGCCTTATATTGTCCTTCAATTCTATGTGTACTGTATATTGTGAGTGGGTCCCTAAGATCAGTAAGTGACAGCAGCACAGAGCATGTGCAGAAAATCAGCAGAAAAGAAGATGGGGAGCTACTGGGACATCTTTGGAGACACAGATCTTCCCTGGCTGTGGTTGCCTGGGGCTGGTACACAAACCCAAAACATAATGTTCAACATTTCTAGCCTACTTCTTTAGTTTAACTTTCCTTGTCCTTTAACTTCACACAAGCCAGTAAGATCACTGAAAATGACCAATGAGGACTTTAAATCCTGAGCCAGTAAGATCAGTGAATATATTGAAAGCATTACCTTACACTTGCAGAATACCACTAGCATCAACTAGTCATCAATGAATCCATCTTATTTTATATTAGGATATTATTAAATCCATCTTAACTTTCTGGCCTCTGGTGAGGATTCAGTCAATTACTGATTAGTTCCACATACACATATCTTCAACTTAAACACTGCCACTTCTTATTTTATCAATGTATTCAGTGCACAGTTTTTTGAATAATCAATTGATTCTGGCCCTTTCTCTTGAAATGGCCTTCCATGTGTGATTCTATTCATGTGCGGCCTGTTATCTGTGAAAAACAATTATCACGCTGTGCATGCTTAATTAACAGCATACGTTTGTAAACAACCGAAATGTGTGTATGCATGAGTGTATGTTCATCAAGAGGGTTGTACCAATTTCACTTACTAAATTTCTTTTCTCTTTGCGGTAGAGTAAAGGTCAACAATCTCATAAATTACTGGTTAAAGGGTTTGAAAGGTTTGTCAGTTGGATATGTTTGAAAATTAAATTTATTAGAAACATTTTTTACTTAAAGATCTTAACACTGAAGGCTTTTTTAGTTACTTACTGCAGTTCCAGCTATACGATCATAGCCAAAACTAGTGCGATGGGGACCATAAAGTGCAGCAACTTGTGAGTTGATATAACTATTCTTAAAAATAATGTTTAGGCTGTGAAATCTGTGGATTCTCTTTAATAGAGAGTGAGATATCAAAAAATGTCTATTATACTGTATATCTATATAACTTCTACTGTTCTAAAATGATAAAACTTCTATCTGTCTATCTATTGATTGTACATATGTATATATATATATATATATATATATATATATATATATATATATATATATATATAGTAACTCACAGTATCAGCACTCTCCAATTAGGGAAAGAAAATTTGTGGTGCACAGCCTTTAGGGGGATTGCCGGATCTCTCCTCCTCCTCATACAAAAAAACACACAGATAAGGCAGCACTCACTTGATCAGAAAACGTGTATTAGATATAAAAATAAAGCATCAGGCTTTATCAATCTTTGGCTTGATAAAGGGCACGATGCATGCCCGAAACGTAGCCTGATGCTTTATTTTTATATCTAATACACGTTTTCTGATCAAGTGAGTGCTGCCTTATCTGTGTGTTTTTTTGTATGTATATATATAAAAACGTAGAAGATAAATGTTTTCTGCACACAGTTATCAGCTTTATACAATGGTCAAGTTGCCAGTGAATATAGAATGGTGAATAAGTGAAATGAGAATGGTGGCCTAGAAATTGACATTGCTGAAGTGACATGAGAATGGTGGTGTAGTAGTTGGCATGTAGTTGTCTAAGTTTGCTCTAGGTACCCTATTTTCCTATCACATGCCAAAACCATAAAGGTAGATCAGATGGCTCTTGACAAATTGCTGAAGGAGCCTGCCATTGGCTGGAGTACCTTTCCATTTGTAATTACCCTATAGAAGGATTTTGTTGCCCCCTTTGCCATCTTCTTTTTGACAAGCAGGCACTGCATGGGTGCAGGTGAATTTGGCTATCCACAGCTTCATGTCACTCATTAGTAATACTGACACATAACTATAGATTCTCATAGGAATGTGTCAGTATTCCTTTAATATCATGAGGATAGTCTACAAGAAAAGTGTAAAATAATTTACTACCTAAAACCTACCTTTTATGCTGATTTGAACTCTTTTTGGTACAAAAATGTCTTGACTACCCAAAGTATAATGTTGCCACATGAAGCATGTATGTGCTTTTTGTATGTTCTACTGCCCTCATCTGTAAATTTACTACCATAAAGGTTAAAAGTACAAATTTGCCTTGATTCCATGCATCAGCGTATTTAATTAATAAAGTAATTTAATGCACAGTACTCCTCAACAAAAGACTAATTAAATGTCATTTGTTAGGAGGAAATCCAGAAGAAATCCCCTGGTAGGCTATTGATATTTGCATGTATGAAGATTCTGCAATTAACAAGAGAAGTTGCCTTGGCTTCCTAATGTGTGCAATAATGTTTACTTGACATAATAAAACAAATTAAAAATGACTCCATGTCATTAAGTATCTGATATAAAAAGAAATATGTTTTTGCACTAAATGAACAGCACATGTCTCATTGAATAATATTCTGCTAAATAAATATATATATATATATATATATATATATATATATATATATATATATATATTAGTTACATTTCATTTATTATGTGTTGGAGAGCAACACAAACATGCAAAAAGCTCATTTTGTTCCAGTTAGGCTCTGTGGTTGACTATTGGTAGCCCCTAGGTTGACTGGCAGTCTATGTAAGCCTCTGTTTTGTAGTATATCTGGTTTTATGCAACCAAGAACCAAAACTTGCCTCCAAGCCAGAAATTGAAAAATAAGCACCTACAAAAGTCATATAGGCATATTCTGTGAAGAAAAGCATAGTGGGAAGTTGTACAAATAAATCCAATATGCCCCTGAGTCACATTGATAAAAAAACACATTTTTTTGGCTTTCATTGTTTCATATTTTACAACGGTGGCCAAGTTATTTCCTATATAATACATTCTATGAGTCATGTGACAGTACTAAGTAACTTTCATAAGGATATATTTTACAAATGTACTTATGGCTCTTGTGCATAGCGAATTCCAACCATTAAACAAAACAGCGGTGATGATGTTTATTTCAAGAAAACAGAAATAGTTGTATGATTACCTGGAATAAGTAAATATACAATGAACTTGCAAAGCCTAAAATAATTTTAGATGTAATTTTTTCCCTGATAAAAATATGAAAGAATGGTCTAATATTAAATATTGGACATTATTTTGATGTATAATGAAACATTTTGAGGAGTTTTTATTTACTGTACATAGGTTGTTAACTATAGAATGCTGCTGCCCATAGCAACCAATAAACAAGCAATTAACATAAATGAAATTTAGAAGCTAAAAGCAAAGATGAGCCATTGGTATTAGACATTTAATACTTTTAAGATTGACTCGTCTTCTCAGACAGCATTCGGTATAGGTGCAGCAATAAGTGAAGTCGTACATTCTTAATACTCCATCATTACATCACAGTCGCATATTTATTTTCAACGAATGATGGAGCAATAATTAAAACCTTCCATTTGACAATCAATAATTATCACTTCGCTATGCCTGGCATAGTAACGATAGCCGTCGATGGCGAATTTTCGCCCGTTAGTGAATTTCCCCCTAATGCTTTTGTGACAAATTTCAGTTATTTTTTCAGCTGTTTTTGCCAAGGTGAAATGGAGAGTTTCGTTCATCACTAGCTACCTGAAATCTACCTGAAATCTAACCTACATACGCTACAGATCCCCACTGTTCCCCACTAGTGTTTTGGAGTAAAATTCCTGGGAATGCCAAATAAGTGCTTTAATTGGCTATTTGTAGCCCCTATGTGGACTAGCAGACCACAGGAGGCTCTATTTGGCAATGAAAACTTGCCTCCAAACCAAGAATTCAAAAATAAGCCCCTGCTTTTAGGCTACTGGGAGCAACATCCAAGGGGTTGGTGAGCAACATGCTGCTTGCAAGCCACTGGTTGGGGACCGCTGGTCTACAGTTATGCAGCACGTCCAGTAGTTGCTTTAAATCCTACTCTCAATAAACGTGTTACAGAATGTGTGCTCTGATCTAAGAGCAAATACGACAGGTGTGATTTATTGTTTAGAAATGCCTGTTTCCCCTTTTTTAAATAGAAAACTAGCGAGCATGTACAGTTCAAAAAAGCATGCTGTAGGGTAAATGTTTAAAACCACTGTTTTATGATATAAATGAATGATTTATAAATGCATTATTTCTGTATCACACAGCTGGGCAACTTATAAAAGTCTATATTTGATAAGCTGTACTTTAATATAGTGAAATGGAAGTGAAATGATTTCATGTGCTTGCACAAAGAATATTTCACCTGGGTGTGCTTCATTACCCAGCTCTATCAGACATGACCTCCAATAACTTTACGTGTGTCAAAAGACAGAGACTTACAATTGTAGCAAATTGCTGTAAATTGAAGATGCCACTGCAGGACAAGCATTCCTTAAAGAGAGGTTTGTACTGTAACCTAATACTGTCATTTGAAATAAAACGATTCCTCAAATACAAAACAGGCACAAAAAATAACACATTTACACATATGTATGTAGTATATGCTCTATAACTATTACTAAAAACTATTATTAGGGATGCACTGAATCCACTATTTTGGAATCGGCCAAACCCCCGAATCCTTCGCGAAAAATTCAGCCGAATACTGAACCGAATCTGAACCCTAATTTGCATATGCAAATTAGGGGGAAACATTTTTTACTTCCTTGTTTTGTGACAAAAAGTCATGCGATTTCCCTTCCCGCCCCTAATTTGCATATGCAAATTAGGATTCAAATTAGGTTCAGCTGGGCAGAAGGATTTGGCCGAATCCTAATCCTGCTGAAAAAGGCTGAATCCTGGCAGAATCCTGAACAGAATCCTGAATTCGTTGCATCCCTAATTATTATCTATAACAGGTGTTTGGTGTCAAACCATTTACCCTTAATAAGAATACACATGAACCTGTTGTAGCTACAAAGGGATGTGATATTTGAGATTTTGCATTGAGGAGTAGAGAAGAGTAAAAATAGATTTCAGAGTTTCCAAATCATTTTCAAAAGAGGAAAATTTGTTTTTCCTCCACAATGGACAATATGGTGTGTAAAGGAAAGTGATGTCAAGCCAGTGCAAGTGATGTCATAAGACAATACTTCCAGCCTCAGTCAATGTTATTGTTATTTTTTAAGAAAAACAGCTCACTTTTTGGCATACTAATAAAGTTATATACATTGGGAAAGGTTGTCTGTAAACCACCCACCCTTGCAGATGTGTATGCGGTTAATAATTTTTGCTGAGAATTAAATTTTAGGAGTTCACTGGCTATGGATACCTGCTCCAGTAAAGCTGTGTATTATTTCAAACCATACATTTAGGGGCAGATTTATTAAGGTTCGAATGGTAAAATTGAATTCAAGTTTGAATTTTTTGTTGGATTTTTGATCAAAACTCACAAATTCAAGTTGGAAATATTCCAAACTCAAATTCGAATTTGAGATTTATCATACCTCGACCCTGGGAACAACTCGAAAACCTACAGAGTTCATGTATAAGTCAATGGCAGAGATCCAGTGACCCATTTGAAGACGTTAATAGCCTTTCTGACATCTGAGTAAAAACTTGACTCAAGTTTAGTCTAATTAGATTTGAATTTGATTTTGAGTTTTTGGGGCAGTAATGTTCATTCGAGTTTTAGACTCTCAAGCTTTTTTTTTTTTAAATAAGATACTATTCAGTTTCGAGGTCATTCAAGTTCATTCGAGGTAAAAAAAAAATATCACTCTACATTTTGATAAATATGCCCTTAATAACAGGAGACTGCTCTGAATGTACAAGTGGTATAGTGCTACTGTAAATGAGCTGCATCATGTTACTGTGCATACACAACATTTTAGTAGGGGCAACTAAAATCTATACGGCATAGCAAGAACTCATGAAACAAGACCAAAGTCAAATGGAGGCAATTCACAATGTGAATCTATTGTAGTGTCAGAACTTTAGAAGGGAAAGTTTAAAGTGTTATTGTGTTCAAATATAACAAAACAAAGTACTGTATGACTGGAAATGAAGTACAAAGGAACAAACACAATGACGACAGCAAATGCGTTCTTGAAATTTGTCCATAATCTACAACCTATGAACACATACAGTATGTATGAGCCAGTAGGTTAAGAGATCCAATTAATAAATAATACACAGTAGAATTTTAATTCACCAACTAATCACCTAAAACCAACCAAGTTCATGTGCAAGTCAATGGCAGAGTTTGGTTGAACTATTTTAAGATGTTAATTGCCTTTCTGACATTCAAGATTTTTTTTCTCTAAGGAAAACGCGATTCAAATTCTGACCGAATGCTCAGAACCTGGGGTTTTCCAAATAACAGATCTTTCCATTATGTGGATCTTCATACTATAGGTCTACTAGAAAATCATGTTAACATTAATTAAACCCAATAGGATTGTTTTGCCTCCATTAAATATTCATTATATCTCAGTTAGGATCAAGCACAAGGTACTGTTTTAATACCAGGAAAAAGGAAAACATGTTTAGTAACTAGAATTATTTAATTAAAACAGGGTCCACTGGAGATGGCCATCCTGTAATTTGGAATTTTCTGGATAACAGGTTTCCAGATAACACATCCCATACCTCTATTAGCAGACTGCCCCCAGTCCATTAATCAAGTGAAAATTCATTAAAAACACCCAGTCTATAATGGAGACGTGTTTTATATTGCAGATCAAGCCAAATAGCTCATCCTATTGATTAGCTACACCTTTTTTTCAGCCTAAAATACTGCTGCATGAGTGTCCCTAGAACCACAGTAAGATCCCAATTGTGTAAATAAATCTGTAGAGGTGACTAAGTGTGGTACATTCGAGGCTATTAATCCTGGTGGACACCCCCGCCACAGGTGTATCAAATTCAAAGCTCAAACGGTTCACTCAGAAAATCAGCCAATTAGCAGAGCTTGCTGCAAAGTGTTTTATTCACCGTGAATAAAACACTTTGCAGCAAGCTCTGCTAATTGGCTGATTTCCTGAGTGAACCTTTTGAGCTTTTAAGATCCCAATTGTGCTGACCATTCTTTTAATACTGGTATGGGTTATCTGTTATCCAGAAACCGGTTACTCAGAAAGTTCTGAATTACAGTCCCATAGACTCCATTTTAATCAAATAGTTAACATTTTTAGAAATGGTTTCTTTTTCCTGTGTAATAATAAAACAGTAACTTGAACTTGATCCCAACTAAGATATAGTAAATCCTTATTGGAAGCAAAATAATCTTTTTGGGTTTAATTAATGTTTAAATGATTTTTAGTAGGCTCCAACATACGTAGATCTAAAACACAGAAAGACTACTTATCTGCTGCGAGGCTCATACACCTCAGCAACCGTTCCTCCTCTGCCTCGCCATTCTGTCAATCCCTGCACTGGCTTCCATTACCTTTCAGAATCAAATTCAAATTAATGACACTGACTTTCAAAGCACTTCATAACTCTGCCCCACCCTACATCTCTGAACTCATCTCTATATACTCACCCACTTGCTTACTACGCTCCTCTACTGACCTACTACTCAACTCTTCTCTCATTTCCTCCTCACATGCTCGCATTCAAGACTTTTCAAGGGCTACACCCCTCCTCTGGAACGCTCTCCCATGGTCTGTCCGACTTTCTCCCAACCTTTCTGCTTTCAAGAAATCGCTGAAAACGCACTTCTTTCGAGAAGCCTACCCCACTCTGCTTAACTACCAAACACAACACCACATACAATACCACATTTCTCACCCACTTAATTCGATCTTGCCACTCCCACACCTTGTGTATTACTCCCTTCCCTTTAGACTGTATGCCTATGCATAGGGCCTTCCTCACCTTTTTGTAACTGTATTTATTGTGATGTTTGTTACTCCATATATTCTATGTATGTAATTCATGTGATGTAGTTGTATAATCACATTTACTCTACAGTGCTACGCAATATGTTGGCGCTATATAAATACATGTTAATAATAATAATAATAATAATAATATCTGGAAAACCCCAGGTCCTGAGCATTCTGGAGAATTTCTGGATAACAGTTCCCATACCATTCTTAAAATAGGGCAGGGGGTGAAAGTCTACCTGATGGTGTTTTATGCCAACATGTTTGTACAAGCAGGTTTTCATATCACCATAGCACTGAGTTCTATATCTGACCTAGGCTACCAAAAAACTAGGGTGGCACAGATTCTTACATATGCCAAAGTTGGTAGCTCTATAATCATATCCTGGGCCCCTACCAGGACTAAAACTTATTGCAATACAAGAGAGCACAGGGCATGTGTGAACCTGTATAGTATTACTAACATGTATTTATTAAGTGCAAACATAAGCCGCTGCACTGTACAATAAATAGGTATATATAACATATACAAGATTACAAAAACAACCAACAACCAATACAAGAGGTAAAGAGTATGTATAGTACTAGGACTATAGGATAGTATGTATGGTAAATTACATTATTTTAACATTCTCTAAGAAAGAAGAATCCCTAAAACTTCAGCTTTGCCAGAGCATTGTAACTGGAATCTTTTTTCTGTTGTTCAGGATGCTTTCTGCCAAGAGAAAGTGAGGTGGAAACAGAGGTGTTTTCTCAAGCCCAGAAGCATTTTACAGATGTTGTTGTTGTGTGACTTCCTTTTGAATCTATTAAAATGAATGTTCAATGTTTTGGAGATTTTGTATAAATACCTTTTTAGATGTAATTAATTGAAACAAATTATTTGCAGCCACATGAAGGCAGAACAGTTAGAAGCATAGATGCTCTATGACATAGTAAACATCTGCATTTTTATTAAAACTACTCAGTCTTTGGCTCTTGCAAGGTAGATATTACATTTCTCAGAGCATTGATACTCCACCTGCTTAATTAAGTACTGTTAACAACAATCCCAACTCAAGGAGAGAGAGGGGTTGTTTACTGGAAATCTTATCACTGACTTCAAAAGGACCAAAGATGGAGTAACTTCAATCTGCCTGTTTGTCTTTTTTAGCTCAAGAAATAACAAAAACCACAGACTGTTCATGATAAAAAAACAAAAATCAAAAATTATGTTCAGCACCATCCCTATTCATTGAAATTATGTTTAACAAGGGATTGGGTCTACTGCACTTTAAAGATTAAGTAAGTGGTGATGAGCAAAATTTTCCTCCAAGTTTCACCACCAAAATGATGCCCATAGACTCTAATGTATGAAAAAATGTATCGAAAAAATGTCTCAAAAACAAAATGATGTCACCCATAGATTTCAATGCATTTTGGCAAATTTTCACTGTTTCACTAATTTTCAGCAAAGCAAAATGGGTCAGAGTTGCCCATCACTATAAGTAAGCCTTTTTATCGTAAAATCATCTAAGATTGCTCTGAACATCCCCAGAATAACATACTTTTCTCCCTGCATTATTTGGTTTCGAAATTACAAGCAGCTTACCTTTAGTTGTTTCAGCTACTTCCTTGTCTACCACAAAGCTCCATCACTTTTCCTTTCTGAGCTTTCCTTCTCTCTCCAACTATGAAGGCCTCAAAGAGGAGCACTAAGCATGCTCATTGCCTCTGCGCCAAAAGAAATCAATCAGGCATGACCAGTCGGATAAAGTAGGAGAGTTCAGGGGCAGAGCTTCACAATAGATAAGGTAGCTATGCTTAAAGGTATTCAAAAAAACTGAAGGTAAGCTGCTTGTAATTTAGAAACCACATAAAACTCAATCCAGGAAGAAAGATTTGTTATTCTGTGGGATTTCAGAGATAGAAAAGAGGTTTGCTTATTCTTTAACTCCTTCACTGAATACTATAAAGCGAAAAACCAAAAGACATGAAGTTCTGCATGAGGTGCAATGTTAGCTCTAGTTGGAGCAAACCTACAGATCCAAATAAGATTCTTGCTTTTCAACAGCAGACCAGCAAATGCTTACTGCTGATACAGTATGTTGATATATATCACCTGAAATAGAGTAAACTTCACTAGAGATGGGCAAATTTGACCCGTTTCATTTCGCCAGAAATTCGCTGCCGGTGAAATGTCGCAGATGCCCATTTAAGTCTATGGGCGCAAAACATTTTTGTCGCGCAGCAAATTAATTAATTAATAACTTCACATCTGTTCTCACATTGTACCCAAAGTTTCTGGGTGAGCAATATGAATGTAAGAACTGGGAAAAAGTTAAATGAAATAGCATTTTATCCATCAATGCAGTTTATAAATGAAGATTGTAACTCGAATGGAAGGGTATTTATGAAAAGACTTGAACGTCTAATATTCGATCGAATACAAACGACCCGAAAACTCAAATCAAATTGGATACAAATTCAAAACGAGTTTTCCTCCGTAATAAAAATGTCTGCAAGGCGATTAACATCTTTAAATAGTTCAACAGACCTCTGCTATTGACTTGTACATGAACTTGGCAGGTTTTAAGTGGCGAATATTCAAATAAGAACTGTTTCCAGGGTCGAGCTGTAATAAATCTCACATTCAAATTCATATTCGATTTGGTGAATTAAAATTCAAATATGTGAGTTTTGACCAAAAACTATTTAGAAAATTTTAATTCAATTTTATCATTTGAACCTTAATAAATCTGCCCCTTAATGCTAAAGATGTTTACTCACCTTCACACAAAAAGCTTTTTATATTTACTAGAGTTCTAACACATACGTGGTAAACGACAGACATGTCAGTTTGCCTGGTTCCTAGTCCAGACCTTAATGAGGATCCACAGATCCTAAAAATAGGTTCCTTTTTTTCTTGGATATAAAAGGCATTTAAAACTTCTGTCTTATTACCGTTGCAACTCATATGTATACAAATGTCAGCAGTTATCATTTAGGGGCCGATTCACGAAGGGTCGAATATCGAGGGTTAATTAACCCTCGATATTCGACTGGGAATTAAAATCGTACGACTTCGAATATCGAAGTCGAACGATTTTGCGCAAATCCTGTGATCGATCGATCGATTAAATCCTTCGAATTGAACGAAGGATTTTAATCCAACGATCGAACGAAAATCCTTCGATCAAAAAATCACAGGCAAGCCTATGGGGACCTTCCCCATAGGCTAACATTGACTTCGGTAGCTTTTAGCTGCCAAAGTAGGGGGTCGAAGTTTTTTTTAAAGGGACAGTACTTCGACTATCGAATGGTCGAATAGTCGAACGATTTTTACTTCTAATCGTTCTAATCGTTCGAATTCGATCGAATTTAACCAATTCAATTGTCGAAGTACTCAAAAAATACTTCGAAATTCGAATTTTTTTTTATTCGAATCCTTCACCCGAAATTCATGAATCGGCCCCTATATATTATTTTCAGTCAGAGTAGGCACTTCCAATGCAAAAACTGTAGACTTAAATGTGCATTGGTGTTGTTTTCAGACTGAACTGTGATCAACTTGGAACAATAAACTAGCCAAAATAAATTGTCATGCAGAGAGGCCAGTCAGGTTTTATGAGAATCTTTCAATTACTCTACAGCCTCTATTCTACGAAACATTGTAAGACCATTTCAATTTCTGGGTACTCTGTATCATGGGATAAGCCAAAAGTTTTTGAAAATTATATACTAAAAAATCACAGCATGGGCAACTAATGGAACCATAAGCAGCCCACAAAACAACAGCAGATTAGTGTATTTGAATAATGCAATTCTCCTCTATGCCTTTGTGTTAATATACTTACTATACTGACTATTTTATTGCTTTAACAATCATTTAATTTTCAAATCTACGTGGTGGTTCAACAGGGTGTACCAAAAATTAGGCTTTTGGGGGAGAGCGAGAATGCCTCAATAGCTGTGTTTTAGAAATAGCTTCTGCAAGCAGTTTTTTCAGCATCTGTCGTGTAAGCATTTTATTTTTCCCTGGCTGGCAGTTGTACATGAACTTGGCAGGTTTTAAGTGGCAAATATTCAAATAAGAACTGTTTCCAGGGTCGAGCTGTTATAAATCTCACATTCAAATTCATATTCGATTTGGTGAATTAAAATTCAAATATGTGAGTTTTGACCAAAAACTATTTAGAAAATTTTAATTCAAATTTATCATTTGAACCTTAATAAATCTGCCCCTTAATGCTAAAGATGTTTACTCACCTTCACACAAAAAGCTTTTTATATTTACTAGAGTTCTAACACATACGTGGTAAACGACAGACATGTCAGTTCCTGGTTCCTAGTCCAGACCTTAATGAGGATCCACAGATTCAGTGGGTGGATCTGGGGCTTTATCTGACTTCAAGTTAAGTGGGTCATGTGGTTACAGTTAATATAATTATTAGTCGCTGAAAATAGGTTCCTTTTTTTCTTGGATATAAAAGGCATTTAAAACTTCTGTCTTATTACCATTGCAACTCACCTCATTTAACACTCTCATAATACAAATTCAAATGGGAAACCTGTTTTCAGTAGTAGAATACAATATGGGGAATACAAGCTCAGTTGTGAAAAAAATAATGATAATAAATCAAAGTAAACGTAGAAAGAATTTGGTGACATATTATGAATGAATGACAATTATGATAAAGATGCAAACTTCAATGATAGTGTTGGTACAGTATTCAACAGCAAAGGCATAGCCGCTATAGAAGATAAAATAAGTATTTCTTCTAAGAGTGCTTCAATCCAGAGCAATTTGTTGTTGTTACAAGCAGCATTAAAAGCGAATTGTATGAGAAGTGCCCTAGGGAAATTTCTTTAGGTTTCATCAATACTTACAGTACGAAAAATAATCAGATATCCATAATGATTTTATTCTTCTGCATATATACATATATTTAGATATATATGTCCAAGGCTATTCTGAAAGTGCTAAATTGAAGATGCAGTAAGGAACCCAAGGAGTCTAACGATCACAGAATATGTATACAAATGTCAGCAGTTATCATTTAATATTATTTTCAGTCAGAGTAGGCACTTCCAATGCAAAAACTGTAGACTTAAATATGCATTGGTGTTGTTTTCAGACTGAACTGTGATCAACTTGGAACAATAAACTAGCCAAAATAAATTGTCATGCAGAGAGGCCAGTCAGGTTTTATGAGAATCTTTCAATTACTCTACAGCCTCTATTCTACGAAACATTGTAAGACCATTTCAATTACTGGGTACTCTGTATCATGGGATAAGCCAAAAGTTTTTGAAAATTATATACTAAAAAATCACAGCATGGGCAACTAATGGAACCATAAGTGGCCCACAAAACAACAGCAGATTAGTGTATTTGAATAATGCAATTCTCCTCTATGCCTTTGTGTTAATATACTTACTATACTGACTATTTTATTGCTTTAACAATCATTTAATTTGCAAATCTACCTGGTGGTTCAACAGGGTGTACCAAAAATTAGGCTTTTGGGGGAGAGTGAGAATGCCTCAATAGCTGTGTTTTAGAAATAGCTTCTGCAAGCAGTTTTTTCAGCATCTGTCGTGTAAGCATTTTATTTTTCCCTGGCTGGCAGTTTAGACTTCAGATGCTCATATTGCTTGATAAAACATGTTGGTAATGGGGCCTAGAGAACTAGATTCCTTTAAATGAAAGTTTTGAATCAGTGTGCAACAGTTCTCCAGAAAGTTGATTATAGATTTCATAGATAATATCTCCATTTATATTGCATTACAATAGTCCTAATTTGTTGCTAAAATGTGTTTTATTTAACAAAGAATATTAAATTCCTTATTCATTTGTGTACAGAGTAAGAAAAGAAGACAAGTTTAAGTTAGACATACTGTTACACACTGTTATTATTGCACATGTATTAGCTATTCACTGGGGGGATAAAATCATGAAATCGTAAGGATGTTTTCTTTCTTTTTCCAATGGAAACAATTCACCTTTTACTGGATCAGCAGTAGAACACATGGGATTACTGTGGCTTTTATTGATTTTAAGATCTCTTTTCTTTACAGCAGTCTTGTGTTTTATAAGGGACCTAGTGGCCTGATTTTTTCTGTATCTACAAAGAATAAAGTCACTGTCCCAAAAGTCTTCATATTTTTCCAGAAGGTTGACATATGACTTTGGACAATGTAACTTTTGCCAGTAACATAGTGGCAGTCACACTTTTGACTAATTAAAAATAAAAGGCTGGGTAGTTAGGCCACATTTGATCCACTATGTTTCTTGTAATGTAGCTGTTACCAGACACAAGACTGAGCAGAACTTAGTTTTATTTCAGAGTTTCTCCAACATTTGTGTATATGGGCAGATTTTTTACTTCCTGTTACATCACCAGTGAGTCCTGTGTTGCTGTTACAGGTGCTCACATAGTACAAGATACTACATTCCCCTTTTTAACAAAGAACATTGTTATACACATACTTCATGGCATATATAAATGTTACTGCTCAATTATGCATGCAACAAACATAACAAAATGACTTTAAGCCATGCATGTTACTTTACATTTTACTTTTCAATTATGAACTTAAAACTTTACTGCAACAACCTATCATGCACTTTATTACTCTCTGTATCTTTTAGGAAGTTTGACCAGTCTCCTGGATCTGGTTTTACAATTTGTAAAGAAAACAGACTAGTAGAGAGATTGAGTTTGGAGAGTGGGCATGTGGGCATGTGGTCTAAAGTGTTCTGGTAGGTTTCTGGCCTCCCAGTCCAATACTAAGCTCAGCTGTAAATCCATGTCAGAGGTTATGGTCAAAGGTACCATTAATAGGAATTACAAGGTCTCTCTTTGTACAGGTATGGGACCCGTTATCCAGAATGCTTGGGACCTGGGGTTTTCCGGATAACGGATCTTTCCGTAATTTGGGTCTTCATGCCTTAAGTCTACTAGAAATTCATTTAAAAATAAATAAAGCCAATAGGCTGGTTTTGCTTCCAATAAGGATTCATTTTATCTTAGTTGGGATCAAGTACAAGCTACTGTTTTAATATTACACAGAAAAAGGAAATCATTTTTAAAAATTTGGATTATTTGGATAAAATGGAGTCTATGTGAGACAGCCATTCCGTAATTCGGAGCTTTCTGGATATTAGGTTTCCAGATAAGGGATCCTATACCTTTACTACTAATGTTTTTTTATGGAAACTGGGTTTCATTTGGAGGGGTTGAACTTGATGGACTTTGTCTTCTTTCAACCTGAAAAAAAGATGTAACTATGTAAATATGGTCCTTCATTTTAAACTCTGTTTCTGATTGGTGAACTGCTGAATAAAATATGTATTGTAAATTTTAATGTACATTTACATTGAAGGATGTGTTAAACAAGACTATCAATAACTGGTGAGAATTTCAGCAAGATTAATTGAAACAATTAAAGTGAGTAAAAACAGCTGGGCTACATATCAATATTTTAGGACAATGTTACCTATAAAGATTAATATTTATGTTCCTAATGAGGTTTATGATTGTAATATCATAAACAGATGAACACAGAACTATAGTTCTCTAAATCAATTTAGGAAGTTTAGGTTTCCACAAGGGGCCCATAATCTATGGTTCTGGTTTAGCATTAATGGATCCATCTAGATATATGCAATAAAAAACTCAATGGCTAAGTTTAAGCATAGAAAAAGGCAGAACATTTCAAAAGCAACTCCATTTCTTTCTATTAATGCAGCTAAGATGCCCTTGGTCTCAAGGGGTTAAAGTTGAGCTTGTTTAAAGGTAAGATGCCTCTGAACATCAAAATGATTGTTTCACATTCTGAGCTGCAGTGCGGTCTGTTGCTCTGCACCAAATCTAGTATTTTGTTACTATTTAATGCTGCAGTCTATCTTTAGACTCCTCTGATGGTTGCTGATAAGTCACTTAACATTCCTTTGTCACCCTTCATAACATTGCCTCTTGCTAGACTATTACATCCAATTCAGAATTAACATTACTATGAAGAGTCAAAATTGTGACAACAATATGTTGCATGGTATAGTCTACAAAGAAGAGAGATGCTCCTCAGACCACAATTCCATTCTTGTTAGATTTGAAAGTATATTCACTTTTTAAAATCTGAAATACTATAAAAGCTTGCATTAGTCATTCACAACCAGTTAACATCATGCCACATTAGCTTGGCAAGTTTTTCTTCTTTGACCTAATGCTAAATTCCATCTGTGTATGGCAACTGAACAATGTCAGTCAATTTAGATATTTGTAGCAATTGATAATTATTTATTATACGGTATAATATTATGGCCTGAATGCTTTCTATTAATTAAGCAATTGATATTTTTACATTATTACAAGACTAAATAGGAACATCAGCAACTAGTACTCATCATGCTATTTTTCCAATAAAACATTTTTAAGTCAAGGTACAGTATATATATTTTCTACAAGTAGCCTGTAACCTGTAGAACTTTGCCCCAATTTGCCCTCAGTCCATGTAAGGAGTGGCAAGACATACACAGCTTTAAACAGTCAACATGTACACCATATGTGACTTTATTCTATGTATGTATGCAATAATCATTCGAGAACATTTATTGTATCTGCACTGACACACGTCCTTCTAAGGCAAAACCATTTGATGAAAAAATTCAATCCCTCATGTAAGTAACAAATGTAACAAAAAATAAATGTATTTTCTAAAACATAATCCTAAATGTGATCTTTTCACATTTCAAGTCAGCTAATAATTCCCTACAAATGCTAAAAAAGCAGGTCTATCATAAATTACCGGAATTGCATCATTGCATCATCTTTGATCCTGTCCATTTGTCTTAATGTATAAAACATCCAAGAAATTGTTTACTGACAATGGGGAGTATACAGTGCAAAAACAGGTATAAGGGAATTTTTTGCACAGGTTAGTCCCTGTATTTCCCTTATAAATACAGCACCCCTTACCAGTGATGCCAGAAAACTCTTATTCAGGCCTGAAATCAGTTCTATACTTCAATAAAAGATATGTTAGAACTACTCACTTTGTACAAAACAGGACACCCAAAAAGTAATATTTACTATCATTGTGATAATTACTTTAAATCAGTTTATGTATATAAAACATAATGCAACAGAGAGCATTAACTTTGAGCATCAAACTGAAGGTATGATAACCTCATTACAGTTGGTTGATCAAGAATGTAAAAGCACACCAATAATATTAATTCCAGTAACATTTACTGCCACAATAATACTGATGGCTGTTATGTATTAATAAAATTCATCTAATATTAACGTTGACCTTTCGTTTCAAATTAACAAATATGTATCAAATAGATAGCTCATACCAGGTAAGTAATAATTGATGTACATAGAACAGTTACTTGGGCTTCTGCAGAAGAAAAATGAATAATAAATGCATTGTTTCATGAACTACTTTCCAAATAGTTTTAGGTAAGTTGGAAAAAGAGTATAACTGCAGGAAATAAGGTTTTTGTTTTTTTACCAATAATACGAGTGTCGGACAAATTGGTACATACTTTTCTCGAGTTCTTCCGACCAATAAAAACCAGGAGGTAGAATTTATTGTTCTACTGTTCCAAAGCAAACATATAATATGCTTAATTTGGAGCTAATTTTGTTCCTAATAATACATTACCCCACAGTTTTCCTATTTAGTGTACTGTGGAGAAAATGATAAAAAGTGTGGTTATTCTAAAATGAACCCAGTGGAGAGTGGACATTGACACAATTTATTAAGGTACTGGCATCCACACACATTCTTTACCTTCCACAATGTTGTTGATGCTTTCATCTGCCTCTGATGGATGGTGTGCAAGTGCATCTACTGACTCTAGAGAACCCTAGAGCTACCGCTAGCCTGGGCCTAGAGATAGCTTAATGGTCCCCACAGTGGGTTGGTTCAATGGACATCCAGTGAATCAGATGCAAATTCCGGCAGTAAGGCAACTCCATTCTGAAATAGCAGATTCAACTTGCATCTCAATATAAATGCAAATGCAATTGCATACTTTATTTGTTGAATCAGGTGAAAATGTGATGGATGTAACTGAATGAACAATATGGAGAAAATTTATTAACAATCAAGTTTTCACTGAGATTCAAGTGTCTTTGCAGCAAAAATTGGGAATTCAAATTTAAGGTCCCAAAACTCAAATGTTTAAGATTTACTAAAAAAAAAAAAAAAAAGAGAGAGACCTGAAAAATTCAAATATATAAAAATTCAGCATATGAAAGCTGGTATAGTTCATGTAAAAGTCAATGGGAGTTGTATTAGCAAAATCCTAACTATTTTTCAATTCAGGTTTTCGAGACTTATCTGAAATTTGGCAGAAAATAATAGGTAGAATGTGAGGTTTTTTTTTTTTCAAGTTAAAGTTTTACATCAAGTCTTTAAGTTTAGAAGTTTTTAATAAATAAATGCAAATTTGGTGAGTTTTCAAGTCAATATACATTTTTCAAACAAATTGGAACAGGTTTTGATAAATAGTCCTCCCTGCGTCCCATATAATATCTGCAAAGAACATATGTACAAATTAGAAGGGACAGCAACCCTTTCATAGTATAATTAGATGTCTCTAACTTGTTGGCTGATCCCCTTCTTGCTGGGCTTCCATTAATTGCCCAGATATGGACAGAGGTAAATATAACCTGGCACAGGATTTTGGAAAAGTTCATGGTCATATGTAATAGTTAGTAGTATAAAATAATTCCTTGTCAAGAACCTCTCATTATTACTACAACGTGAATATGATTTCCACCCTCCCAATTAGTACCTGGAGTCACAGTACAAAACATGTCTAATGTATTTGCTTTTTAAATATTAATTCCATGCATGGTCAGGGGCTCTGGGACTGCTCCCAACTGAGGGAGTGGGTGAAAGGGGGCAGCATCACAGTGTATTGAGCGCAATAGTGCTCTCTGCACTAGCAAAGCCGAATTTCCGTTTTAAAAACCAGAAATTCAGCTCTTAAAGTTACAAGAGGCAGCTGCCTGCTCGCTGCCACCTGAGGCAAAGTTCTCACCTTGCCTCATGGCAGGAGCATCCCTGTGCATAATGTTAAATCAATAGAAAATCAAAAACGATTAATACAATAAAAACATTGCATTTTGTTTCTAGTTGATTTTTATTTTTATTTCTAGTTTAGTTAGAAACGTCGTCCAGATAACTAGTCTCCCTAATACCTATTATTACAGTACTGACAAACAATCTTGGGTACACAATAATTATGGCTTTATCTGCTTGTTTCTTTTACATTTGTTCCTTTAGCACAGTTGCAAGGCTTCAAAGGAGATTGTTAACCTCTGGGAAAGTACTAATTTATCACCAGTCAGCTCCCCAATGTGAGCTGATGCTTAAAAAACATTTCATATATCGCTATAACATTCATAAGTTATTTTATATAGATGCAGGCATGTTTTTCCCAGCATATACTGTATATATATATATATATGCATGTGATGGTGAAGACAATATTGATCTTAGATCAACTTTTAGCATTTTTTTCACTGCTGTCTCAAATATTTCAGCTTATAAGACCCATTAGCTATCTGAACGTGTCCAAGGTTGACTTTTCTAAATGATGCCATAAACAAAGGTCTCTGCAGTTCTTGAGCAGAATAGTTGCTCTAGAATTCATCTGGATAAGAGTATTCAGCCCATTGGCCTGCATTTGGACAGCTCTGCTGCTACCTATAATTCCTTACCACTGTATCTCTCACCTGAGAGGGAAGTATACAAATAGGCACAAGGCAGGGCACAATACCAGACATGATGCTGCATGTGTTTTGGCCAGGGGTTGGACATTGCAAGGAGAACTCTAGTCTAAACGCTGCCACTGACTAATAAATCATGAGAAAAAAACAAATGACAACTGCTGATGCTAATGTGTGAACTTGTCATTACATTGTTATCTACTGGTAAAACCAATAACTTAAATGTTGTGTCAGTGGGCGTACAGGATATTAACTTATTAAGCAACCAAAGATTAGGAACTTGACACGGTTCCATTTTTGTCCCACAGCATCCCTGAAATAAGAGAACTTAACTGTATAGAGTCACCAACGTTCACTAAGGAGATATAGATATTGTAGATGGGGATGGGCGAATTTTTTTGCCTTGTTTCGCCATGAAAATGACGCCCATAGACTTGTATGGCAGCGTGGGTAAAAAAAAAAAAGACATGCGTCAAAAAAATTTCGCCGCGCGACAAAAATATGTTGACGCCCATAGACTTTAATGGGTGTCAGAGACATTTCACTGCCAGCTAATTTTTGGAGAAATTCGCCCAACCCTAATTGTAGATCTTTCCGCGCATTCTTTTAGAAACTGGAGCAATCTGTTTACCTTGGGCACTATATTTTTACACCATAAGTGAGAAAGCCACACAGGGGACATTTATAAAATGTTGTCATAACAGCTGACTGCAGCAATAAAAGAGAAAAAGATCCATTCGTATGTTTTACTGAGTGACAATATTCACTTCTAGAATCTTATTACATTTCAGCAGAATTCTGCAGAACAAGAAATGAATAATTCCTCGAACAGAGGTCGCAGTTATAACACAGTCACCAGGAATACTTTTTTAATCAATAAACAGGAATACTATGGAAAAAGAAGGGGAAATATGGTAGCTGAATTCGAAAGCACCTTGACAGATGACACGGGAAATTAGAAGAAAATTGGAAGAAAATTTTGTAAGTTGGAAAAAAATTGAAGGCTGATAATAAACATCCTGTTCGATCTAATTTATAGTACAATGAATGATGTTGATGCTTCACCCTGGTCACCTGGTTAGAAGGGGTTCTAAATCCACTATTCATACATCCTCCATGTGAACTTCATTGTAACTAATTTTGTTTAGGCATGAAATGTGTAATGCAGCGAGCAATGGCGAAACTTCAGTGTCTTATCTTCAGCATGTAATAGAACTTGGCTTTCTTTTATTACATCACTATGGGGAAAATGGTCTCTGGGTGAAACTGCTAAAAAATTCTACTACAAATAAATTATATTAAACCATGTTCTTTCCAGCTTTACCTGCAGTCAGTGTTGGACTGGGGTACCAAGGGCCCACCAGAGAACCTAATATGAAGGGCCCACCAATCATTAACGAGCCTTTGAAGCATTTTTTGTTGAGTATGCCTATGATTGAGAGATGTGTTGTCTTTACAGCCTGATACAACAAGTACAGCAGACAGGGTAGAACAAACATATGGACAGTCAGTGTAACATAAAACAGGCTGCACCTCTCTATTTCCATGCTTGTTATAGCCCAGACTATATGGTAGTTTGGGGGAATTTATTAGTGCTTGTTTACCCATTTACACTGAGCCAATTTTTCTTTAGACACTAACCCTGCCAGTCTTGTGTAATTAATTGCCTCCCGAGTCCCTGCTTATCTGAGGCAATATATTATGCCTATGTCTTTTTTTCTGACCAGGACACCCCAGTCCTAAATAAACTCTTTCCTACCTTTTTAACATTATTTTCTGATGCTTTGGATTCCCCACCTTTTATGAAACATTTATTTTTAAAGAAACACTTCACACATTTTTTCATTTTGAGGAAGAAACTAGGAATACAAGAAGAAATAAATCAAATGCATGGAAATTAGTTAACACTTAAGAATCTGTGCTCTAGAAAGGAGTAAGGTTAGCTGCATGGGCTTCCTCCAGTTAACTAATTGCTGTACACATGAGAGCTAATAGAGTTTTAGAGTCTTTGTATTCCAATAAAACTCCCAGTATCTGCATTAGCTTACCCTTTTGCTTGTGTTCTGCTACGTGTAGTCGTGTCGGGTTTGTCTGGTAACTTTTTCATCCCATTGACCTGTGCTTTATACTCCCATCCGCTCCTCAATTTTTAAGTTTTGTAGTTTCATAGCTATTTTGCATTTCAACAATCTCTATTCTGCATTCATTACTCATTCTACTAACCTCTGTAGCTGAACTTTAACGTCTTTTTTTAATGCTGCTGCTCCTTATCTCCCGCTCCTCATGTAACTGCACCTTTTGAACCTTATCTCCTCCACTAGCCTGCATGTTCCAGCTGGTCTGCCGCTCGCTCAATTAATATCTGTCGGTGCCGTTTGTTTTCAGAGCAGAGCGAGGCTCTCCTTCCTGCTGTCTATTCAAATAATGGTTTGAATAGTGCAGAATAGCTGTGGACACTCAAATTGTCAACGC
This sequence comes from Xenopus petersii, assembly GCA_038501925.1. Taxonomy (NCBI): domain Eukaryota; kingdom Metazoa; phylum Chordata; class Amphibia; order Anura; family Pipidae; genus Xenopus; species Xenopus petersii. Next base: position 110,316,370 of record CM076675.1, on the reverse strand, counting down.
ACAGGCCAGAACGTTATTAAGATTTAAGAGAAAATAGGAAAAACTGGCACACAACTGACAGACCTGGAGGGGCCCACTAGGACTTGGGCCCACCGGGATTTTCCCCGGTGTCCCGGTGGGCCAGTCCGACCCTGCCTGCAGTAATGTTTTAAATATTACCAAAATTATATGCCCTAACTATTAAAAAATCAGGGGGCACGAAACACTTGCAAATACTGATATTTTCTCTATCCTTTGGTGTTTACCGGTATATATAATATGCCAAGCACCACCCATCAAGTGTGGCAGCTATGTGGCAGGGTTGCAATTTGACTGGCTGGTTAAACTGATAATTTATTCCACTGTTATTAATAGTAAAATACAGTACATAAATGTGACAGAAAATATTCAGAAAAATTGGAAACCCTTATGATGATAGTTGTGTGGCTGGTTTCACTTAAAACAAGAACTAAATTTGCTTTTTTTTTGCAGAAAACTCAAATATAAAAATTCACCATCTAAAAGCTGGCAAGTTCATGAAAACGTCAATGGCAGTTGTGTTATCAAAATTCAAGCCATTTTTCAACTCAAGCTTTCATGATTAATTCATAATTTGTCATGAATTTTGAATCATTAAAGATGATTTCACTGTGTTGTTTCAGTTTTTTTTTCATGTTTTAATGTGATGAAATGTTTGAAATTCATGTTTTTTAATAAATAATGACACGTAAAAATTTTCAAATTAAAAAAAAAACTCAAAAATGTGGGCAGCAAAATGTACCATGTGTCATTACCCTTACAAATCTAAGGTTGCCATTATTTGTGTACCTTGTAAATAGCGATGGGTGAATCAGACTCATTTCGATTCGCCGAACGAATTTGTCAAATCCATTGAAGTCTATGAGCGATAAATGTTTTTTTCATGTGCAACAATTTTTGACATGCAACCCATTGGAGTCTATGGGCATCTTTTAGGGGGACAACCTAACGAAAAAATTTGCTTATCACTACTTGTATACATTCTAGATAAAAAAAAACTCCCATACTCTGGGAAACTAAATATTTTTTTTGAAAATCTGTAACATGCAGCTATGTTAACAAATACTGCTATATCACAAGTAATAATGAGAAATGTTCAATTTTATGTTTTTCAAAAAACAATAAGAAAAAAATTCTACAGGCATATAAAAAAATCAAGCTGCATCAGTATAAGAATTATATCTAAATATTTGAACATTAATAAAGTGCACAGTTACCTTTTGAAAACATTTCTTGTACTGTACGAAAAATTACAGCAAACATTTGCTGGGGTAAAAATTATACTTTCTACAAGCCAAAAATCATCTCATTACAGGGAATTCATACAGCTTCAATATTTTTCAATTTTGCAGACAGCAACGTGCTTTGACAACATAAAGCAGAGCTGAAAAACAGAGATCTAAAGGAATTTTCCAAAAGGCAATCTCAAAAACACTATACAGGGAAACAAATCTGTTTAGCAGTGGTGACTGGCTCCATTGCCTTTTGTTTTCCTCACAAAGGAAAGGCTATTGTTAGAATTTAGTAGTAATTTGCAAAGTAGCCTTTGTTTGGACACATAATGGGTTTAGCAGAGAGCATTTTTCTTTTTACTGCATTTCATTTAAAAGTGTGAACAACTTTAATTTGTTTTGCACATTGATGTAATCTTGATTGCAAATCTAAATATAATTTATGATACTTCCCCTGTTCCTCATTAAATTTCACAATATATATATATATATATATATATATATATATATATATATATATATATATATATACCAAATCCAAAGGTGCACTCCGTTGACTCAGTAAAGACCTGGGTGCCAGCAAAAGTAGGTAAATATTTTTTCTAACGAGTGGAATAAAAAACAACTTACCTGCATTGAAAACATCCTGTGAGTGTCGCTCTTTTTCGCAAATATATATATATGTGAGATTTATCACACCTCGACCATGTCATTGTGCACTATAAATCTACTAAAAAATATAATCCAACACAAATAAAGAATGTGGCGATCATCATCTCCTGAGTTCATTTCTCAATAAAACAATAAATAACTATAGTGCATTTGAAGCTGCATGTGAATAGGCATAAAAAGGCCCAAATATCAATATTCATTTTTATATTTCACCTGTACTAAGGTAAAATTAATTGGAAGCCAGAGTACCTAGAGGAAAACCATGCAGATACACAGGGCAAATACCAACTGCTAAAATTAGAATCAAACTTAGAACACCAGTGCTAACCACTAAACCACCTTACCTGATTTACTGACAGTTAATGGGAACAGGATGTATTGAGGTCCGTTGCCACCCTAGGCACCGGACCATAGAACAACCCCCCCAATGTGCAGAATTACATCATGCAAACAGTGCCTTGACATCACTTCCGCTGGAACGTCACTTTTGTCACTCCTACACTGGTCCTGTACCCCTCACCCCCCCCCCCAGTCGTATTTCAGCTGTAAGTCTCTGCGGTGGCTGAGGGGTGAGATTTTATTTTTAATATGTTTTTAAATATATAGGCCACCACCCAAAAGCTGCTGCAATGGCCACAGGTCTTCAACGCATATACAGATGAAGCCACTTTGGTTTGTCTGTTTGACACAGAATAACTAAACACAGATATCCCATTTATCTCATTTAACACAGAAAACTGTGTCACAACATCCCATCTAATTAAAGCATTCACCATTGTGAACAATGGAGCTTTGGTATGCTAATGAAAAGGTTAAATGCATTAAATGAGTTAAGATGACTTAAGATAACACAGTTTCTTCAATTACCCCTGAGTCATGACGCATTTAACTCACAAATCCAAGTGGCTTCATCTGTATATAAATATAAAGCAAAATTACATTCCCGTTTCATCAATTGATGAAGGTCTGTGTCTAGGGAGAGAAAAAGCACAAGAGCCGAGAACAAGACAAAATAATTATGTTTGTGAAGATTCTCATTCATCCAGGTCATGGTATATCCGTAGAAATAAGTCAAATCAACTGGACTTGCTGTGGTTTTTTTCTTTTCTTGAAGACGTTTCACCAGTCATCCAACTGGCTTTCTCGATTCTGAATCGAGAAAGCCAGTCGGATGACTGGTGAAACGTCTTCAAGAAAGAAAAGAAAAAAAAAACACAGCAAGTCCAGTTGATTTGACTTATTTCTACAAATATAGAAAATGAACAGTAATTTAACTGAAAACAATGAGTGTAAAAATGAGGACAACACACAGACAGCAAAAACATTAACACAAATTATTAAAAGAAAAATCTTCTAAAAAATTTCATTGATTTCAGTAGAAGTAGGTGTCATCATTAAGGGGGTTATTTACTAAACTCATGTCAGGATTTTTGGGACAAAACTAGAATTTTTCTGATTTTTTTTTAAACTAAACTTTTATAGGGATTTATGAAAGCCCGAAGCTGCAAAAAGTCTGCATATGAAAATCCACCATCTCAGACCTGCAGATGCTGGATATAAGTCAATGGGAGAGGTCCCTATCCTATTTGGAAGTTTCTGTGGTCTGTGCTGAAATTAGCTATTTGGGAGAAAAAAATCAAATGATCCGGATTTTCCCTCGATTTTAGCAAGTTTTTCCCCGAGCTGATTAAATCAAGCTTTTTTTAATTATAAATAAGGTCAGATTGTGGATTTTAGTTTGGTTGGTCTTTTTTAATAGAAAAATCTGAAAAATTCAGACTTTGAGAAATAACCGCCCAAATATAAATACTAAAATAGGATGCCAAGGAACCCTGGTTTAACCAGAAGTAGCAATAGAGACTTAAAATTATAAATTATTTATACAGCATGTTAAAATTTGTGCAGATTGAGCAAGCATAGAATTTACATCTGGGCATTTGTTCCTTTCAGGGGGCAAAGGAGTGTGACATGTATAAGCCAGATGTACAAATCATGCATTTTTTATCTTTAATTTATATTCATAAAAATTTTTTGAATGTAAAATGCATACACAGATATGAAAGTAGCACTTTTTTATCAGTTCTATAATTTTTATTTATAAGACATGGTCATATATATTTATACAAAGTATTCATTCCTACACAAAATCACTTGTATCTGTGTATCCTTTTTGCATTTTTATTAAAAAAACAATTAGGTTTTAAATTTGTTTAGCTATGTTATTTAGACTATATAATGTATAATGTGATTGTAAATAGGAAAAATCGATTTGTCAGGCCAGGCACAGAACCTGTCAAACATCTGTTTTAATATACAAAGGATCAATAAATACCTTAGCTCGAAATGTTTTTTGGAATTTCTAGGTGCCTTTTATATTTTAAGCTAATGGTAACTGAACTGATTGACAGGATATTTAATCAAATGCTGCCCGATCGTTGAAGCAAAACATCAACAGAAATCAACAAAAGGATGAAATTATAATTTGGTACAAAACAGAAATCTGTATACAAATGACAGAACTTGTACAGAGGTAATATATTTGAAACAAGTGTGTGTTTGTTTGTGAGTGTGTATGTGTGTATTTAGTATTTTGTTTATTTCAAATAATATACATTTCAACCTTTTTTGCCATATTGCTTTGTGGAAAAGTAATAGCAAGTAATAGCAAGATATAGAAGGCAACAACAGTGCTGTTATCAGGAATATTCAGCCAAAGTTCTTGACTTATAGGAAAACGACATCAATTGTAAGTCCCTTCAAAAATCAATCAAAGGTAGTAAAAAGTACAAAATATTTATTAGGACATAGTAGACAGTGGCCTAATGAGTTTCATGCCAGTTGGGGCACTTACTCATAGGCTGTGTCAGCCTATGAGTAAGTGACTCCAAAAGGCACGAAATGCAGTAGGCCACTGTCTGCTATGTCATACAAAATATTTTGTACTTTTTACTACACTTTACCTTTGGACTGGGGTGAACTGTGAGTATATCCTACTACTTTTTGCTTTATTGCAACTCTATTTATTGTGGTAGTGTCCATATTGGCTTTAAGCACCTGCTTTTTTCGTTCTTTGCTTCCTTGACTTATAGGTCTGATGTCATTATACTGTGACAGTTTTTTTAAATGTATTGCCCACTTTATTATGATTAATTCAGCAGACTATACATTAGAGAGAATCAATCGATGAGCCTATACTGTAGCGAGAAATTAACCATAGCTTGGAAGGCAGAAAATACTGCATATTTTTGTGGAGTTTCTACATCTCAAATCCTGTGCATTTCATAAAATGTATATTTTCCTTTTTACCCCATTCTATAATTGCAAAGACAATAATGTATTTTCCAATTGCCGCAACCACTCCCCTTGCCTTTTGAGTAATGTCCCTACTGTCTCTGTCTGCCTGTTTTCCAAAACCCACTGCCCGCAATTTCTCTAAAACTGAAACTGCAAGCTGAATCAGTAGTACATTCATGACAACTCAAGGTCTGGGGTAAATTAAGTGCTTACAAAGCCCTGTTGTCCATCCATCTAAATTAAGTTTACTCATAGCGATGCATTGATGCTTCAAATTCACCTTTCAGCCTCAAAAGTTGTGAATAATTATCACTTCAGCTTCGAGAGTAAAAATGACAGGCCATATTTTCTTGCACTACAGTTGTTTTTCAATATTAAGTTGATGGCACATCTCTAAGGAAGGTATCTGTTCATGTCTTTCTACTGTCCAAAGAATGTCCTCTTCATTAAGTGCTGAGATCAAACAGTATAAGTGTTATAAGTTATAAGTGTCAAGGGCAGTCCTGACATGCTATAAACACAGGTATTCCTACTTTCAAATTATATAGGATCAACACTTATTCAGCACTGTCTCTGATATTGCAGTAAGTACAACTCTTTCAGGCAGGTACTTTTTCAGAAAAGTGACCAGCAGGAGGCAATGACATGATTGATGCACTAGGCCTATGGTCTCTATTTACTCCCATCTTCCTAACATCACAAAAGCATTTCATGTGAACGGGTGAATTATAACATTAGCACACATGCTGGTTACACATGACTTGATCTCTAGACATAGATAGCAATCCCTGGCAAGAAAAAAATATTTTTGAAACCATTTACATGTCACATTCCGTTACAAATATTTCCATACAGAAAATTAAAAACTTATTTTGATATGGTTATGAGATAAATAGTCTCGGAAGACATAAGTTAAGATCAATTAGCTTTTATCAGAATGGCTCATTAAAAGCCTCACCAAAGCTGGGAATACAAGTATAAACCATAAGAATGCTTAATTCAAGTATAAGGTAAAACCTGAAGTTTAAATTGCATAAATACTGTATGTTATGTGTGTATAAAATATCAGTAGAAAAATGCCAACTTAAATATAAAGCAACTAACTTTAAATTCAAAATGTAACCTTTTTCTATAGCTGATTAACATTTATGTCTTTGAATATGCTTTTCTGTATGTACAAACAGTCCTTTATTGGGGCATTATTTTACAGCAGATTCTTTTATGGGGGTTTAGTTAATAACAATAACATAAAAGTGCAAATAAATTATTTGTGCATAGAAATGATTCAAAGGCAAACATTACTAATCCCTGTTTTAATTTATTTGATAGAGCACTCCAATAATGATTGCACTTGAGCATTTGTGTTAGTGTTTATCCATGTTCTGGTCTTCACATTGTCTTCCCAATCTGTTAAAAAGATTGGGTTTGTCACAAATAGAGAACCTTGCATTTGGTTGTTCTTGATGATCCTAGTAACATGTATCAACATAAAAAGATATAAATTAAATGAATAATAATAATAAGATATCTAACAAGCAAATAATTGTACAAAATCCATTGCAATGGAAATCTTTTGGTCACACACACACATATGTAGGTTATATCAGCTAAATTAATGTTACAAGCATTGATGAAAAAAATTAATTGTAGCTTAAAATATTTATGTCCTACAGTTTTTGCCTTAATTGACTAGGAGGAAAAAACATGGGAAAAACATTTCCTGTTGTTTGTTTATTGAATAGGTAGTAGACTGTGTGAGTGCAAGGGTCTTTTTGCCACCCAAGATGACAGTTTGTGACAGGCTCAATTGGTCTCAGATGCTAGCTGATCTTCCCCTAAATAAACAAGAACCAATAAGCAGCAGTAGTAGTACTTCTGGATAAGCTGTAGGAAAGACATATACTCATTTCATTTTCAGTTCACTGTACGGGGCATATTTATTATGATGAGTATAATACACCACATATTGCCAGGCTTTGCCGTGTAAAAAACAGCATATATATTTTTTCATGCATTTTTTTTATAGAGTGACTTCTGCCAGAAACAATGTTAAAAAACTGGGTCAAATCTGGTGTTCGCATTGCGTAAAATTACACCCACCTTTGCCATTTTTTTTACACAGCTTTTCACGCTGTTTTTTTCAGGGAATTTCGTTTTACATAGCATCATAGATATATATGCCCCAATATTTTAATGTGGTGTTTTGGTCTGAAACTGAGTCACATGAGCTTGTTAATTGTTTTCCTTACAGCACAAGGTCTACGCATATGTGTTTTTTTTTATTAATTTATTTTTTAAAAAAATGAAAGGGTATTTTTGCAGAAAGAGGACCCAAGAACCAGCCCTAAGGAATTGTCTGGGAGTGCCTCATCTGACCTAAGTAAACCCCACCTACTCATCTCCTGCCCAGCCCCAAACCAACTTGATGAATACTCATAAAAGAGAATGCTAGAGACATTATATAATAGACTCAGGGGAGCATGGCAAACTACATTGTGAGTAATCAAAGCCCAGGGCAGGTGTTATTTTGTCTTTTACTTACGTATAAAAGGGCAAACCTATCAAACACAATGCAGAAATTACTACAGACAAACAGTGAAATTATAGTCATTAAAATGTTCAGTATACTATTGTTACAAAACAATTGTTTATCTTAGCAGAGAACTAATTGTGCACATATACTTTTCAAACCAGATTGTTTTTTCCTTTAAAAAGCATATTGTATGGTTGCAGGGTAAAGAAAAAAAAATCAAATTTTTAGGACTGTATTCTGTGGTATATATAAATAAGTGGACTCTTATTCCAATAATTATATCTTTTGATTAAGCAGACAAGAAGTAACAGTGATTTAGTAAATAAGTCAGTATACTGTAGATTTTTGATTCAGATCGCTTTATTGAAAGCAGATTGTAATGTAGATGTTCTATAAGTGGAAGGCAGAGGATACTTTGGAAAGCATAATACTTGACATCAGTTTTAAGCACAATAGAAAATTGGTATGAAATGATCCATCTTACATTTTTTTTGCAGAAAAGGTTATCTAGAAAGATAAAATGGCTCATTTATGACTGCAGACATAACAGCGGTTGTGCACAATGTATGGAACTTGTTGTGTGACACTACTCATTCAAAGCAGTTGCATCCAAAGCATCCATGCAATTCCTTATAGTTATACTATGCACTAATTTGTCGGTCTTGGCTCCTTTGAATTACAGTTGCGGCTATTGATGCAGTGGAGCCCTGGAGCTACAGCCACCTTCATGCTGGCAGTATTTCCTCTGCAGCCTGGATCAATAGGCGAAGCAGATTTTCACTCTGAATTATGTACCGTCATAATGGCAAGTGTGGGATATTATCCAAACCCCCACTCTGACATACTAGATGAAATTGTGTCTGATTCACTATAGCACATACTGTAATTGCATGCTTTTTGAAATTGAGTCAAACACTACACTTAACTTGGCTGCAATGATGCTAGAATTTTGTTTATGTGATTAAAATCTTGGGAGAATTGCTTCTTCAATTACACCAATGGTCCAAAATGAGCCCTATAATCTGTTTGTTGTAGACGTACAGTATATAACAATTATTTACTATTTGGTGGCATGCTTGCTCCTAAAACCTCCTATCCTTTTAAAGGATAATTCAGTCCCCTCTTACTGGACTCTATTGCCCCTCCTCCTCGCTCCCTCCCCACACAATCTATTAAATTTAAAAGTGTACCTATTTGTGAACCTTCCATAAAAATGCATAATAGAGTAGAGTTCACAAGTGCCATCTTCTGCCCCTGCTCTTTGGGTCCTCTTCAGTGACCTTAGGCTTCAGGAGCATGCGCAGTTCTGGATCAAACTTCAACTTTGCATGCTCCTGCAGGCTCTGTGTCAGCAAACTGTCAAAATGCTTAGAGGCAAAGGATATCTTTTGTAACTATGCTGCACAACGCTTTACTTTTTATGTCAGGTTTACAAATAGGGACACTTTTGAATGTAATGCCCTGTTCAGGGAGGGTGACCAGTTAACGGGGCTGTTGTTTGAGTTGAATACTCCTTTAAAAAGTTACTGAGGAATGCGACCTAGGCAGCACCTCCTGATCCATGGACCACTCATGTCCAGATATATACAGTGTATACTATAATGTAAATGATCCATGAGTCATTGGGTAAAGAGCTAGAAGGACGCAAGGGTTTCTTTGCAAACAAAATATTCAATATAAAGCATCACAGGGTTGATAATACTCACACACAGGTAGTCAGATAAATGTCAAATATAGTCACAGGTGTAGCAGATACAGACAGAATGGCACCCTTGAAGGAATACACATATTTAAAATATAATTTTGGATGAATGTTGTTTCCCTGACATACCCTTGTTAATCTCTTTTGTAGCTTGTCCTTTGCAATTCTTATTGACCCCCTTGTACTTTATAAAAGTTTAGGGTGTCCCAGCTAACTGAATGCCAAATAACTTAAAAACAATGTAGAGATTTTTTAATGAATGTATAGTGCAAAATTGCTTAGAATGTTTTCTTTTAGCAGGCAAAAAAATACTTAAAAATAAAAATTTAAGACATTCCCTTAAATGCTGTCTTTAATCCTGACTCTGCCCTTTTTAATCCCGGCCTAAAAAAAAGATTAAACCATTTACATTTTTTGGCCAGTCACATGTTTCATTCCACCAGGTCTCAGTGATACCAATTATATCATAATGCAAGCTCTTCCATTTTACCAACAAGCTCTGTGCATTTTCCAACATACAGTGGACATTACTACTTTTCTATCTGATATTTACATTGCTCGAAGAGTTAGACCCATTTTTACCCATTTTCTTTTTAGGTAGAGCTAACTGTCTTACATTTAAAATCTACATGCATGTATAGGATCTATTGTACAGATGTTTAGGATCTGGGTGTATTCCATAATGTATGTATGATAGGATTATTCTGCCATCAGCATGTATTCATGTTGGCTTAATTAATATCAAATATAAGTTAATTATTGCAGAGAAAAGTAATTCAGTGATAATTAAAAATATTTTCTTAAAGAATGGGAAATGGTATATCCATTTATTCATAGCTATATCTTAAAGGCATTTAAAGTGTTATACTCTGTTCCATTATTAACAGACTGGACCTTTCATTCGGTGTGGAATAATAACGGCAAGACCTATTTTTAGAAGTTCCTCAGCTACTATCTGCAGTGTACAATTTCATTTTGATAAAGCAGTCAAACACAATATTCTGTTGTAACTGTACTTTGCTAAATGTGGGATGATAATTTCCTTACAGGAAATCACTCAACTAGGTTTCTAAGGAGACGGGACAAGCACACCAAGCTAATATCAGGGTTTATATGACAGCAAAGGCAATTTGCTGAGAGAACAGGGGATTTTAAACAGGCAGGTGCAGGAAACATGAATGTTTAATCACTGGATCTGACAAACATCAGTATATGTAAATGCTTAGTAAACACACACACACATATATATACATATACACACATATACAGGGTATAGTTAAAGTGACAAACTATCTTTTTCCAGGATGTAGCACTAGCCACAAACTTGTGGTGCAAAAGTTTTTGGGAGTATTTTATGTTCAAAAAAATACCTTACAAGTCAATAGACCAATGGAATATGGGAAGGAACAGGGACATACAAGGGTCACAACCGGTTTGGCCAAAATGCTGCATTTCACTTCAGATCTATATTGCTTCATTACTTAATTCATTGTTTTCTTCCAAGCAAACACTGAAAGATAAACCCTACTTATAGAGGTGTATTTCCTTTTTGGCAGTACAATATATTGTCATGCTTGTAGTGTTCTTTTAAAATTACATTATACCAACAAATCCCTGACCTTACGCGTGATAAACTATTTACCTTGCATGTCAAATCTCTGTCAGTGCTTAATTCAAGTCATTTCCATGTAATGTTTTTGAATATATTGCATAGAGGATATTTTTCCCCTGAGTTGCGGAAACGAGTGGGTTGGTCTGAGTCAGATGCCTGTCCAAAGTGCCAGGCCCCGAAAGCGGACATTTATCATTGCCTCTGGTCCTGTCCTCGGATTACACAATTTTGGAATGAAGTTATTCGTTATTGTAAACTAACACTGCATATCAATATAAATCTCACTCCACTCTGGGCTATTTTTGGCGATACCACAAAAGTTTTAAAGATAGATAAGAAATTAGCGAACATTGTTTCGGCAGTCAGCAGAAAAGCCATATTACACTGTTGGATCTCCAACCTGCCCCCTTCGTTAGACATGATGCTTGTGAAACTTGATTTTGCTTACCGTATGGACTGGCTGGAGGCCACTCTCAATAAGGAGGGTAGGGTGACAACCTTTTTTGCTACACTATCCCCTACCAGACAACTAGAAATCTCTTACGTGTTTCGGCTTACCACTTGGTATATGTCTGAGGAGCTAGCGGGGAGGGACCCTTTACGGTCATTGCAATTATAAGGGAACGCTTGAATTGGCCTGATAACCTTTTCCCTGACAAGCTGAGGTGAAATGATGGGGAGGGGGTTTGGGGAAGACTCGTACTGTACTTTATTTATTGTTAAGGGCACGGGAGCAAACTCTGTATGTTCTTGTTTGTTGGGGTGGTCGAAAAAATGTGTGCAGACCGCCCCCTACCTTGTTGTTCTGCCCTACTTCATTGGCATGGCATGTTTCATTGTGATGTTTTGTGATGTTTGTTTGGTGCAAATAAAGACATTTTATAAAAAAAAAAATTACATTATACTAATACCTACTTAAATATTTGAGTATACTAATTGCAATGCAATTAGTATCAAATATATTGCTGTGCAAAATTGCTTGTCTTTCTTTAAAGGAGAACTACAGCTTAACTAAAGAAGTAGGCTGGAAATGTTGTACATTATGTTTTGGGTTTCTGTACCAGCCCAAGGCAACCACAGCCCTTTAGTAGGGAAGATCTGTGTCTATGAAGATGCCCCAGTACCTCCCCTTCTTCTTTTCTGCAGATTCACTGCACATGTTCTGTGCTGATGTCACTTACTGAGCTTAGGGACCCACTCTATATATATACAGAATAGAAATGTCACAATATAAGGCGGATTAGTACTTAATACAGATAATTACTACATTGTAGCAAAGAAACCAGTGCACCTAGTATCATATTTGAATAATCAGCCTCGTAGCATCAGCTTTTATTACAGACAAATCTCATTTTTGCAATGACCCCTAAGCTTAGCGTCTCAACAGCTGCTCAGAGTCTGCTGAGCATGTGATTGTTGTAGATACTTTCCAAAATGGTGACTTACTGTGACAAGGTTGAAGTTATGGATCATTGCTGCTATTGACAAGATGGATAAGTGGGCTGGTGCAATTAGTTCAGTATATAATATATGGCTTTTTAGCCACAATTTTTAGGGTTTAGCTCCTTTAATAAGCTGTTTCTAAAGCTTTGTGCAGAATCCATGTTTTTCAGAGAATGCTCCACTGCTGCTTTTGTGGTCTCCAACCTCACCAATTAAACATGTACAGTAAAATATGACTTAATTTTGCATTTTAACCAATATCCAGTAGCTGGCAATGGTGACATGTAGTTAGCATGAAAAATGCTTCAAGATCTCGGGGAAAGCAGGGAAGGGGGCAATGTCTGAAATTATGGGGCGCCAGTATCAGGGGCTCTTTACTAGAGGAGGTACTCAGCAGCAGTGGTTTCAAGCTACTGGAAAGCATCCTTTTTTAATGGCAGAGGGTTGTAGTCATAATCAGATTATGCAGGATAAATGACTCATCCCAATGACATTGTTATTGAAAAAAAGAAAAACGAAAACGTCTGTATTTTAAAAACTTAACTAGTTCATATATTTACTTGGCTCTTATATTTCACAGGTAATATAGTGACTGCATTAACCATCATACAGAAGTCTATAGTAATGACATTCATTTTCTTACAGTAATTGTTTGCCTGCCACATCTCACTCATGATTTCCAAGCCAATTTCCGTTTCTATATCCTTATGCTGTGTCAGTGCTGAAGATTCTGGCATTGGGAAATGCAAATGAGCTGAGCAACTGTGTCATTTTCTCCTCTCCTTCTTTCCAGAGATTTCCCTGTAGCTGTAGCTTGGCTTATTATACAGCTTGGACCAGCAATGCACTTATGGACAGCTAAGGTCAATCCCCTGCTCCCACCAGCTTCAGCTTGCTTACAGACCATGAATTATAAAACTGGCAACAGTTTATACAGCCAACTCTTATGACAATGCTATACACTCTGGTATATGCTATGCAGCTAGAATAAACATGTGTGTGTGTATGTACTTCCAGTACACAAAGCATGAAGCAGTAATGGTAATGGCAGCAAACATGAATTATATGTTCACAGTGACAACATAATACAAGAATAAAGCAGAACCATACAGTTCTCTAAATTATGATGTAGTTATGGTTGCAGATTGGCAAGGGCAGTGTCATGTGATTTCACAGTTACTGCAGTGATTCTATATAAAACACTCCTACTCTGTACCCCTCTTCCTTTGCTGTACTTATGTCCCAGGTCACATATCACACTGCTGGGAATTGTTGTGGGATAAATATGGTCAAACTTGCCTCTAGTTCGTTGAAAAATATAACTGATACATACCATAGCTCCTGATGGTCTAAGCATTTAGAGGACCCCAGGAGTCAGTTTGATACAGTATCCTGTGATTTGAATGGATAACAGCCAGTCTTTTTCAAAATGAAAATCTGTAGATAAAATTCAAAGAAGACACTGCTCTTCTTTATTTCCTCTCAGATGTACTCATTTAAGCAGATAGCTGGCCAGACTGTACATCAGCCAACAGCCCTAGTCTTATGGCCACCTTAACCTAGGAATACAATACTACAAGACTAGTAACTGGTAGAAAGTAGTAGCTGTTTAGGAATAACAAACTCACAAATCTGTATAATGCAAATAAAGTAGTTATGCAAAGTGCTCTTAGCATACATCTAAACCAAATTTAAGCATACATCTAAGTAGAACTGCACATATCATTAGGTTATCCCCATACTTGCTGGAAAAAGGAATTGCAATGTGACAGTCATCATTTCAGTGTGTAATAGTTCTGCTTATCTATATTAAACAGAGAAGGGTAACCACTGGCTCTGCAGATGCATTTGAAATAATTACTCTTACCATCCCAAAGACAACAACATCTGAAGGGCCAGCCTACCCATGCCATCCCTGATATAAAGAAATATATTTAACTAGGAATTTCATGGAACTCTTGTACAGTCCAATCTTATAATATTCAGCAAGGCAGAGTTGTGTGTGTCATATCTTCATTATATACAATATGTGTATATTTTATGTATACATTGTGTTGGGTATTTAAGAATGTTTTGTGATTTATATCCGTTTAATAGTATCAGGATACAACAGATGCAAGCTTCAAACCCATCCTATTTAGTGCACAATTGCTATGTCACCTTCTCTTTGACCAAGGATTGTTACAAATCAAGTACCTTTCCCTGCAAGCTCAATTTCCCACTTTCCATTGTCTTAATTCTTGAATGCACTGTTTTAGTAATCCATGGCCAACTCTCTAAGATTAATTTAATGGCCAATCAGAACCTGACACATGTACCTATGCTCAGTCTCTAGGTTAACATAATAGTTTAAGTTAGTCAGAGATTTCCTGCAGTGAGGACTCCCAATGCCAGACCCAGTGAAAGGATGAGTATGCGAAAGGAAGTGGATTTGGATCAGAGATCCCCAACCTTTTGAACCTGTGAGCAACACATGCTTGAAAAATGTTCTTGGGGTGCCACGTAAGTGCTGTGATTTGCCATTTGGTAGCCCCTATAAGGATTGTCAACTTACATTGAGACTCTGTTTGGCAGTGCACCTGGTTTTTATACAACCAAAACTTGCCTCCAAGCCTGGAATTCAAAAATAAGCTCCTGTTTTGAGGCCACTGGGAGCAACAACAATCAAGGGGTTGGAGAGCAACACTTTGCTTATGCGCTACTGGTTGGCGATCACTGATTTAGATCCAGCATATCCATATTTGTAATTTTCTTTATCAATATTTGTTATATATTATTTGTTGTTTCAGTGTTGTTTTGTATCTGTTATTTTATGTATTTTTTATTTTTGTAGATATGTATCAATAGCTTCTGTAGATCAATGTACAGTTTATTTTGATTGAACTATCTCTTTCATGAAAGAACCTTTATAACCAGGAATACTTATACTTAGGCACATGTGTATATGAAAATAAATATACATATTTACATAAATATATCCTAAGTCAACACAAGCACCATTATCTCTTTGATGCATCCTAAGTATGAAATACATGTGTGAGATATATTTTAATGGCCCTGCAGAAATGTTAACTACAGTAGCCATATGACTACATTTCTTTAGCAATATTTGTTGCTGGATCTTTAAGTACTGTTCACAGCTGGCATCATATCTTGTTAGGCAACTCGTTATTTTTCGATAGCGTTATATGTAACTTGGAAACATCGAGGTACTAAATAATAATAATAAAAAGTCTACAGCTTGCCACATTAGTAATCTATAGCAACCAATCAAATCTGAATGTGTTTGAAGGTGATCAGCCCCTGTCATTAAAAGCATTTCCCAACATATCTCTCTTTTTAAGAAATGTAACTTGACAGAAGTTTATTTTAATAAATTAATATCTATAGAGAAAATTATTTTATGAATGGGACAGTTCATGTTTAGACATTTTTTCTAAGTTGAACATCCCCATTAACATTGCGGCAATGCATTTGATATGATGATATGTCATCCATTGTTTGCCTACCAACAGCGTCACGTCTCTTTCGGATCCTTGGCTATTGGTAGGTCTCAGATGGAATGAGTTCCTGGCTCTGTTCCTTGATTTCCTATTTCCTGACTTTGATCTATTCCCTAAGTATGTCCAATTGCCAAATGCCCCTTTTCTAAATTCATCTGTGGCCTGTCCTGACCTTCTGACTTTTTTCCTGGGGACCTTGCAGCCAAACCTGTAGCTGTAGATTACTGACGGAGTTAACCAGGAGTGAAAAGGGGGTGCAAGACATGAAACTCGACTAGAAGAATTGTTGGTTTCCTTAAATTAATTTGGTTGTTGCATCAAATTCTTGTGGCCTTTGGTAAAGTTATAATATAGTAATAATACATAATACAGTCCTGTGATATTCATAGGGCCGAGGCATGTTAGAAAGAATGGGTTGATGGTGCTACATGTATTCAAATATTCCACTCAATAATTATATGATAAACAGTGCTATTAAAAAGAACAGAATGCAAAAGATTTAAATGGAGTAGTCTGTCATTATGCCAGCCTAAACTGTCAAAATAATGCACTGAGGGTGTTGTAGGGTGTACTTTGTTACTTAAATCATACCTCCCAACATTCTGGAAACAGAAAGAGGGACAAAAATATTTGTTGCGATACGGGCGGTGAAAAAAGTTGACCATGAAGCCTTTTTTTGGCAGCCACACCCCCCCCCTAATTACCATGCCCATTTTATAAAATTTGCCAGGTTATGAAAGTTTGAACTAATGAAGGTGAATTGCCCTTCTCCCAAGAGACAAAACTGTTACAAATGTATCTTACGTATTTATTCTGGGCTCTGCCAAGAGCCAATTAAATTAGAAACATTATATCTTTTTTGGCTGTTCACTGCAGAGAAATCAAGACTTTCCAGTACAAACGCCTGAGAGGGATTGTCCCGCTATGATTGATTAGAACAGTATAGAATTGCCTACCTAAAACAATCTATTTATCTTTACCTAAATAACATGGGATTAACAATGCTACAACAGAAACTGTATTAAGGAAGCTAGGATTTGGACAGCATAAACCAGTATTTGGATGCTGAGAAATTTTTTTGTACATTAACAGAGGGAGCTCAGGAAAAATCCACCAAATATGGGGACCACCCTCTCAACTCTCAGTAACTAAAGACAACATAAAAAAGAAACATTCTAGATTGTATATACAGTACCGTTGCTGTATATATATAATTTGTCTTATGTACTATGATTCTGTCTTCTGGAAGTTTGCAGTTTTGTGGATTCTTCACTATATTGTGCAACATTCTTGTCTGTTGTTTAAATATTTCTCTAGTTTCATACTTTATTCACAGGCAACAACAGCAAATGCAACACCGTTTGTTCCATCAACTCCCTCTATATGCCACCATAGAAAATACAATAGAAGAAAAATAAATCAGATTTTTTATAAATATTACTGTTTCAGTCAGTTATTAAAATCTTACAATCAATAAGTCAAGTTTCTGCTAAGGGTAAGTGATTTATAAAATGTTGTGATTTATATGAACGACAAGCACTTTGTTAATGTAAAATTGCAAGCTGTGGATGGTTGACTGCATCAGAGCTATGTCAGTGCGCATGCAGTTTTGGGGATGATCGTTTTCTGCCTAGGGACTTGCATATATTTTTCCTTTCAAAAACATGGTTCAGCCTGTCACACTGCCAGCCCAAGCTGCCAAAGGAAAAATGCTAGAATATTGCAGGGTGCACCAATTAGGAAAAATGATAGTAGAACAACATATTCCTATAATAACCTATTTTTAATATCCGCAATACCGTTATTTATAATTATGACTTATTTATAGTGATATAACATAAACTGCCCAATAAAGAAAGTTCTTTAATAGTGCTATAACAATGACTCCATAAGAAAGGTAGGGCAAATAGATAAACACATTAGCATATAAAGAAAACAAAAGAATAAATGCTAATTGTGGTCCCATTTTCTTATTGGAAACTCTATTCTGTTTTATACAACAAAGTAAACTTTTATGTATTTGGCTTTGCTGCCGGCAGTTAACAATGGTAAAATGAATCATTCATTCATACTGCTCACTTTTTGGCGCAATATAGTAAGTAAAGGGGGCTGTGTTTGTGAAGGCATACAATACAAAAAAGAGACAGCTGGGAAGATCTGCTTATCTGGCAATATTAATAGAGCAGCAGCAGCAGATCCTGATACCTGATTTATTCACCCAAGTGATGGGCCAAATGGATTTGCTACTTTGCAAACTTCTAGTAAACAAGAGTCTAGGGGGCAAATTCACTAAGCGCGAAAATACGCTAGCTACGTCTTCGCCGCACTTCGCCAGCCGAAGTTTCGACAGGGCACTGCTAATTCACTAAAATCCAAAGTTGCACGCAGGGAGGCGAAAGGTGGCGAAAGGTAGCGAAGTTGCGCTACCGTAATCCACTGCGCGCTTTGGTGAATTTGCCCCTAGGACTCTATTACTATATTACATCTTCTTCTTGCTTTAATGCAAAGAAATTGCAGCGATAAAACATGATCTCAAATTTTATTCCTGAATTTAAGTATTCCAAACTCAAATTTATGTTATCAAACAAAGGAGGTGTATTTTCAACATGCATGCTTTTTTTTATTTTTGAAGGTTTTTTAAACAGTGAAATATGTAACAACGAATGGAACAATGTAATTTTGCGTCAGAACCAAGTTGAGTTATTCCAATTCTGCTTTTTCCATATACCTGTATGGGATCCATTATCAAGAAACCCATTAAATAAAAATCTATGAATTACAGAAAGGCTGTTCCCATAGACTCCATTGTAATAATGAAATAATCCAGTTTTAAAACTGATTTCCTTTTTTCTATGCAACAATAACACAGTACCTTTCTTCTTCATCCAAACTAAGATTAATTATTCTTTACTGGAATCAAAACCTATTTGGTTTATTTAATGTTTACATGATTTTCTAGTAGACTTAAGGAATGAAGAGCTAAATTATGAAAATATCCATTATCTGGAAACCCCAAGGTCCCGAGCATTCTGGATCCCACACCTGTATACGGTAGCAACTGAGAAAAAGATAACAATCATAAAAGTAATAGAGTTTATTCTAAATTGTCTTTCGTGATAGAGTTTTAAAAAAAACTTTTAGAGGAAATTAGAGAATGAATTCATTTTGACACCCTGTTTCTCAAAAGTACAGTATGACAACAAGCATCCATCTACATTTTCTTGTATTTGCCATCTTATTTTATGGTACTCATCTGAATCTCTCTAATTACTGTCTTCCAGTCAGTTGATCATACTGTTCTTTAGACTCATCTAAAAATGAGCCTTACATTATTCCAAAAGGCCTGATATAATTACAGTATTTCTATCTATCTATCTATCTATCTATCTATCTATCATCTATCTCGGCTATCTGTCTGTCCGTCTGTCTGTCCATCTGTCTGTCTGTCTGTCTGTCTGTCTATTTATCTATCTATCTAATCTCATCTATCTATCTATCTATCTATCTATCTATCTATCTATCTATCTATCATCTATCTATCTATACAATATAATTATAGTAATGCTATGCCTCATTCTTATTCTTAAAGGAATACGTAATAGTAAGAAAATAACCACTGATCAAACCCAATTTTCTTCTATACAGCCAGCAAACATCCTGCAAGGAGTAACAATGACATGCTTATATGTTTAAACCATTTTGAAAAAAAATCACATTCTATTTCTTAAAGGGGACATTTTGCATAACCTTCATATTCAGATATGTGATTAATCTTTCCTCAAACAATGTAATGATGCAGAAAAAAAACGTTTTGAATGCATTTTACCTGCTAAAAGTGTCATTACATCAGAGCTGCAATGAGAACCTCTCAGGTCAGAAGCTAGGCTGAAATGAAGAGTGGGAGTGTCTGTTCATTCTCTCACAGGAAATGGTCACAGCACTGACTGACAGGCTGAACTCCTGAGCTGTAGCTGGATAACCCCTCCCATCTCCCTTTCTGCTGCAAGGACTGAAAGGCCCCACCCACCCCTCATTTGAAACTTGAACAGAGCTCAGAGCAGATCTATAGAAAGCTCTAAAAAAGGGGTTATCTTTAAAGATTTTTAGCCCACAGTGAGACCAGAACCATAAATAATTAATTATTGCATATACGATTGGAGGGTGTTAGTTATGCTATGTGTCACTTTTAACATTTTATGAAAAGTGCCATAACTACATATACAGTTAGCCCTGTGGTTATGGGAGCCCCCAGACCATAGGGTCTGCTGAATTGTAGTGCTCTCTCCCCACCCTTGCTTACCTTGGCAGGGTTGGGGCAGAAGAACTGTTCATACCAGCTCTGTCTGAACATTATGGACACATTAACGAGACATGAGGCACAAGGGTGGCCCAGGATACAGTAACCATATTAACCAGTAGTTTCCATAGGGTATACACTGCCTTCAAGCAAATTCAGCGCAAATACAAATATTGGTGTGTTTCTGTAAATAAATGCATGTTTCTCAGTTGAAATGAGCGCATTTAAATCACTGTGCCCTGGATGACAGTCTATCTTCTGTCAGTCACACACAGCTTGGGTCACAGACCCTGGAGCGCTGACACAAACCTCTTCCCTGCCCTTGTAACATCCCAGCACTCATTGGCGGCTTCTCACCAGACAAGGTTTTTGTGCATCGAGGTCGGACACAGGGAGATGCGTCCAAGTGCTCAGTGGCTCCTTGGCAAACAAGGTGTTTGTGCCACAGGGTCGGACGCAAGGAGATGCTGAGCGGCACCTCAGCAAAAAAGGGAGATGGAGGAGCAGTGCAGAGGCACCGCAGGTAATGTCACCCGATTTCCTGCCCCATCACTTGCCCCACTCTCCCTGAAACTACCAGCAACTACCACCAGCTCTTCTACTCTTCTTGCCCATTTATATTACATGGCAGATTCGGCTGGATTCCTTCTAGCGCTCTCCTTTTCCTACAGGGGCCAGAGAATGCCTTACGTGCACAGTGTCTGCGACTCACTGTCTTTCCCAATTATCCCATAGCTGTGCCAATGTGTAAACAAAGCCCGGTCTGCAGGGATTTAGTCTGTGACAGGGGGTAATAGTCGCAGGGAATATGAGAGCTGTAGGTAAGGAATAGGGGGGCACACTTTGGATACCCGACATGTGGGGGGTAAAGGGCAACCCTCCCCTTACATCTGCGCAAATGGATATGAACCCATTTGTAAAGCATTCGTTTCTCCTTCACTCACTGTTTGCTGAAGGAGGAGGATGCTGGAAGCTGCTCGTTCCGTCTGCTCGTGCAGAGGAGAAGCTGGGCGGGTACAAGCTCAAACAGCCCTGTGAAGGACCCCGGCGTGATTGACGTGACAGCAATAAACAGCGCCTCCCACCTATGCATGCCCAGTCCTTGTCAGTGGCTGCTGCTAGCAGAAGAAAAGACGGGAAAAAAAAGACGGCCGACGGCCGCCCTGCCCTGCTGTACAGATACCAGCACAGGAAATCAAAAGAAAGGGAGGAGCGAGAGAAGAAATACAAAGATAACAGAAAAAGTGGACCCAAAAGGTGTATGAAAAAAAACATTTTATTCAATTTTATGATAAAAGGCATTGATTAAGTCTTAGTTCAAAAGTATGGTATATGTCCCCTTTAAATAATTCAACTAAACATTACACATTGTTGTTAAATGTATGTACCTCTAGATGAAAGTGCTGCTTTTATTTAGCCCTATATAGTAGTATAGTAGCAAGTCTATAGTACACAAGTGTGAAACAAATATACTCTAATCAAAATAATAATATTGTATGTGCCTATTTGCATTCTTTTAAAATATAATGATCTGTTTTATAGAAACAATGAAAAATGACAGATGTTCAGAATTTTGTGTGTGATTAGAACGCTTCAATCACTACTATCTTTTCTTATCATTGCTGACAGGAAATTAATTATTGATAAAAGCTCTTAAATAATCACATGTAATCTGTTCCTTTTATTTTTCTCTGTTACAATAAAATATTTTTCAGCAACCTCTATTTGTACATTTACAGACTCAATACATCCATTTTCTTACAAACAGAGAATAATGAAGGCTTAAGGCTCCAACCAGGGACACAACACCAGAGGGCACTGAGCGGCAGGGCAGGAGTTAAAGGAAAACTAAAGATTAACTAAAGAAATGGGCAGAAATGCTGTACATTATGTTTCGGGCTTCTATACAAGCCCTGGGCTACCACAGCCCTTTAGCAACAAAGGTCTGAGTCTACAAAATTTCCCCAGTAGCTCCCCATCTTCTTTTCTGCTGATTCACTGCACATGCTCTGTACTGCTGTCACTTACTGAGTTTAGGAATTGACTCACAATATACTGCATATACAGAATAAAAATGTCCCAATATAAGGCTGATTAGTGGATAATTGATATCGTGGGTACATGGCAGCTCTGAAACCAACTCAGAATAAGAATGTAATAATCATACCTGTAGCACCAGCTTTTATCACAGGAAACCCCCATTGATTTATGACAAACCCTAAGCTTAGTTTTTCAACTGCTGCACAGAGCCCACTGAGCATGTGAGTGTTGCAGACACTCCTAATAAAATGCAAGATCAGAAACTTCTATGAATACAGAATTACTACTATCTTACTACTATAGGGATGCAGAACCTTTAGGCTAGTTTAATAGGTTCGGTGCATAAAAAATGACATTTCTAACCATATTCATTTTTAAGGTTTGCTTTTCCTTGAAGAGGGGACTTAACTGACTGACATAATAGTTCAAATATACAGTAAGTGTTAAATTTGGGCATCCTACAAACATTTTTCTCTGGGGCCTTGTAAATGCTGTTGACCCTAATATATTAACTGAAATTAAAAACAACTTTTGCTTTAAAAAAATGCTTTGAGCTCATGGCAGGAGCTATCAAAATATTCCAATGTGACTAAGAAAGATAAGATGAATATAGGGGTTACGTGGATGGTCCACTGACACTGGCTCACAACCCAGTAGTGATGGGCGAATCTGTGCAGTTTTGCTCCGCTGAAAAATGCATGAAATGCTTTGAAGTCAGTGGGAGTCAAAATTATTTTTATGTGCATCATATACGTGTCACTATCTGTTCCAAATGCATTAAAGTCAATGGGTGTCTGAATAATTTTGACTCTTGCCAATTTTTATGCGCATTACAATTTTGACGCGCATCAAATTTTTTTGACGCGCAGATTTTTTGTCATCTAATTGTTGCCACAGTGAATTAAATTTGTGCGCAGCAAAACTTGGAAATTTCAAGTGAATTTGTGTCTGGCGAATTTAATCGCCAATCACTTCTGCCCAGTAAATCTTGCACAAAAGTGACTTAATTGTCTAGTTACCCTGGAAACTTGAATGGTTTCACCAGGTCCCACATGAAAAGCTATTATTTTACTTCACAAATTTCACAGAAAAAAGAGTGGATTGAGCACTTTGAGAAACAAAGGTTACAACAACTGTTTTCAGTTACCAAGACTATAGTGGGTCTTCTGCTGAATTGCAAGCTCCTCCTTGTCTCCTTCAATTAGATACATTTATTTTATGAAAGTTTAGTTGTAGCCTAAGGCTGGTATCTACTTGCCTCACGGTACCCTCCCTAGACAAAGGTTTGATGAGAGAGTATGGTTTATAAAGGTTTATATTAAAGAATTAAGCATAAATTATTGGAACATATGGCGCTAGATAAGTGTACTGTATATTCACAAAACGTGAATGGTATTAATGAACCTAAGAAAAGATCTCAAGTATTTAGAGAATGCATCAGGTTAAAGGCCAAGATTATTTTGTTACAGGAGACACATTTTAAAGACTCTAGTATACCAAATATTAGGAGTCATAAGTATAATTTTCAAAATGTATTTATGAGCAATAATAAAAGGAAAAAGGCTACTGGGGTTATGACTTTGATGCATAAAGATCTACCGTTTAAGTTGATTGCTGTTAAAAAAAGATAAAGAAGGAATGTATATAATTATTAAGGGTAACGTAAGTAACACAAAAATTACAATAGCAAATGTTTATACACCCAATATGGGCCAGGCATTTTTCTTTACTAGATTTGCATTAGTTTTAGAAGAATTTGCTGAAGGCATTATTTTAATAGGCGGAGATTTTAATTTAGCTATCAATCCACTAATTGATTCATCTATAGGTAGATTTAATGTTTCCTATAAACAATTGAACCAGACAAAGAAAACTTTTCACAAGTTACATCTGATGGAGATCTGCTTGGAGATTTAGAAACCCTAAAATTAAAGAATACACCCATTTTTCTAAACAATTTCAATACTATAATAGGAAAGATTATATATGGATTAACCAAAACTGGCTTCATTTAATTAAAGAAGCAAAAATAGAAGTTGCTACAATCTCTGACCATTCTCCAGTAGTTTGTGAATTAGTTATACCGAAATCCACTAAAGCTGAATACAATTGGAAGTTAAATAATTTTTTTATACACTTAAAGAAAAATATATTAAGTTTAGAAGCGGAAATAAATCAAATAATTATGCAAAACAATACTCAAGGAATAGACCCGGGAATATTATGGGAAACAATTAAATGTGTAACAAGAGGATATTTAATTGCGATGGGTGCTAGAGTGAAGAAAGAAAAAAAAGCAGTTATAGACACCTTAGTTGAGGACATTCAGAAATTAGAAATATCACATAAGGGTAATATAGATGCCGATATTTTAAAAGAATTAGAAATGAAATGAATACAATTAAAATCGATACTGGACCAGAATATACAAAAAGCGTATCTTAATTGCAAACATAAAACATATGAGTTAGGTGATAAATGCAATAGACATTTTGCGAGACAACTAAAAAAATCCCAAAATAATTCCTATATTTATTTAATCAAAGATAAACAACAACAAACTTATCGCATTACTCCTAATATAGCTAAGTGTTTCAAAGAATTCTATCAAGAACTATATTAACTTCAAACTAAACCAAACTAGGCAGTAAAATTAACTAAAACCAAAGACTTTATATTGAAAGCTAAATTGAAGACAGGTACTTCATCAGAAACTGAATGGGTAGAGTCACCTTAGTTCAGACAATTAACTCCTTTTTCATATAACAAAAATCCAGGCCCAGATGGATATGGTAGTGCCTTTTGTAAAACTTTTGTTAATAGTTTTAAAAAACCATTGTTGAACTATTATAATTCAATTGGAAGTGGTTGTAAAATACCTATACAGCCACAAACTGCCCATATTTCTATTATACCTAAACCAGATAAGGATCCAGCTTGTTGTGCGAGTTATAGACCAATCTCGCTCATTAATGTGGATCTCATAATTTATGCAAAATTATTAGCCAACAGATTTCACTTGGACCAATGTGGATTTGTTCCCAAACGAGAAGACAAAGATAACACTAGTAAGGTTATATCTCTGGTACATTATGCACAAATAAAGAAAATTCCTGAAAAAGTGGTTGATCGGATCTCATGGGATTTTCTAACTTTAACATTAGAAGGCTTTGGTCTAGTAAATTATTTATTTCTAAAATCATGATGTACCAACGGCGAGAATTAGAATTAATTGTACTTTATCTCCCCAGATAAAAATGTATAATGGTACTCGACAAGGATGTCCTCTATCACCTACTTTGTTTATAATGGTAGTGGAGAAATTGCTGAACACAATTAGAAATAATATAAACATTTCGGGTTTAACCACTAATAATATGGAACATAAAACATAATTTGCAGATGATGTGTTATTTTTTATTTCTAAACCTATGACATCGCTCCCAAATCTAATGGAAACTTTGAATAATTTTAGTTATCTGTCTAATTTCAAAATAAGAATAAGATAAAGGAGAATATGAACATTGTTCGATCTCACCAGATGAGCTGGGAGCAAGAATTGGGCATTAAATTATCTAATGAGCAATGGATTTCTATATATATAAATCAATGCATAAATCTTTTAAATCCTCTAAAGCAAAATAATTTGCATATAAACTGGTATCACACTGGTATTATACACCAGTGAAATTGAAACAAATGTTTCCTGAATCCCAGGATAAATGCTGGAGGTGTCATGGTGATGTAGGGTCTTATAGTCATATCTAGTATCAATGTAAGGTTTTAAATACATACTGGAAACAAATAATAGAAATAATAGAGAAGGTTACACAGGAAGAGGTCTCAAATGATTTTTTATTGAAATTAATTCTTCACTATGATCTTGGTACAGATGTTACAATTAAGAATCAATTGACATTTTTCATGCTGCACGAAGCAAAAGCTATGATTGTGAAAAAGTGGAAAGATAGGAAGCCCCCGACAATTCAAGACTGGATTCTCCATATGGAAAATGGAAGAAATAAGTGCTATGATTCATCGAAAAAATACTAAATATTGGCGGATATGGGACCCTTGATTCGATTATCTAAAAATATAGGAGTGATAGCTCTAATAATTCTGCTATAACAAGGTTTTTATATATATGTAAATTTAAGAAAGTTTGATATCTAGAGGGCAAATATGTTTCCATATACTTATAATGAAAATGCTTATATATATATATATATATATATATATATATATATATATATATTCATAACAGACAGCACCTCATGTCAGTTAAGCCATTTTGTGGCTGCCCCTGTGCACGGAGATAATTAGTGTATAATCCAATCAAGAAAAACCAGCACCAAGGGACTTTAAATATGAAAAAAAGTTGTATTGAAAACATATATATCACCAACGTTTCGGATTATATATATATATATATATATATATATATATATATATATATATATATATATATATATATATATATATATATATATATATATATATATATATATATATATATATCTATACATATATATATATATATATATATAGGTGAAACCAAAAATACTCGACTGTTTCGATTGTACTCCCTCTCTGCATTGGGAAGGAGAATGATTTGTGGTAAAAAATTACCCCCCTCCCCCTCATTTTGTCCCCTCCTTTACTCCCTTTACCCTTTCTAATTTCTGTACCCTTTTTTCTTTTGGAAATTTTGAAAATGCAAAAATAAAGAATTTATAAAAAAAAGTTATGTGTTTCCTACATATTTAATTGTTTCTATTTAAAGGAAAATAATAGGGCCCCATTACAAACAGAAGTGCAATACCAGGTACAAAAATGAATACAATAAAGTAATTCCTTCTGGTAAAGTTTGCGCCGGTTATATCAGCTGTTTTTATATTCATAAATAAATGGCACCATTTTTGGTCAGATAAGTATGCAGGCACTCCTATAGGCAGATGTGATTTTCAGGACTGTATTGCGACTGTGTGTTCTGTTCTCTGTCCCCTTCATGCAATTACATGCATTTCAAAGCAAGCTGAATTAGGGCATTGGAGATATCAAATGGTGAACTCTAACATTCGCCCATTGTTAAATATACTTCTAAAAATCCTGTAGGAATGAACAGAAAGTGGGTGAATTTTTCAGTGGTAAACTCTAATCTCACATTTTGATAAATGTGCCCCTTATTATAGCTTCCTATGGGATTGATCCACAGATATGGAAATCATTAGGTAGTGGACTTTAAAACAAGGATCAGTTAAGATTCTTTATCAGGATTTATTGTGGTTAATGATGGGCAAATTTCTCCCGTTTCGCCGAAAAATTTGCGAATTTCCTGCAATCTAAACGTTTAAACAAAAAATCTAACAATTCGAATGTTTTCACTAAAATCAAGCAATTCGAATGTTTTCACTAAAAAGATCGAGCATTTCGAACGTTTTCACAAAACAATCAAGCAATTCGAATGTTTTCACGAAAAAAATCGAGCAATTCAAAAGTTTTCACAAAAAATTTGGAAAATCAGAAACTGACCCCGGCGAAACTCGGAAATTTGTCTCAAATTCGTGCCAGCCGAATTTATTCGCCCATCACCCGATGCAGAGTGCAGCTTCTGTCAAGAAGCAACTGGTTACATTTACTTAACTTATAGAAACCTTTATAACCTTATGTATATCTGATCCGATACATCTGATTTGCAGCACACTGCCTTTTCCACCTCCTTTACAGTTCTGACACATGGACGTTAAATTCTTGCCTAACTTGATGATATTCTCTGCATCCATTCTAATAAAGCAGCAGCACACTGTGCATTATATCAGACCTGTGCTAACTGTACGTAAACATTTTTACCATAACAACATTTATGCCTAAGAACATGTATAATACCAGTATTAATAATAATAACTGTAACATCTGTGTGTATTTATTTTCTATGGCTGTCTCCCTAACAGTTATTACTATATGAGCAGGCTTATTGCTGAGGAATTCAAAGCATTGTGAAAGTGCCTGGAGGCACCTGAGCAGTTCAGACGAGTGGCAGGTTGAATGAGTCAGTTCAGACTAATTGTAGCTTGCCTTCTGAAGAACAACCTGTTAACCCTGTATGTGTTAGTTCCCCTATAGAGGAGATTTATGAAGCTTCCGTTGCTGGCAATCTGAGCTTACATGGTAAATATGACTCATGTCATATGTCATATCATGGCTTCGCGACTGTGTTGAATAAACTTTAGGTGTTGGCATAAATTAAACGCACATATTGTATTTTTAATTATGGGATTCAGAATGCTTATGGTTCACATAAGAGATTTTCACATGAAAACAGTAACTTCAGACTACAGATTCTTTCTTACAATATGTCTTAAGCCCTTACTATTCCAATGGGAACTTTTCTGAGACAATTCCATATATGTGCTTGTTATGAGTGGAAAATGCAGCTGGAAACACCGTGGTTGTGTTTGTACAGGTATGGGATCTGCTATGTGGAAATACATTATCCAGAGTTATGGGGAGTCTGTCTAACATAGACTTCATTTTAATTCAATAATTCACATTATAAAAAATGATTTCCTTTTTCTCTGTAGTAATAAAACTGTAGCTTGTAATTAATTTCAGCTCAGATATATGTAATCCTTATTGGGTTAAATTTATGTTTAAATTATTTTATAAACCCCTGGAAAGCCCCACGTTCAGAGCATTCTGTAAAGCAGGCCCCATACCTGTACCTATGTTTTTTTTTTATTTATTCCCTGATCACTGAACCCCTTTAACCCTGTATTTACATTATGGAGAAGCTATTATTTGAATCATACATAGGGGATTGGGAAGTTTATAAACTAGAGAAGACAAATAAGGTGGAAAGCAATTCAAGAAAGAATGGAGGAATGAGAGAATATAACACAGACTATTAATTTTACAAATGAGCAGAGAATATCTGGATATAATAAAGTGCTTCTAGATGCACATCATGTGTTGCACTAATAATATGCTCTTATAACAATAAACAAATCCCTTTATTTATTTATTTTGACAGTTTGTTTTACATAATTGATTTCAAGAATAATTTCACATTCACTGAATGTTTGTTAAACAATGGAGCACTTGGAGATTATTTGTACTCGTCTTTGATCAAGTATTAACTACAAATGCAGCCAAAACAAAAGTACTGGCATAAAAATCCACTCTTAGCTCTTCAATTTCTCCACCATAATCTCTCCTTATTCTTGTTACTAACCAACTCTGTTTTACTGCAATTCACAGCAATACTTGATAACTGAAGATTTTTGTTCAGCTGATTCTTTGTCCTGATACTAAGGGGCATATTTATCAAGGGTTGCATTGCAAATTGAAAAAAAATTGAAATTCGAATTCAAAAAGACCAACTTAAATACATTTTTTTTTGGGTCGAATAGATCTGTTTTCGATCATATTCGGTCGAATTCAAATCATTCGAATTGAAGGAATATCGCATTCAAACTAATTCAATTTGAAGTTTTTCCTAAAAAACACTTTGATTTTTCAAAGTCCACCAATTGACTCCAAATGGGTTCTAGGAGGTCCCCCATAGGTTATAACAGCAATTCGGCAGGTTTTTAATGGCGAATGGTTGAACTCAAATTTTTAAAGAGACATTACATGACATATTTCAATATTCAAATTTTCAAATGTTTAGCAAATTCAAATCGAATTCGGACTATTCCATAGTCGAAGTACACAAAAATAGCTCGAAATTCCAATATTTTTAAATTCGAAAATTCACCTCGAACTTTGATAAATCTGCCCCTAAGAGTAATGCCACACTGGGAGATTTTGGACATTTTGTCCACTGCATTTTTTATAATTCCAAACACACAGTATCAAAATATGTGAAATAACCCACAATGATGAAGACTTTAAAGACCCTGTGCTGGAGTCTTAACAATGTTTTTCATCAAAAAATTCACTGTGGTCTGTAAGTCTCTCTGCAAGGTCCTGCAAAACATTTTAGAGCAATATAGATAGTGAATATTAGTAAACCACAACAAGGTTATATACTGTAAATAGCACCAAAATATCCAACTGCATTTCATGTTGCTTCAAAGTTTGATCATCAAAGTCCTCACAGACATCAAACACACAGACATCCTTGTCAACTGGCACTTACTTGCCCTTTGTTTGGATGGTGTAGATATAAATATATGTTAAAATATATATTGTTCACATATATCTATCGGACGGCAGGCAGAAAACCATCAAAGTCATACAAGTCCCTCTGTAGGCCTGTATGTAGCCATTCAATGGATTTTATTTTACACATTTTGAATATGTAGGTAACCACAGAATAGTTGAATACAGATGCTGATTGGAGAGGGATACTCACTTGTTGGAAGTAAGTTTCACTTGGCAGGCAAAAAAATATAGATGTACTATACTTATAGTTTATGTTTTTATGCTTTGCAGGGACATATTAGGATAGAAGCACCGCCATAGAACCTGATCTAGCAGGCACTAGTGATCTGCGGCTGGCCTGATACTCACAGGACCCACAGGTCGAGTGGATGCGGGTTGAGCTCTTCTCCTGCTCTCCCCGCCCACCAAATTGCAGTGCCAGCTTCTGACTTCCAGGTTCTTCTTTTATAGATCCTGTGCCTGCTCGCCCGCCCCTTTTGTAACATCAGCGATGGGGCCGCACCGGTCTATAAAAGGAGGCGGGTGTGGGTGGAGGGAGGGCGTGCTTCGGGTGGGTCGGGAAAAACCCGACACGTACATCACTAGTGAGCACCACTGCAAGCAGTGGCAGATCTACTGGGGGAGCAGGGGATGCAAGTGTACCAGGGGATGCAAGTGTACCAGGGACCGTACCCCCTGCAGGCCACCAGTAGTTGGTGCTAGCGCATAGGAACTAACAAAAATGATTCCGGAAGAGGGGGGGGGTCCGGGTGCAAGGTCTGCACCCGGGCCCGACACGCCGTAGTTCTATTATTGACTGTAAGTACCTGCAGCACTTTATGTGAGCTCAAGTAGACCTGCTCGTGTAAAACATGCATTCAAGTCAGGTATAAACGCAAAGATTACCCGCTGCTCAGTATAGCCATAACCATAAAAATACTAGATCATAAAAGTTAACATGGATTACAGGGTAACTGCATACACCTTTTTATGTCTGTAACTGCTCTAAAATTGATACATTTAGTTGATACATTTATCTTTGTCCCTGCTGAACAGCTGTAAGAATTGATACAATAGTTGCTAATATTCTACAAATACTGCTGAGAAATGTATCAACTAATTGTATCAATTAATTGTAGCAAAATTGTAACAGTTTAGAATCTGCTCCTGGATCACTGAGCTGCCAGACTGAAACACTTGAGACACGAAGATTAAAGTTTAAACTTACAGTACATTTTGGGAAAATTGTAAAAAATAAAAGATGGAAAGCAATTGAAAAAGTCTTTGTTTATGGTGACCAATCGGAAAACATTTGTCACATTTGTGACCGTTTTTCTCATATTTAAATTTAATATTTAATTTTCACCTTCTTGTGTTTGTAACTGTTCTAAAATTGATACATTTAGTCAATACATTTCTTATCTTTGTCCCTGCTGAGCAGAATCTCTGAGTTTCATTAAAGGCAGCTGTTAGAATTGATACAATAGTTGCTAATATACCACAGATGCTGCTGAGAAATGTATCAACTAATGTTTTTAACAGAATTTTAACAGACTGAAACACCAGAGACAGGAATATTAAACTTTAATTTTAGAAAAACGGTCAAAAATAAAACATGGAAAGCAGTTTATAAAAGTCTTTATTTCTGGTGAATAATCTGAACAGTAAAAAGTGTTCGGAAGGAAACAAACCCATATTTATGGAACACTTGCTATCTTCATGATTTTCACTTCTGCCAACGTCACACAACTATAGGCAAGTTACCCCAACCACCCCCCCAGCTCCTTTCTGAATTTACACATCAAGTCTCTAGCGGTAGCTGGGGAAATTTTTTTTCATTGAAAATAATTTATCATTAAGATACCTGTGGATTACCCCCCCTAAAGCTGCACTAGGCATATCTCTCAAGTGCCTATATTAAAATACAGCCCAGGGTGGGAGATGGTAACTTTACCCTGCCACCTTCTTATTGAATGATATGCTGCCAAACATACAGTAGGCAATGTTGTATTTATCTAGGCTAGGCCCCAGTATATTTTAAAGCAAATAATATAGACAAATATTGCACAGATACTAACTTACACAGTGTAAGATTTAGTCATGCTTCTTTCTTCCCAGCATATCAACACAAGCTGCTTAATTTTTTTTTGGACTAAACACTGTCCAGAGGGCTAATTGGATACTTTGAGGAATAAATTAAAACATCCCATGGTTGTTCTGACCTGATAAAGATAATCTGTGATAAAGCTTTTTTTTAATATTGCTGTTTATTTAATTTTTTTAAATTCACTTACAATAAAGTGTTATTCTAACGTTATTTCATTAACTGCCATAATTTTGTTTTCAGAACCCTATTACATTAGTCTCAGCTCTTTAATATCAAGTTTAAATGTTGATTCTTGCGTTCATAATATAAAAACAATGCTTGCGTAAATGTTATATTTACAGGAAGCAAAGTCGATCAGTGTCTATGTCCAGGTCTAAAGGTTATCTCTATTTGGACAATTAATACAAAGTTATTTGTAAATAAAAATCCTAATGAAAGCAGTATACTGTAAGTATGGCTGTTTAAATTTACTGCATTTCTGATTCCTGACTCCTGAAACAATTTAGCAGAATGAGGCTGATTACCAGACATGAAGGAGAAATACATTGTTTTAAGACTCAGAATCAGAGAACAAAAAGGGATAAACATTGCATTCATTTCCAATTATAATTACAATGAAAAATGTATATACACTAGATAACCAAAAGTATGTGGACACGTGCATGTCTAACATTTGTTTCCAAGAGCAAAAGTTTAGAAATGTATCCTCTCTTTGCTGCTACAAAAAGGCTCCCCGCTAGATGTTGGAACACTGATGGTGGGATTTGCTTCCATTTATATGAAATAAATGGGGAAATCAGTCCTCAATTAATCAAAAACTCAACTGAGTCTATGATTGGTGTGATAAGCATAGACTGGGCTACTGGTATACACCCTAGGGCACCCTGTAAAGTTTTAACTTATGGAAGTGCACACTGGAAACTTATATTAGGTGCTTCAGATTGGGTGGCATAGAATGTCATATTTGGTAACTGAGCAAAAAGCTCTAATGATCAAAGTGTTAAAACTGGCCATGATGATTTAAAGGAACAGTATCAACAAAAAAATAAAGTTATTCAAATATAAAATACTCATGCTATGCATGGGTAAAAGTTATGTGGTTGCTTTAGAACAGTGGTCAACAACCAGTAGCTCGTGAGCAACATGTTACTCTCTAACCCCTTGGATGTTGCTCCCCATGGCCTCAAAGCAGGTGCTTATTTTTAAATTTCAGGCTTGGTGGCAAGTTTTGGTTGCATAAAAACCAGGTGTACTGCCAAACAGAGGCCCCTGTAAACTGCCAGTCTTCATGGAGGCTACAAAATGGTCAATCACAGCACTTATTTGGTACCTCCAGGAACATTTTTCATGCTTGTGTTGCTACCCAACTATTTTTACATCCGATTGTTGCCCACAGGTAGAAAAGGTTGGGGATCCTTGTTCTAGAAAGAGTACTATAGAATATGTAAATAGGCTATTGTGTAGCTATAGGGGCAGCCATTCAAGCTATAAAAGGAGAAAATGCACAGATTACTTAGCAGATCAAAGATAATATCTGTAATAGAATACAGTAGGATTCTACAGAGTGCAGCTGGTATCTGCATTGTAACCTCTGCTTTGAATGGCTGTCCCCATGGTAACACGAAAGCTGGTTTATATACACTATTGTAGTTTATCTAGTATAGGTCAATCTAAAAACAACTGGACTTGCTGAGTAATCAATGAAGACGTTTCACTACTCATCCGAGCAGCTTCTTCAGTTCAACTGACTGGTGTGGGAAGTTCTTGGCATATAAACTCTTCCACTAATCCATTTACAATGGCACATTGTAACTCTTCAAAGAGGTGACAACTGAAGAAACTCACAGAGGTGTTGATTCTGTGTAGTTGTGATAGGATTATCCAATGTGTCATGCAACTCCTAGATTCAGGTGTTACTTGTGAGAGTTGCATGAATGGATGTGTGAAGTGTTCTGAATCCGCCGGGGTACAGATGTTAGAACAGCATTGTATGTAGCAGACAGGTGGTGTCGAAGGCCCCCACCTCTGTTCAGAGATGGTCTCTCCACCTTGACATGAATCGCTGAGTTTTGCCCTGTAGAGTTCTCCCTCCTGTGCACGAACTGCTCTCCAAACGAATGGCTCAGCACAGGAGGGAGAACTCTACAGGGCAAAACTCAGCTGTCTTTCTACACTTAAAAGACAAGGGACACTCCTTTGAAGACAGCAAGGTCCAAATCTTGGATAAAGAAGACCGCTGGTTTGAACGAGGCGTGAAAGAGGCGATTCATGTCAAGGTGGAGAGACCATCTCTGAACAGAGGTGGGGGCCTTCGACACCACCTGTCTGCTACATACAATGCAGTTTCTTCAGTTGTCACCTCTTTGAAGAGTTACAATGTGCCATTGTAAATGGATTAGTGGAAGAGTTTATATGCCAAGAACTTCCCACACCAGTCAGTTGAACTGAAGAAGCTGCTCGGATGAGTAGTGAAACGTCTTCATTGATTACTCAGCAAGTCCAGTTGTTTTTAGATTGACCTATACTAGATATAATATGACCTGGATGAATGAAAATCTTCATAGTCACACTATTGTAGTGTTTATGAAGCAAATACACCTGTTGTACTAGAGCAGTGAAACTACATTATATTTGAATTGCTTTAAAACACTTTTCTTTTTTTGGTGTTACTGCTCCTTTAAATTATTACACAGTGCAATGCGTGTCTGTGACATATAAAGAGCGAAAATGTGAAAACACCTAGTTTTATTGTAAAATGAAAAGTAAAGTCTTAGTTAAAATGTTTTTTCAAAACTCCCGGTGATGAGTACAGTGTAGCCCTTATAACTGTATCTTTTTTCTAAAGAGACAAAAAACAGTTATTGAATCTTATAACACTGGGATAAAGTGGTCAGAGCAAAGGAATGTTATACTGGAAGGAGTCATTCATGCCTCGAAATGATGGCATGTTCATCATTATTTATTCATATACCAACAGCAAGTTTACTCACTAGCTCCATAATAATCTTATATACTGATGCTGTATATTCTTCTTTGGGAAAGAGGTATTCTTCCACTCTAATATGAAAGGTTATTTATACCATCATTCCTTTTGATAGATCCACACTGCATTACAGTTGAATGAATCATTATATTCCTCTTTAAACCTAGGGCATATGGTTGACGTTTGTCACTTAATGTGATCCTACCAGATAATGTGCTACCCAGTGTGCAAGTTACAGATGCTACAGGAACGCTGGGACAAAAGGTCTGTAAAGATCTCATTTATTATACCAGCAAATGCAACTTATATTTTATTATATGTTTGAACCAATTAACAGGTAATAGACCTGTGCATGTTGAAGTCACCAGTGTATTAGATTTTAAAACCATGAAGAAGTGCATGAGGAAACTTACTTATGCTACTTTTATAACATACTTTTAGGAGGTTATTTATCAAAGTCCGAATTTATCTCAATATTTTCTGCTACAAACTCCGATCAAATCCGCTTGTTTTTTTTTATGATTATTATTATTTATTTTTACATTCTCCCAAAAATTTGCTTTGCAGGTAAAAATCCAATTTCGATCACAAATTTCACGATTTTTTACGGAATTTCCCCCCCGAAAACTTTGGAGTATTGCATAAAACCCAGCACAACATTTTGGGGGTCTTAAAAAAAATTGCTGTGGAGCCTAGTAAATTGTAATATCTAGTTACACCCCTGAATAGCAATGACAAAGTAAAGAAACAATAGAATAGGGTTTGAATTGAAACATTAGCAAAACAAAAAATCTGAAAAAATGTTTTGTTTTTTTTTAATAAATCTAGTTTATGAATAGGTGTTTATACAAGAAGAGCTGTTAACTTTGGCAGAGTGCTTGTTGGGGGAAAAAATTCCCCTGAAGCAAATGCTCTCTGGAGGCTACTAAATGTTCCCTAATGCTTTAAGTGGACTTTTAAAAAATCAGGAGAATGTGGTATGGTAACGGGAGATCAGAGGGGGGGCAAAATCTAGCAACTCCTGGAAAAATAGGGAGATTTGACAGCTCTGCATTAAGAACACAGTACAGGTAATTTAATAGCAATACCTACCAAATTTAATAGAATGCAGTCAATGCCACCCTCATAGCTTAAAAGTCTAGTGGATAGTTTAGTCCTTGATTTGTCACTCAAGGACTAACTCTGTTTGATAGGTTGTAAAAAGACATACATACTGTATGTAAAGTATCAGCATTTTGTTATCAATCGTTTTATTATACCAAAGAAAGCAATCTGACTAAGTAAGTAAGTGAATTATTCACAAATGATTGTATCAAGTATCAACCAAAAATTCTAATGACCATGAAAAAAATGATATGGCTTTATTGTATGTGAGTAGAATCTACAATTTTCGAAATATAAAAAGATGCATGCACTATAAAGCACAGCAAGATATAAATGTATAAAAAGCAAAAAGTGCTAGATAAAGAGTTAAAGGAAGAAGAGGTAGAACATAATTGGAACCAAATTCTCAGAAAGAATGAGATGAGAGAGACAAAGGGATTTCTCCTTCAGAGAAAGACAAAGTAAAGGGATTTCAGAACCTTTAGTTAGATGTATATGAAGCCACTGTAATTCTCAATGATCAACCGGTTGCTCATTGTTCCAATGTAAAATTGTTCAAACAGTTTACTTTATCTTTCACTCAAGTATTTTGCTGTAAGAGTAAATCAAGATAAATAAACTTCATAAGCCTGCATCAGAAAGAATTACATCATGTAAATGTTATACAGTTACCACATTTCAGAGAATTCTCAATGTGGCTGACCCATCTCTTTACAAAACAAATAAGAAATGTATTTATGAGGAAGAGCCAGCTTATTCCTACTCAACATGTTCAGGTTTTGCTGTGTTTGTCTGCATGGGGTTGTATTGCTGTGTAAGACCTATTTCTTGAGTTGTTTTGCTGGTAAGGTCTTTTATGAGCTTGTTTGAATTTATATAAAAGGATAACATCAGTCTGTTTAAAAAGAAAAGAAACAATGATCTAAAGGAGAAGCTGGAGCTAGAGACTTTTTAATGACACACAGAATATATTTGCTCTTGTTCTGAATTGCCAGCAATGGCAATGTCACTAGTGCAACTATAGAGGAAGCAGCCCCTGAGGTCCCAGAGAGGGGCCTAGGGACAGGGGGGGCCAGACTATATAGTCAGCTTCCTCTCCAGTTAAAGGAATAGTAACAACAAAAAATTAAAGTGTTTTCAAGTAATTAAAATATAATGTACTGTTGTGCCTCACTGGTACAACTGGTGTGTTTGTTTCAGAAACTCTACTATAGTTTATATAAACAAGCTGCTGTGTATCCATGGGGGGCAGCCATTCAAAGCTGAAAAAGGAGAAAAGGCAGAGGATACACAGCAGATAACAAATAAACTTTATAATATACAATGGGATTCATCAGAACGTATCTGTTATCTATTGTGTATCCTGTGCTTGAATGACTGTCCCCATGGCTACACAGCAGCTTGTTTATATAAACTATAGTAGAGTTTCTGAAGCAAACACACCAGTTTTGCTAGTGCAGGGCAACACTACATTATACAGTTATCCATTTTTTTTTGGTGTTAATATTCCTTTAAGAAAATTCTCTGCATGGGGGGAGGGGTAGTCAAACACTGGTAGATGTGGCATGCCTATTTTGACATCCTTATAAGTACAGAGTGTTCAATTTAAATACAATTTCAGAGAATGTGCAGCTTCAGTACAACAAAAATGACCTTCTCACTGGTCAGTGTGATTAAACTGGTTGCTCATTGTTCCATTTTAGGGTGTACAAAGGATCAAAATACATTTTTAGTCAATAGCAATGAAATTAAACTTCAGTCGTCTGCTAATTCCCAAGACTACATTATCTTTTACATCCCCCATGGCAAGGCTAAGGGCAGAAAAATATAATCATATTCCAGCTGGAATGTCCACACATTAGAACTGATAGACAATGACCCTTCAGATAGATATGAGATTTGCTATGTGCTCTATTAGGCATCTTCTGAAGCACATCACATCTAAAGCATAGTGAGCTTTGGGTGCACCAATCATGCAAAGGTGCAAATGCGGGGAAGAGCATTTCTTAGTATTGTCAACAAACTGTACAGCACAAACACACTGTCATTTATACATGTGATACTGTACAACCTGTTTTTATGTATTCAAGATTTACTACTGCTCAGTTCATCTGCCATAGTCCAGAGAGAAATGTATTAATAGTATGAATGAAGAACAGAAAGCATTTTCTATGCACCTTTTCCAAAAATGAGATGATCAATAACTGAATCCCTCAATAGCAGGGCAAAGTGTAGGAAGGATTAGCCTTCTGAGTAAACCACAGTTCATGGCAGTAAAAACAGAAGGCCCACTACTGACACAGAGACTGATCCTAGTTTCCTATAATGAAAAATAAAACTTGCCCTGGTGGTTCAGTGGTGCGGCAGGGACGCCCGCCACGCCGCTCCTTATGCAGCGCCATCTTGGATCCTTAGGGCGCGCGCACCTCCTCATCATTTAAAGGCGCAGGCGAGCTGGCATGATGACGCCAGCGCGCAGTGGCGCCAAATTTGAAAGTATTTAAGGCTCCTTAAAGCTACAGGACCTTGCCCGTGATAGGATTTGTTCCTGGTGCTTCTGAGTTTTAAGCTATTCTGTCTGAACCTGTTGTTGATTCCTGTTGTGACCCCTGCCAGGCTTTTGACTATTCTGACTTCTGGATCCTGAAGCTTGCCTGAATACCGACTACCTCTTCTGCTTAAACCCTCTGATTGACTTCCTGGTTTGACCGTAGCCTGCCTGACTATGTTTATTCTCTGCCTGCCTCGACACGGCCTGATCTAACTACTGTATTGCCTTACGCCTTGTACTACGATCTTCTGTCCAAAGACTTTGCTCTACAGTAGTGCCCCTCTGCCTATCCAGAACTCTCATCTTGCACCTCTCGTTTAAGTCCAGGTGGCATCCAAGTAAGTCGAGGGCTCCTCCCGAGGCCCAAAGGCGGTCACACTACTGGTGAAGCACAAGCCGAGACCAGGGTGCCTGGTGTTTGTTCTGGTGTTGGGTGCCGACCGTTACATTTCCAAAAAATGTTTTGAAAGAAAGTGAAAAAACATAATCCATAAAAGAGAGGATGTAAGAAACACTGTACCACTTTTTACATCAGTAGGCCCATCCAACCACAATATCCTAGTGTGCAAAAGTCAGAATATTTGATCGCAAACAGATATTTTGACAGATTCATGTATAATTTCTGTATTATGAAATATTTACCTTTTGGTCACAGAATGTTTCAATGTTTTGTTCAAGCACAGATAACTATTTTTCAAAGTATCTGCAAAACTGATGTTTTTTTTTAAACTGGATTCAGCATGAAGTGACACATTTATAAAAACTGTGTCTGTGGTTCAAGTGTAGTGAAATCATAATCATAACTGTCCCCTTATTACATTATAAATACTAAACCCAAATTGGAATCATTAAAAAAAAATATCTATTCCATTGACTAAAATACCATCATACAATTTGTGATACCTGCACTCAATTGATTTTAGCAATAAAATCAAAGTTTGTAAATATATCAATATATTGATCTGTCACGTTATGTCTATAATCAATGTCTCTTTTTAGTGATATACAAAAGCAGGAAAAATTTCTTAAGAGAACAATAGTCAAATGCTTAATTTCTCCAACATATGTACTTAGTTTATTAACCTAGAATATTATTTAACATTGATATCCCTTTTGCAGTAATAAAACGGTTACTTTTTAAAAACATATTAAGAGAAAGTTGGAAAAGAAATAGATACAATATATATATATATATATATATATATATATATATATATATATATATATATCTATAATAATTTATATTGCTATTTTATTAGAGATGTTTAACTTGTTGGCTTGTCACTGCAGCTGTTGATATACTGCAATTATTAGTCTTGCTTGGAAAACAGCTAGGGAGCCCCAGATTGAAAAGCATTTCATCAGTATGTTTATAGAGATTTACTAGAACCAGTCAAAAGAAACTGCATTAACTGATACCAAGCATTGCCAATGAGCAGCCTTTTCAGCACTCTGGACAGCGCATAGCATAGAACAG
Organism: Xenopus petersii; assembly: GCA_038501925.1. Lineage (NCBI taxonomy): Eukaryota > Metazoa > Chordata > Amphibia > Anura > Pipidae > Xenopus > Xenopus petersii. The sequence continues at coordinate 110,275,657 of CM076675.1, read as the reverse complement.
ACTTATAAAGTCTATGGGGCAAATTCACTAAGATTCGTAGTTGCGCCAGGCGTAACTTCGCCGCACTTCGCCACACTTCGCCAGGTGTAGTTTCGCCAGCGCTTCGCAAATTCACTAAAATCCGAAGTTGCGCTCAGGGGTAGCGTAAGGTTGCGAAGTTGCGCTAGCGTTGATTTGCTAAGCGAAGCGAAGTTACGCTAGCGATGTTTAATTTGCATACGGCGCCAAATTGAAATTTCAATGGAGGAATACGTATCAGCACTACAAATGCCTAGAAAACCTTCAAAACATCAAATAAAATGTTTATTTTGTCCGTAGCGATAATTCGCCAGGCGTAAGGGTGCGAAGTAACACTAGCGAATCTACGCCAGCGTTCGTTAGTGAATTTGCACAGTAACGAAAATGCCAAACGCTAGCGAAGTAACGCTAGCGAAGTAACGCTAGCGAAGTAACGCTAGCGAAGTAACGCTAGCGTTCGGCGCTTCGGCGCTTAGTAATTTTGCCCCTATGTAGGGTCATCAGATGCTTTTTTTTACTGGACTCGGGATTAATATCAGCCTAAAATATCATCCAGGCATTGAAGGGTTAATATTGCCTAAATGCCTACATTGATAAATTGTCACCAAAAACACATTCCTAGATCAAAAATATGCGCCTTCACTATACTGACAAAATATGCAACAACCAACATAAGTTCAGAGGTTTCCACATAGTATTAATCTAACAAAAACATCAGGGGATAAGTATCAATAGGTTACTTAAGTCTAATGGTATTGAAAAAATGTGATATTGTTATGTGTGAATGGCAAGCCATATCTATAACCATTACCCATCTGTTATGCATCCATTTCCTAATGAGAAATGTATCAACTAAATGTTGCAAAATTGTAACAGTTTAGAGCCTGCGCCTGAATTACTGAGCTGCCAGACTGAAACACCAGAGACGGGGACATTAAACTTAGATTTTGGAAAAACAGTAAAAAATCTTTATTTCTGGGGAACAATCTAAAAACAACTGAATTGAAAAAATGTGTGTTGGAAGGTGAACAACCCCTTTAACTGATACCCAGCATTGGCAATGAGCAGCCTTTTCAGCACTCTGGACAGCGCATAGCATAGAACAGCCAGTCTATGCAGTGTCATCAGATGCTTTTTTTTACTGGATTTGGGATTAATATCAGCCAAAAATATAATCCAGGCATTTAAGGGTTAATATTGCAAGTGCCTAGATTGACAAATTGTCACCAAAAACACCATGCTTTTCAGCCGGAAACACACATGTAGGCCTTCCTCTTCATATACACCATAACAGCACAAAACTCACAGTTTATCTGCAGAAGAATAATGATCACACAAGACATCTCTGCAGGTCTAATATGTCTGGTTTACTTGCCCTTTACTCGGCTGTTATCAGCCCATCCAACTTCAGGTACATTTCTTGAGAAGTGACAGCAGCTATTAAAATGATTCTGATTAGTACAGGTCCCCCGGGCCACCACCATAAATTAATCACTGGCACAGAACATTTAGACATTCAGTGATCCCTCCTTGCTGCCAATTCAGAAGCCCAGAAAGCTTGAAATGTAGTGTGTCCTTGAGCTATAGAATGGCATGCTCTGTGCCTCTGATACAGGATCAACCTGATCTCAACACACACAGGACTTTCGGTGTTTAATAATAAAGGATCTAAGGTCACCCACATGACAGTTGCAGACAGTGCAGTATTGACTGCAAATCGACTGCAAGGAGCACATTTGTATTCAGGATGAAGCTCTCAACTGCTGAGCTATCTGTCCACTTAGCATAGACGACGTGTGCAACTTGTGATGTGATTCAATAAAATACATACTGTCTTCTTTTTTTTTTGCATTGACAATGGGGAACATAGATATTTCGGCAACGTCTGGCCATGTATAGATAGGATAGCCTTTGAGTAAGTGCCCACTTCTGGCATGAAACGAGTCAGGCTAACACATAAAGACTTTTTCTAATGTCATAAGAAACTTTTTGGCTACCATTTCCCCATTGGATGGTCTCTTCCTTCATGTGCAGTTTGTATATATTGCAAAAAATGACTGGCATGCACTGGGGGTTACCTAGGTAAGAGACCATTCTAACAAGCAATTTTTTCTAATTTTCCTTCACTTTTTTTGTTTATTGTTTATTGAAACTGAGACATACACCATTACCCATGCGGTTAAACGTTTGGCTATGACCTAAGCAGAATTGAGAGGATATTGTAAATAATTTATTTGCACTAGAGTTCCAGAAGTAACAAGTTAACCTTAGTAAGGATCACTGCTGTAATCTCCAGCAGACCAATGGCACAGTTTAAGGCCAGCTCATCAGAAACCCATGAAAAGCACAGGGAGATGACACTTCTCTGGTGCTTAGGCCAACCTCATGTTTTCCAACTGAAGAGCAGCTGAACAGGGCTAAGAGCAACACACATAGGCCTAATTAATTTCTCAAGTGACCATCACCAGCAGCCACATAACTTCAAGCAATGGGGTATCAAAGCAGCGTCCTACCTTGCATTCCTCAGAGCAGGATCTTACAGAATACTCTTCCGATTGCAAATATTTCTGTAGCAAAAGCTCAAACTCCTCATATTTCTCCTGAGCATGCTGGTCGTGCATTTGGTAAGCCCGGACGCATTTCGTGCACCCAGCTACATCCCCCTTTTCTGCCGCATCCCCACTACAGCTCAACGTGTCCGGATTGGAGAATCCAAAAAACAAATCCGAAAGTGTATAGGAATTACAAAAGGGTAGGTAAAAATGACTCATGTTGAAGTGAGTGGCTTTCTTCCTTGCCCCCTCACTCAAGTTCCTACAGACAGATTCTGCATCGTCGACACTAAAACACTGACCAAATGGACTAGGTGGGTAAGACGCTTCTAGTAGCCACAAAGGTTTGGTAGAATTTCCTAGAAAAATAGCTTTTTTGCCCTTTCTGGGGCTCTTTTGAGTTGATTGAAGAGTAGGTGAAAGTGAATGTCCTTGCACTGCTGGGAATGGATGAGCCATAGTGGGTGACACTAGGGTGCCCTGCTCTTTGTCTCTGGTCCTTGTCAGTGTTGCCTCAGCACAGAACCACAAATGATCAGAAAGCAGGACTGTGAAAAACAAGAGAGATGCTAAAGACAGTCGCCATTTCTGAGCCCTCTCTGAATCAGTGAATGGTTTTTCGTTCTCCCGGGGTGCAAACCAGAATTTTAAGCCGTCATCATACTGCCGACACATCCAGGCACCCCTGGTCATATTTTGGGAAGGCGCTGCTGACTCCACCGTGAGGGCTCCTTTGTCAGGGTCACCACAATATTCATTGACTTGAGGGTAGGTTGGCTTCTCCCTGGATACCTTGGCTTTGCTTTGCGCTTGGCACAGGCAGGATGGGACTTCTCGCAGTGCTGCCGATGCTCATCCGAGCTACATCCATCCAAGTAATGGGGCGCAGGAAGAGTTGAAGGCGGCAGTAGCAGCAGCAGCAGAGGGCATCGTCACATCACGGTTATCCATAGCGCTCCCACTGACTGCACGTCTCTTCCCTTCCTCCTGCTGAAACCGCTCCTTTCCCGCAAAGCACTTTCATCAGCCTCCCCCTTGCTCTGGCTGAGAAGCCGCACGACGATTTCAACAGATCGCACTGGCGACACGCTTCAGCCTGGCGTCTTTTCTTTCGCAAACTGGGCGGAATACCCTGGGTTTTGCCTCCTGATGGCCACAGTCATCTTGGTCCTGTGCTAAGTTGCCGCCATCTTCGTCCGGGAAGACTTTTTGGGGGGAGCTCGCTCTTCTGCGTCATCCCCGGCACCGAGATGTCTCTATCCTGGCGCATTGGCAGCTCTGAGCTGAATGGGGAGAAGATCAAGAAGGAGCTGAGGAGGTGGAGGCAGCAGAGGAGGGTGAAGGAAGGGGAGAAATGACTTGGAAAGACACATGCAGAACAGCAGCAGCAACAGCCTTCTATGGAACTTATCGACATCCCCAATCAGTTGCTGGTACCAGGCTGCTCTACATCATCATGCCTGTTGCTAATGAAGGGGCCAGGGACGTGACAGCATTGATTCAGCAGCAGCACTTGGTGCTTTATACCAAAAGGCTCATCTTTGTGCCCTAGCTCATCTACACACACACACACACTGTGAGATCCCACAGCTGCTCTCACTATGTCTGGAGACAATATGCCATCAGATGCTCTGCAAGAAGATCACAGATCTCAGCTTTATACAAGAGATTAATATGCAGCAGAACTGACACGGACTTCTCGCTGGAGATGAGGCGCTAACACATTCGCCTGCTACTAATGCCTCTGTGTCACCCCCCCCTCTTGCTCACCCTGCTCTATAGGATTGCATTGTTTTATTTAACTGGAATCTCTTATGTTTCCCTTGTGTGCTGCTTCCTACAGTTCCGCAGCATTTGGGGGTTCTTGCGTTTTCTCTGCAGCAGCAGCAGCATCAGTCTCAAATCTCTACCGCCCCATAGTGTTAAAGTTTCACTCATAGCAAAGCCATGGCAGGGGTTTTCTCTAATGCAACAGATCTCCTGCAGCTTAAAGGAACCCTCGGCATAGATGGAGGCAACACGTGCCAACAGGAGCCTCATACCCCCATTAACATATAGAACTGTCTGTAGCTTGCTAATATTACCATGCAACCCAGGCACATTACATCCTTTGAAAGGGTTAATCGGTGATTTACATAACACTAGCCCTCTGTGAGAAACAAGTGGCACCCCCTCTTTTTCCAGGAATCTTCCCCATGCGGTTGTGATTGAAGCCGCCATCAAACGCGGGTGACAGCCCAGTATACAGGAGCTGGAAAGGCGATTAGTAGGTTATTTGCGCAGGAGCCTCCACTGCGGCAGTGATTGTTTCTTGAGCACAAACAATACACTGGCTGCTGCTACTGCTGCACTGCCGCACATTCCCTATCTCGGGATTGTACAATCCGCAAAGGGAAAACGATATGTGTACAAATGTATGCAAATGGAGCTTCTCATCCTTAGCCTCATTTCCTAAACGTAAAAAAAAAAAAATAATGTTCTGCATCACAAGACCGTTACATTGGCTGTGCGATGTTATGCAGGCATATATGTTGTCTAATATGTTAGGAACCGACCATGTATGTCCATCTGTGCTGCAGTCATTACTACTGGGACACTGTGAGTGGTAGCAAATGAGCTGCTTTGCACTGAAATAATAATAGATACACAGAGGGCGTTTGCATAGAGCTTCCACCAGTTCACTTGTTTGCGCCAGGATCAAAATAGCAATACTGCTGCCACAATAAGAATGACAAAGCACATTATTGCCTATGACTTGGTTCTACCCAGTGTCCAAAGGAATTCTGTCACTGGAAAACCAGTTTTATTTCATAATGCATAAGTTAATGGTGCCGCTCCAGCAGAATTCTGCACTGAGATCCATTTGTCAGAAATGCAAGCAATTTTTGATATATGTTGTCAGTTTCCAGGAGCCCTCAGCCATGTGACTTTAGCTTCAGTCCCTCTTTATGGCTGTACTGCAAGCTGGAGAGATGTCAACCCCACCAGCCTATCAACTGAATAAGGGCAGATACATACGCTGTGATTTGGGGAGATCAGTTGCAGGGCGACAAATCTCCTTTCACAAGGAAACTTCAGGCGACTTGGGAAAATGAAACACTCCGAGTGCCATCCTGCGATTTACATTAGAGCCGTCGGGAAGGCATTTCGGGGAGATTAGTCGCCCCAAAGAATATGAGATTTGTCACCGGGCAACTAATCTCCCCGAATTGCAGCATGTGTCTCTGCCCTAATGGGAAGGTAACCAGATAACAGCTCACTGACACAAGATAACAGCAACCTGAAAGATATGAGAACAGCACTCAGTAGTAAAAATCCAAGTTCCGCTGCAATTCCTCCAGTAGGAGAAGCAAGGACTTACCTGAAAGCAGTTCTACTGTGAAGTGCTCGTTTTTTTCTCAAAAAAGCACAGTATAAGTAACAGTTTCCTGAGATGGCTGCCTACACACCAATATTACAATATACAGTACCTGTTGGTTCAGGAATACAGTTTTATATAGTAGAGTGAATTATTCATGATTGTAATCCTCACAGCTAGTAATACATATTGCAGCATTGAGGGACTGTTATGGTGTGAGATAGTATGCTATAACAGAAAAACTGGAAATATAAAAACTAAATGCAATACTACTAGATCGGGGGCAAATTATAATAAAATGTAATCTGAAGAGATCAACGGAGCTTTTGAGCAGTCATGGAGGCCATAAAATCTCCAGTTAGACAGCATTGGTCTACATTATTATTCCTTAATCAAATCGAGAGAGAGAGAGAGAGAAAGAGAGAGAGAGAGAGAGAGAGAGAGTGCAATTGTCAAGATGTTAGCCATGCTGTTGTCTTTATCTGGTCTTACAGTGTCCTCTGCACCTTGGAATTAGTTATGTTCTGTGCAAATCCTTACCCAAGCCTGAAATCCAAAATGCCTGGAAGACTGGAAAAAGATGGTGCTCAGCAAACAGTACCATAGGGTGCGTTTTTTTTTAAAGAGATGTCCCAGCCCAGGGAAGCAGGTAAGTGACAAGGATCATTGAGGATTTGTCTAAAACATGGCACCCCCAGAAATTTTACCTTTCCTTGCCATTTATTTTAATCTGTTTCACAAATAGTAATTATTCTTTTTTTCAGGAACAGTTGTTTATATATTTAACAATTAATTTCACATCCTAATGCTTTTTCCAGGCCCAGCCAACACACTGATGCAGAGTCACTGGCAGATTTGACCTGATCTAACTGGCTGATTCAAGCACCAATCAGCAAACCATACTTGATTTACAGTATGTAGACATGCAGGGAAGTTTCCACCAGTGTTTTTTTGTTTTGTTTATTTATTTATTTATTTTTTGCTTGGCTCATTGAATACGTTTTTCATGAATGAGATGGATTTTGTGCATGTTCAAACTATGCTTACAACAAAGGGAATTCCCTATCTTGGGGTTCTAATATCGCTACATTGTCAAAATACATACATATTGCTAGTAAAGAGAAAGTGCAATACATACAGTCAGGAGAGATATTTAAAAAGTAAGAAACAGTTACAACATTGGTGTGTTATACATATAATTACTTTTTATACAGCAATGCAGCTACAGTTAGGGATCAGACCTTATAATTTTTCCTGACCCTAAACTCCCAACATCCTAATGATCAAGCCACCAGTAGAATGGGAGATATATGCTTGATGCACACTTTTTGGCATAAACTAAATAGTTATACTATTATGGTGTGTTATGTTAGCAGTGAGACCCAGAGAAAGTAAAGTGAGTTCATCTGCTGTGTAAGCTATAACTACAGAGCAACCGCATCTCATTCTGTAGTTTAAGATCTATAAGGGGTCATTTAAAAGGACCCCAGTCAGAAAGCAATGCCTGGGGAAAATTAATTAACTAAATTAACTTTTAGTTTGATGTAGAGAGTGATATTCTGAGACAATTTGCAATTGGTTTTTATTTTTTATTATTTCTGTTTTTTGTGTTAACTTTTTATTCAGCAGCTCTTCAATTTGCATCTTAACCAATCTGGTAACTAGGGTCCAAATTTCCCTAGCAACCATGCATTGATTTGAGTAAGAGACTGGAATATGAATAGGAGAGGGCCTGAATAGAAGGCTCAGTAATAGTGATGGGAGAATTTATCCAGCAGTCGCGAATTCGCAGCGAATTTGCACGATGCGCCACCGGCGAATAAATTCGCGAAACGACCGCTAAAATTTGCTTACAAAAGTTAGCCGGCATCAAAAAAAAATTGTTGCTGGCGTCCAAAAAAAAAACTGGAAAAAAACGTTTCGCAAATTTTTCGCCATTTTGCAAATTTTGCGGGAAATTTGCTAATTTTTCGGTGAAATGCCGCAAATTCACCCATCACTACTCAGTAATAAAAAGTAACAATAACAATACATTTGTAGCCTTACAGAGCATTTGTTTTTTAGTGACGCCCATTTGAAAGCTGCTAAGAGTCAGAGAAAACAGACAAATAACTATAAAACTATAAAAAAATAAATAATGAAAACCAAATTAAAAGTTGCTTAGAATTGACCATTCTATAACATAATAAAAGTTACCATGAAGGTGAACCACCCCTTTAAGGCTAATTAAAGGGGTTATGTAACCAAACAGACTGCATCAGGGCCTGCACCCCCTTGGGGCCTGCTGGCGGTTCAACTATTCAAAATTATTTTGTACAAGAGTATGAAGTATTTACATTCTTATTGCAGAATAGTTTTGGACCGTGTAGTAAGCTGTTTCCAAGTACATTTTGTAGCCCAATGTTTGTGAGAGAATAAGCAATGAAGTTGAATCTCCATCCTTCCCTGAAGTCATTCCCATGAGCCCACTAGGGTGGAATGTGTTTTTATTGTTGTCGCCTTATTCATAAATAATGCACCATTTTTCAAAAGCTAAAAACAAGCAAATGAAATATTAAATGTCTCCATGCATGAACCCAAGTAATAACACTGTAGGATATTCTCATCTAGAACAGTCCCACAGGAAGCAGTTGTGGAAGAGAAGCCAATTTATTAGGATAATCAGTTTATTACCACAATGAGTAGTATAAAACAATTTGTAACACATAGATAAGACAAGAAGTAAATTACAATATGTAATTGTATTATGCAGTAAAAAGATTTATCTTCTGAGTGAAATCATTTCTAATATTATGGTTTTTTTTGGCCCGTAAATATTATTGCAAGGCAAGTTCTATACTATAGAATCTATGCTATAAATTGGTTTGGTGTGGATTTGTGGCCCATTTATTAATGGTGATGGAAGAATTTTTTGTCAGGCATGGATTTGTGTTCAAATTCAGAGTTTTGGCAGTAGCATATTTTTTTTTCCACATAAAAAAACGTGAGAAAAAAATGCTGTGTAAAAGGCCTACTGAGCTCAATTCATTTTGCATGAAAAAGCACCAATTGACGTTAATGCATTTTGTGTAAAAGAAAAAAGCCCAAAAAACTGAGAACAACTTCAATTGACTTCATTGCCATTTCACGTCACCTACATAATGCCACTTTAAGGTAATATATAGTGATGAAAGTAGCCCCTGTTGTAAAATATAAGGATATATATATATATATATATATATATATATATATATATATATATCTATCTATATATATATATATATATATATATATATATATATATATATATATATATATATATATAGATATATATATTACACATAATAAATTTCCCTGATTTTACATCAATATCAAACAATATACAAAAAAGTAGATATGGTTACATAGAAAAAGCTACCTTTGACTTAGAAAGCACATGAGGGAACAAATGCTCATTTAAACCCAAGGGAGCCAAAGCATTTAATTTCTTTATCCAGAAATACTCTTTTTGAAGTAGAACCTTGGATCTGTCTCCACCTCGCCTTAACAGGGGAATATGGTCAATGGCTATATATCTAAAGGTAGGTAACCTAAAAGTGTTTGGCTACCGGCTAATTGACACACCGTCCCTAAAGGCCGTACTTATGGGGTCTGGTCTGTTTTGCCCACATATGACAAACCGCATGGACAAGTGATTAGATATAATACATGACTTGTACTGCACGTGATATGATGTCACATAGTGAAACGCCTACCCGATTGGGAATGCAAAAAAGACTGGCCCAGTGTCATATATCTGCACAATGTACAGTAGGGGCACCAGAAACATCCGGATTTGGCCCCTGGCAACCATGTCTGTGTTTTCTTAGTGTAACATTATATAGGGTCGCTTTTGACCAACAAATCCTCAGATAGTGCCACGTTTGTAACATATCATAGGTGGTTCAGGAATTATTTTAGCCAATTCTTTATCAGCCTTTATAATATTCCATTGGTTTTTAACAAATCGTAGGTCCTTGCAGCAAACATATAGTTTATTACAATAATCCACAGGGTTAAGTACTCAAAAATCCACCAAAAGAAGTTGAGCACAAGATGTAAATATCTGGACAGTTGTTACAAAGTCAGCATGATGTGGCACCATATGGAGACAGCTAGGAAATCATAAGGGTCATCCCTAGAATATTAATGCCCCATGTGGTCCAGATCCCATACAGTTAAAAAGATCAGGGAGAAGACTATGCCAGATTCCCTCTTCAAACTGTTGTCCTTCACTTAGGAAAAGAAGAGTCAAGATCATTATAACATGTACTTTTCACCAGTGTTACACAATGAACTCCAGTGAAAATGTCTGTTGGTGCAGCAAGTAAGGCTGTGTTATTTTGCCAGTTTAGGAAAAGCCAGATAAATGGGTCCCTGGAGGGAATGAAGGAGAGCAGAGTGGGCCCTTCATTCCGTACTCCGTTTAGTGTTTGTAGTTGCCCAGCTGCAGGTGAGTAGCAAATAAAAGAAGTGTGAAATTACACATCAGTGCTCTCTGGACACCTCCCTGTGTTGGAGGGGGTAGTGGTGTTGAGAGAATGAGAAGCCCATAATGTACTGGTGGAAGCCACCCTGAATGGAGAGAGCCCCACAGGGGAAAAGTACTGAATATGTTTGTTGAAACGCTGTCCAACTGTTTTTCTGTGACCTATATGTTGGGAAGAGTTTGCCCAAAATACTGTAAACCTGTGTTTTGTCTGTATCCCAGTATCTATGCTCCTGATCGTACAAGAACCTACCTATCATAGTTATTTTACCCCAAAAACTGCATGTACAGGTAGACAGCTTGTCACTATGTATATATATATATATATCACTTTATCACTTTTTGATAAAGCAAATAAGTCCAGTAATCTAGGACTCTAGTGCACTTGTACCTATACCTTATGTAACAGCTTTACGCTGTCCACTGGATAATTTGTTTCGCTTCTTGTACTATCTTTTCATTGTTTTTAACTGTATGTGTACATTTAAATGGATAATTATGGATATTTGACAAAGGGTGAAGGAGAAATACTGTATAAATCCTATACATTTTGTCAGATATATTGAAAGCAACCATGGAAATATACTGTATATCTTATTAAAATCTTTATATTTTTAGTAATTACAGTTTATTTGCAGTTGCTGCTAACTAAATACATTAGGACCAAACACACTGGGTATCAGTCAGAAACCCTGGAATTATTTTAAGTGAATCCTGTAGTAACAATCTGACAACAGAACAGCTTATGCACTATTCAAAAAAAAACAAAAAAAAAACCTTTAGCTATTTCCATCAGATTCAACCTCATTAATCCTTTTTAATACTCGTGCTATTATTATAATGCATTGAAGCACATTGTATTTTTCTCTCTGATGTAGCTAAACAGCTTTTATTGGAATACAGAGTGAAAAAGAACATGCTTTTCCATTGAAAAAGAACATTTAACCTACAGTACAAAACATGAATTTTAGGCTCCCTGATCACATTTATCTTGTCCATTGTCTATGATTAACCTACAGTATGTGCCACACAGAGTTTTGACTTCATGTAAAATGCTTTTTTAAATGTCTATATGGCAGGTTTTGAGCTATAATGATATATTATTTGTCCTCTAATTACAGTTCTCTGATTTTTTTTTTTTTTTACCAATGAAACTGCTCAATGGTCATGTTAGCTTCTCATTCATTCTCTTATTCTCATTCTCATTCATTCTTGAAAACAGCAAATTTATAACGCTAAAAGACTTTTCTTCAGAGGAGGATAATTTTTGCTAATTCAGAGACTGGTACAGCCTGAAAGAGTCACATTTGAAAAGTATCGACCAGACAAAATGTTGTTAAATTTGTACCTCTATGACCTCGGACGTAAAGCAAAACCACGAAATAGTGCAAGTTCAAATACAATGAGGTAGTTTATTGTGTCCAAAATACAAGACAATAGGTTTTGCCTGGGGAAGTAGTCGTGTGTCACCTAGGTGGTACCCGAATGCTTTCCAAGGATACTCCCATATAACATAAGTTTATATACCCATTTTGATGTCATAGATGGGGGTGATAACAAATGAGAGTATGCCAATACCATACATAGTCTGACTCCTCCTTGTACAATTAATGTCTAAATGATTTACTTAGTCTTACATGTTATTAAAGGAATGTGGTAACATACTGTGCCTAGCTCCAACGGTCCACAGCCTCGCAATCAGCTATCGGCTAACCAAGGCCATTGTGGTATTTCCAGTAATTTGAGCAGCACTTGTGCAGAAAGGGGCCCCCACCAGACAGACTGGCGTTATACTGACACTCTGGAATTTAAGTAACAGAGTGATGATCTTTTTGTTTGTATGGCCTAGTATAAGCTATATTATCGACCATTGTCCACAGTAGACCATTAGTCCTTAGTCCATCCTGCCTTGGGCCCTATAGCGTTATGGCGTCATAGAGGGCGGGGGTGACAAATATCAACCCTCTGACACTAGCCATTCGTCCGTCATAGGAATTGGACCGTTCCTGATATATTTTTATAATAACAAAATCCACAGATTAACTTTGTTTAAACTAATTTTGCAGACAGGGTTTGATACACAATTATACATTACCAGTGCACAGATACTCTCCTGTATAATGTACTTATGCTAACAAAACAGTCACAACAATAGAGGAAGGGAGGGAGTTGCTTAATCAAATTATCTACTTAGCAAGGACCAAACATGGAGCAGTTTCATTTTCCCTTTTTATCCTGCTGAATGATCCTGCAAAAACGAAAAACTAAAATATATATTTTTTTAATTATTTGATTACTTGTGTAAAAAGCTGTGTAAAATAAATGGCGAGTTTATCAAGGTTTGTGTAATTTTACGCTATGCAGATGCCAGATTTGGCACCGTTATTTTACATTGGTTCCGACAGAAGTTACTCTAAGAAAAAAAAAGTAAAAATTTGACACTGTTTTTTTCACACGGCTAATCCTGGAGATATGTGGTGTATTATCTCTCTGTTTTTTACAAAGTATAATATATATGCCCTTAAGAACCCCACATATAATAACTTAAGTACAGCAAGAGCAGCATTAAGAGTCAGGCACTATGATCCCCCATTAAAGTCAATGGAATTGATGATACCAAACTTAAAGGAGAATTCAACCTGTGGGGAAAAAAAACAGTACCCCCCACCCCAGGTAGACCGCCCTCCCTTCTCCCCCCAGGCTGACTACCCCCCCCTGGGGAAATGCCTCATACTTTGTACTTACCCATCGGCGCAGATTTTTCCAGCGAAGTTGCATACGTCCATCTTCCGGCTCCTTGGTAAGCTGACTGAGATATCGGCAATTTTCCTGTAATTCCGCGCATGCGCAGTTGTCGCAAACTGGCAAACTGCTCCAACTGCGCATGCGAAAAATACCGATCTTCCAGTCAGCGCACCCAGGACTCGGACGATGGATTCTTGCAACTTCACTGGAAGAATCTGCGCCGAGGGGTAAGTATGGAGTATGGGGCATTTCCCTGGGGGGGGTAGTTAGCCTGGGGGGAGGAGGGAGGGAGGTCTACCTGGGGTGGGGGGTACGGGTTTTTTTTCCCCACAGGCTGAATTCTCCTTTAAACCTCAAAACCTTGAGAAGTAATGGTCTAAAGACTCATCCTCCATTATCCTCCAACTATATGAAAGTAGTGGGTTGAGCACATTGTAAACATGTAGGGGGTTATTTATCAAAATTCGAAAAGCTTTCACTATTTTCTGAAAACTACATGGAATAAATCCGCACAGACTTTTCCCCAATATTTATCAATCTTTTTAAGATATGACGTCCGAAACCTCTGACTTTTTCAGATTTGACACCTGAGAGCCACAAAATCTTCGTATTATTGAACAAAACCCACTGCAGATCAGGATATCAACAGGACATCTGCCATTGACTACTATATGAATTCGGCAGCTATGAGTTGGAGTACTTTTTTATTCACCACTTTTTTATATACACCATCGGACTTTAATAAATCCCGAAAAAATCGGGGTTTGGTATTTTCCCCTTTAAAAGTCCAACCAGAAAAAATCAGAGCTTAATAAATACCCCCAGTAATTATAAATGTAAATTGCACAATAATCAATCCTTGGCCTTTCTCAGACTAAGGCACTTTCTTCAAAGACAGGGAATTACTACTTTAGGAAATCCAACAAAATATGAACTGAACTTAATATATCCCCAGAAGCCAAGGAGAAAAAAAGCTTCATCTATAATTTATGGTCCTTGGACCTAAACGAGCCTAAAGCACAGCACAACTTAAAGCAGAACAAGATATTCACTTTTCTTAAACGGAAAAACAATAAAAATTCACATTTATGCAGACTACAAAATTCAAATGTGTCTTAGCCACTGATAACTGGAATTAAAGCTACAATGTACATGGGCCTCAGACAAAGCCCTTACTCTTTGACACAACAGTTGAAACCTATGCTGGAGGCATTGTAGTTAGGTGAGAACAACTACACATTTGGCTGGCCTTTCGAATGCAGAATTATCCTTGTATGCAACTGGAAGCAAACATCTATGCCCAAAAGAGAATACATGTACAGTATATCAAAGATACACAATCCAGAAAACAATAAAAACATTCAACATTTCCCCATTACAAAACTAATATGGGGGTGTGCAGTGACCCCATTAAAGGAATCTTTACACATCTTCTCTGGCTTTAGGAGCCAATAAATGTTGCCACATTGTGTATGCATCACTGAGGCAATATATAGTACAAGAAAAGCACTCTAGTAGCTCCTGTTTCTAAGCATAGTATATTGAGCATTTTACAACAGATTTAGGAACATATAATGGCTGAGTGGAGCACATATGTTACATTAACTGTCATTCATCAAACCTACAGTTGTTGCCTTGTAAAATATTTATTTTTTTACTTATGCTTTAGCATAAAATTTAAATTATTATGAATGCTTATCCTCTCTCACTTAGTGACATTAGCAGACTTCAAAGCACTTAAGCTGAGAAGATTAAGTTAAGACATTTTTCCCTAATATAATCATTCGCTGTCTGCATGGCAATCAGCTCTGTGCTGCCAGAGGGAGTGCAAAAGGTGATAACAACCAGCAGGATTCAGGAGTTGCCATGTGAACATTCTATTGAAAGCCTGTGTGCAAGCTGTAAGTGCAAGGTGAAAAAAACATCTGTTTGGTATTCATTGTAAAGTGTATCACTGCTGGGGGGATTGGATGGTGTTTTGGAAATATAATCTTCATTTGCAGAAGGTCTTTCAATTGATCCATTGCAGTTGTAGTTCTATTAAAGAATAGTTGTATAACACAACAGTGGAAGTGTTAGAAATCCTGTTGTATGACACAACAGAAAGGTACTTATAATTTATATAATTGAAGCCACTTTGCACTTTCACTATATGATACTGATTAAGAAATGTGCATTCCATATGCACAGTGGGTCTGAACAATATAATTTGTAACAACATAATATACTGTATTAGCCCCAGGTTAAAGAGAAAAGTTAATCAAACACAATGTTACATGAACCCTTTTTAGCAGCTATCATATTACTTAAATTATCTACAGAAACATTCATTACAGCTTTTTCCTTAACTTACATTTTTTCTGAGGGAAACTGCTTTAATAAGCCTTGCCTTCTCTTAAGTAAAGTTCATTTTTAGTACTTCCATTAAAGTTAACTGTATAAATTGTAAATAATGTTTCAACTGGCCTGTAATTTTCTTTTTTAAATTGTTTTTGAATTATATGCCTCTTTCTGCTGACTCTTTTCAGCTTTCACATGGGGGTCATTGGGAGAGGTGCCTATCCCATTTGGAAGTTTCTGTGGTCTGTGCTGGATATAGGTTGAAAATTTGACTATTTCTGGCTTTTCAGGCAAAAATCCAAAAAAAATAGTTTTTTTAAATTTTTTGCCCCAAAAGCCCAAAATAGTCAGATATTCAGGGTAATTCCAGCACAGACACAGGTCCCTATCCCATTGGGAAGTTTCTGTGTCTGTGCTGGAATTATCTTGAAAATTCGACTATTTTGGGCTTTTCAGGCAAAAATCCATAAAAATGCAGGCTTTTTGGGAAAAAGACAGATTCTTTTGGATTTTTGCCCAAAAAAGTCGGATTTCAGGCTAATTTCAGCACAGACACATATTCCCTATCCCATTTGGAATTTTCTGTTGTCTGTGCTGGAATTAGCCTGAAAATGCAACTATTTGGGGCTTTTGGGACAAAAATCTGAAAAAATTAAGGCTTTTTGGAAAAAAGCCTAATTTTTTTTGATTTTTGCCCAAAAAAGATGGATTTTCAGGCTAATTCCAGCACAGACACATATTCCCTATCCCATTTTGGAATTTTCTGTGATCTATTCTTGAATTATCTTATAAATGCAACTATTTGTACTTTTTTTTTTAATAGGTAACTTTTTATTAACATTTCCAAAAGAAAGCAAAAAGTGGGATACAGAAAGAAAAAAAGGGGGGGGGTACAGCAAGTCCATAGAAGTTGAACATCATTTGCATTCCATAAGCATACAGAATAATAACATGTAGAACTCAAGGTAAAGTTGGCAGGTGTACATCAGTCCAGGGGTCCCAAATATTCCCAAACTTTCCAGGACAACCTCTGGCTTCATAGGTCAGTTTGATTAAAGGGAGCATTTTGTTAACATATTGTACCCAGTCACCCAGTGTTGGGGGTAAAGGAGCCATCCACTTCATAATAACTACTTTCCTAGCATAATAAAGGAGGGATCTAACTAGAGTTCGCGTTCTGGTTGCATTAAGAAAATCCTCTACTAGACCCAACAAACAAATCTCTGGGGAACAGATAGAAGGAAGATCAAGAAGTTCCCGGATATGGTGTGTCACCACTGCCCAATATCTAGATATGACTGCACACGTCCAAATCATGTGCCAGTAGGACCCATCCTGATCCCCACAACGCTTGCATAGTGGCGCTGGGAGTTTCCCCATGCGATATAACTTGGTAGGGGTGAGGTAAGTTCTTAGAATAAATTTGTGCTGAATAAGCTTGTCCCTGGCGCTAATGAGGAAATTATAAAGATTCCCGGTTACTTCATCCCACTGATCAGTATTGAGATGTGGAATATCTCGTTTCCACGCAGCCAACGCTTTATCAAAGGGTTTGGGACCAGTGTCCACAATTATGGGATATAGTTTGGAGATCATTTTGGAGGTGTCCTTTTGTCTGAGCTGGCTAAGTACCCGGGGTTCGTCTAGAGTCAAAACTCCTGTCCCAAACTGAGCCTGAAACACGTGACGGAGTTGGAGATATCTATACATGGGCATATTTGGGGTCCCAGTTTTATCCCTCAAGGGGTTCATATCAATAAATTTGGAACCATCCACCAAATCCGCCAGATACTTGATTGTTTTGGGCGCCCAATATTTAGTGATCTCTGTATCTAGAAAATGACATAAATGGGAATTTCCCCATAAGGGAAGTGCCGGGGATACGATTGGAGGTTTGGTTCGGGTTAGTTTCATTACTGCCCCCCATGCTAACCATGGAGCTTTCATGCAAGGTGGAAGGTGTGGAATGTCCTTCTCTTTTCTAAAGACACAGTTCCGTAGAGCCTCCAGAGAGCCCACATATTTGGCCTGCAGAAGTACATTGGGATTTTCTAGGTCCTGCGTTAGCCACCAATTGATGTAAGCCAGCTGGGCTGCCAGATAATAAGCATAGAGAGTGGGCAACCCCAATCCCCCACTGTCATACAGTGCCATTAATGTAGTCTGAGACACTCTCGGGACTTTATTACCCCACAGGAAGGGTCTAATCAGGGCTTGTATAGAATCCAAGATATCTTTAGTTATGCTCAGCGGTGAATTATGCAATACATACAGGTACTTTGGTAAAAAAAATCATTTTGATTACATTAGTTCTGCCCCAGAGGGTAAGAGGGAGTGAACTCCAGGATAACAATGCTGACGTGAGCTGTCTAGTGATGGGGGAAATGTTCAGGGGCACAAATTGCTCAAGGTCCCTATGAATATGTATCCCCAGATATTTAAAGGAAGTAACCCATTGCAGTCTGTGGTCAGCTGCCAGGCCAGGGTCTAAATCTTGTTCGAGAGGGAAAACTACCGACTTGGCCCAATTAATGCGTAAACCAGCATATGTAGTAAATGTGTCAAACAAATCTAGTACCCTTATCAAGGAAGGACCCGTGTCAGCTAAGTATAACAATACATCATCCGCATACAGGGAGATTTTCTCCTCAATGTCGCCATATTTGAGCCCTTTAATCTGCGGTGATGTTCTGATCTGAATAGCCAGTGGTTCAATAGCCAGTGCAAAGAGGAGGGGGGACAGAGGGCACCCCTGTCGGGTCCCCCTTCCTAGCTGAAAAGTATCAGTTATAAAATCATTAACCTGTACTTGGGCCGTTGGATGTTGATAGAGAAGCTGGACCCACTTAATATACCGATCCCCAAACCCATAGTGCTTCATGATACCCCATAGATAAGCCCATTCAATAGAATCAAAGGCTGTTTCTGAGTCAAGTGACAGTATCACCCTGGAACCCATGTTGTCATGTGGGACCTGCAAA
Source organism: Xenopus petersii (assembly GCA_038501925.1). Taxonomy (NCBI): domain Eukaryota; kingdom Metazoa; phylum Chordata; class Amphibia; order Anura; family Pipidae; genus Xenopus; species Xenopus petersii. The sequence continues at coordinate 110,257,156 of CM076675.1, read as the reverse complement.
TTAAAGTAAAGCCTCCTTAGATTCACATCAGTGGCTCGATCAGGCATAAAACCCGTCTGGTCAGGATGAACCAATTCGGTGATAACCAGCTTGAGCCTGATAGCCAGCACTTTCGCTAGGATCTTAGCATCTACGTTAAGAAGGGATATTGGACGGTATGACCCACAGGATTCCACATCCTTCCCTTCCTTATGAATCAAAACAATTAAAGCATTACTAAATGATGGGGGCAATGTACCCTGGTCATAGGCTTGAGCCAAAATATCGCATAAAGTACCCGTGATTTTCTTTCCCAAGGCCCTATACCATTCTACTGGTAGACCATCAGGTCCAGGAGATTTCGAGGTCGCCATTGCACTGATCGCCTCCTGAATTTCGGCAGCTGTTATAGGGCTGTCTAATAGAGCAGCATATGCGGGGTGGAGTTTGGGGAGAGGTATTGTTGTTACGAAATTATCTAGCTGCGTCTGGGTGTATTTGGCTTGGGTACCGTACAGTTCGGAAAAGTAGTCCCTAAATTGGGCAGCTATCTGCGCTGGATCAGTTAAGATACCACCCTCTCCAGTCCTGAGTCTATGAATCACTGTTTTAGGCACAGCTATTTTGGAAAGGAACGCTAGAGTTTTACCCGATTTCTCCCCCTGTTCAAACCCTCTTTGGGAGGCATATAACAATTTTTTCTGGGTCAGTTCAGTAAATTTACACTTCAAAGCTGTTTGAACCTGGACCAGCAGAGCATGGCCCCTCTCCGAAGGTGCTGCAATATAAGCTTGCTCAACCCGCTCAACTATTTGTACTTTTGGGGCAAAAATCCGAAAAATCCAAAAATGCGGGCTTTTTGGGAAAAAGTCGAGCGTTTCTGGAAAAAAAATGAAAAAAACATATAATAATAATAATAATATTCCAGTGTCTTATTCCAATCAGTACATGGTCACTGGGTTAATTTGGACCCTAGTAATCAGATTGCTGAAATTGCAAACTGGAGGGCTGCTCAATAAAAAAAATTGTCTTAGAATATAACTTTTTACATCATACTAAAAGTTAATTTAAAGGTGAACAAGCCCTTTAAGGATTACAACAAATATAATGCATAATGGTCACTGCCTTGAAAATCAAAAAAGTCAAAAATGACCCCTAAACTTAATGGGGCAAATTCACTAAGATGCGAAGTTGCGCCAGGCTCGCCGCACTTCGCCAGGCGTATTTTTGCCAGCGCTCCGCAAATTCACTAAAATACGAAGTTGCGCACAGGGGTAGAGTAAGTCTGCGAAGTTGCGCTACCGTTAATTCGCCAAGCGAAGCGAAGTTTCGCGAGCGATGGTTCATTTGCATACGGCGCCAAATTCAAATTTCAATGGAGGAACACGTATTAGCACTACAAATGCCTAGAAAACCTTCAAATCAGCAAATAAAAAAATTATTTTGCCCTACACATGTGCCCACTGTCTAGGTAAGTTGCCATGAGTCAGGAAATGTAGGGGGGAGGAAGGGGAGCCCCAAAAAAAAATTTCGATCTTTTACAGCCTATCACCCATCATGTAGAAAACACGCCAGCGTTTTTTGGGACTTACAAAAAAATTTGACTTTTTTTGAAACAATCCCTATCTACTCTATTGTGCTTCGCCAGGTCTGAGGTGGCGAAGGAAGTCTAGCGTAAAAGGTAGCGTTCAGTACACTGCGCAAGTTAGTGAATTTGCATAGTTACGTCGCTAGCGAAAATTCGCCTGGCGTAAGGATGCGAAGTAACACTAGCGAAACTACGCCAGCGTTCGTTAGTGAATTTGCGCAGTACGAATAAACGCCATTGTCTATGCTGAAATCCAGCTGTTTAACAGTTCTTCTCTTTCTGCATCATTTGAAATCCTGGCCGGGAAGGAGGGACTAAACACTGATGTTACAAATTGTAACAACTTCTCCACAGCTTACAGACAGCATGCAGGAACTACATAACCCACTTGCATTGCACTGTGATGTTCTGTTCCTTATTGAAATCATGTGTGCAGGGAATTGTGGGCTTTGGAGGATGCAGTCTAAAGACAGCCGGCTGTTGATACAAAGTAACAGTAGTCAGCCAGCTCAGCAAAGTAGTCAGAGAGATCAGAAGGAGAGCAGGCTTAGGGAACTGTCAGAAACCATTACAAATCATGAAAAGTCTGCATATTTTTTAAATGATGTTTATTGAAAAGTTGCTTGAAATTATGTTTACTTTTCAAAAATCTTTAATTATGTTTTTGTGGCGTTCCCCTGTGGCGTTCCCCTTTAAATTTCATTTAAACTTATGTTGCCTCTGAAAGCCGAGAATAAGACCTAAGTATATTTCTTATTTCAGACATATGTTTATGACTGAGAAATGGTTGGTAACCTAAACCGCCTATTCCAACTTGAATTTTTAAGGCATAATGTAAGTCTAATAATCTGAAAGAAATATTACTCTTTGTGGCCTATTTATCATACTATATAAAAAATTACAAATTAAATCACACATTGCCAAGCTGTGTATAGATTTTTGGCATAAATATTTTCCTCATAAAATTCTTATGTAAAAAGCAGTGGCTGCTCGACTGTGTCAAAAACTGTGATTATCTATTGCTGTTTTTTATTGCAGGAATTTACTTGCAGCCTAAATGTTTCAGATTGACTTAAATGGGTAATGCCACAGATATAATGTTGTGCTGTAACTGAGTTAAATACAATAATTGGGCAGCATAACAGTGAATATACAGTTTCATAAATTCGCCATTTATTTACACTGCTTTTCACACCATTTTTCTGATGTAAATAATTTTACACAGCGTGATAAATTGAATTATGCAATACATACAGGTACTTTGGTAAAAAAATCATTTTGATTACATTAGTTCTGCCCCAGAGGGTAAGAGGGAGTGAACTCCAGGATAACAATGCTGACGTGAGCTGTCTAGTGATGGGGGAAATGTTCAGGGGCACAAATTGCTCAAGGTCCCTATGGATATGTATCCCCAGATATTTAAAGGAAGTAACCCATTGCAGTCTGTGGTCAGCTGCCAGGCCAGGGTCTAAATCTTGTTCGAGAGGGAAAACTACCGACTTGGCCCAATTAATGCGTAAACCAGCATATGTAGTAAATGTGTCAAACAAATCTAGTACCCCTATCAAGGAAGGACCCGTGTCAGCTAAGTATAACAATACATCATCCGCATACAGGGAGATTTTCTCCTCAATGTCGCCATATTTGAGCCCTTTAATCTGCGGTGATGTTCTGATCTGAATAGCCAGTGGTTCAATAGCCAGTGCAAAGAGGAGGGGGGACAGAGGGCACCCCTGTCGGGTCCCCCTTCCTAGCTGAAAAGTATCAGTTATAAAATCATTAACCTGTACTTGGGCCGTTGGATGTTGATAGAGAAGCTGGACCCACTTAATATACCGATCCCCAAACCCATAGTGCTTCATGATACCCCATAGATAAGCCCATTCAATAGAATCAAAGGCTGTTTCTGAGTCAAGTGACAGTATCACCCTGGAACCCATTGTCAGGGAGCCGGGAGCTCCCTCCAGGGAGGTTGTCAGGATCAAGGAGGAAGCCCTCTTGAGGGAACAAGGTCGCGGTGTCCAAGGGGTTAATCCAAAAGAGTGGTCAGAATCCAGGCAAGAGTTCAAGGCAGGCGGATAACAACAAGTTCAAAGTCCAGGCAAAGGGGTCCAAAGGGGTCAGGATACAAGGCAGGAACAGGATTTAGGTAATAAGGCACACAGGGAACCCAGGATAAGCTTAGGGGAAGTTATCCTATACTTGGGCGCCATTCTGGCGTCTAAACTGGCTTTTTATTCAAATTTGGCGCCATAGTGACGTCATTGACGCCCTTGCGCCGACGTCGGCGCACTGACGTCATCGCGCCGGCGCCGCTTACCCACGTGGCGGCCATGGGCGCCGCCATTTTGGGAGCGACGCCGGCAGAAGAGGACGCGCCGCCCGGAGCTCCTGGACCTGCTCCGGGCGGCGATCGCGACACCCATGTTGTCATGTGGGACCTGCAAATTAAAGTAAAGCCTCCTTAGATTCACATCAGTGGCTCGATCAGGCATAAAACCCGTCTGGTCAGGATGAACCAATTCGGTGATAACCAGCTTGAGCCTGATAGCCAGCACTTTCGCTAGGATCTTAGCATCTACGTTAAGAAGGGATATTGGACGGTATGACCCACAGGATTCCACATCCTTCCCTTCCTTATGAATCAAAACAATTAAAGCATTACTAAATGATGGGGGCAATGTACCCTGGTCATAGGCTTGAGCCAAAATATCGCATAAAGTACCCGTGATTTTCTTTCCCAAGGCCCTATACCATTCTACTGGTAGACCATCAGGTCCAGGAGATTTCGAGGTCGCCATTGCACTGATCGCCTCCTGAATTTCGGCAGCTGTTATAGGGCTGTCTAATAGAGCAGCATATGCGGGGTGGAGTTTGGGGAGAGGTATTGTTGTTACGAAATTATCTAGCTGCGTCTGGGTGTATTTGGCTTGGGTACCGTACAGTTCGGAAAAGTAGTCCCTAAATTGGGCAGCTATCTGCGCTGGATCAGTTAAGATACCACCCTCTCCAGTCCTGAGTCTATGAATCACTGTTTTAGGCACAGCTATTTTGGAAAGGAACGCTAGAGTTTTACCCGATTTCTCCCCCTGTTCAAACCCTCTTTGGGAGGCATATAACAATTTTTTCTGGGTCAGTTCAGTAAATTTACACTTCAAAGCTGTTTGAACCTGGACCAGCAGAGCATGGCCCCTCTCCGAAGGTGCTGCAATATAAGCTTGCTCAACCCGCTCAACTATTTGTACTTTTGGGGCAAAAATCTGAAAAATCCAAAAATGCGGGCTTTTTGGGAAAAAGTCGAGCGTTTCTGGAAAAAAAATGAAAAAAACATATAATAATAATAATAATATTCCAGTGTCTTATTCCAATCAGTACATGGTCACTGGGTTAATTTGGACCCTAGTAATCAGATTGCTGAAATTGCAAACTGGAGGGCTGCTCAATAAAAAAAATTGTCTTAGAATATAACTTTTTACATCATACTAAAAGTTAATTTAAAGGTGAACAAGCCCTTTAAGGATTACAACAAATATAATGCATAATGGTCACTGCCTTGAAAATCAAAAAAGTCAAAAATGACCCCTAAACTTAATGGGGCAAATTCACTAAGATGCGAAGTTGCGCCAGGCTCGCCGCACTTCGCCAGGCGTATTTTTGCCAGCGCTCCGCAAATTCACTAAAATACGAAGTTGCGCACAGGGGTAGAGTAAGTCTGCGAAGTTGCGCTACCGCTAGCGAAGCGAAGTTTCGCGAGTGATGGTTCATTTGCATACGGCGCCAAATTCAAATTTCAATGGAGGAACACGTATTAGCACTACAAATGCCTAGAAAACCTTCAAATCAGCAAATAAAAAAAATATTTTGCCCTACACATGTGCCCACTGTCTAGGTAAGTTGCCATGAGTCAGGAAATGTAGGGGGGAGGAAGGGGAGCCCCAAAAAAAAATTTCGATCTTTTACAGCCTATCACCCATCATGTAGAAAACACGCCAGCGTTTTTTGGGACTTACAAAAAAATTTGACTTTTTTTGAAACAATCCCTATCTACTCTATTGTGCTTCGCCAGGTCTGAGGTGGCGAAGGAAGTCTAGCGTAAAAGGTAGCGTTCAGTACACTGCGCAAGTTAGTGAATTTGCATAGTTACGTCGCTAGCGAAAATTCGCCTGGCGTAAGGATGCGAAGTAACACTAGCGAAACTACGCCAGCGTTCGTTAGTGAATTTGCGCAGTACGAATAAACGCCATTGTCTATGCTGAAATCCAGCTGTTTAACAGTTCTTCTCTTTCTGCATCATTTGAAATCCTGGCCGGGAAGGAGGGACTAAACACTGATGTTACAAATTGTAACAACTTCTCCACAGCTTACAGACAGCATGCAGGAACTACATAACCTACTTGCATTGCACTGTGATGTTCTGTTCCTTATTGAAATCATGTGTGCAGGGAATTGTGGGCTTTGGAGGATGCAGTCTAAAGACAGCCGGCTGTTGATACAAAGTAACAGTAGTCAGCCAGCTCAGCAAAGTAGTCAGAGAGATCAGAAGGAGAGCAGGCTTAGGGAACTGTCAGAAACCATTACAAATCATGAAAAGTCTGCATATTTTTTAAATGATGTTTATTGAAAAGTTGCTTGAAATTATGTTTACTTTTCAAAAATCTTTAATTATGTTTTTGTGGCGTTCCCCTGTGGCGTTCCCCTTTAAATTTCATTTAAACTTATGTTGCCTCTGAAAGCCGAGAATAAGACCTAAGTATATTTCTTATTTCAGACATATGTTTATGACTGAGAAATGGTTGGTAACCTAAACCGCCTATTCCAACTTGAATTTTTAAGGCATAATGTAAGTCTAATAATCTGAAAGAAATATTACTCTTTGTGGCCTATTTATCATACTATATAAAAAATTACAAATTAAATCACACATTGCCAAGCTGTGTATAGATTTTTGGCATAAATATTTTCCTCATAAAATTCTTATGTAAAAAGCAGTGGCTGCTCGACTGTGTCAAAAACTGTGATTATCTATTGCTGTTTTTTATTGCAGGAATTTACTTGCAGCCTAAATGTTTCAGATTGACTTGAATGGGTAATGCCACAGATATAATGTTGTGCTGTAACTGAGTTAAATACAATAATTGGGCAGCATAACAGAGAATATACAGTTTCATAAATTCGCCATTTATTTACACTGCTTTTCACACCATTTTTCTGATGTAAATAATTTTACACAGCGTGATAAATTGCCCCCTTCATGTTACTTGATTGAATGAATATTTTGGTCTTTGAGTAGATGAAACAAAGGGACATTCTGGGTTATATTTACACTTGAGTTCTAAGAGCCCAGTGGGTAACAGCAACACCCATTATGCTGCAATTCCCAGGTATCACATGCTGGTGATCTGTTATTTAACACAATTGCTACAAGTTCAGACAAGTAACCTGCTGAGAAGCCTTACAAGGTTTTTCATTGAACTACTGCCCATTCTTACATATTAGTTATGGCTATTAAAGCTTGTGAAACTGTCAATATACACAGTGTAGAGTCATAATAGCAATGCCAGTACTACTTTAATTTAAATGGCTACTCATCTTTTCATATCAGTTAACCACATTGTTCTTAAGCATTTTTTAACAAATATGGAGGGAGGTGTGAAGATTGTGATCAAACATTTATTCTAGGATAATCCCCCTCCCATACAAAAGCTCTTACCAAGAAGTCTAATTGCCTCAGCTATGTGCCAGACTCATTAATGAAGAGTGGTGGAACAACTAGAGCAAATGAGAATGAAAAATATTTGTGTTATTGATATGTCCTTGGAATGAGAGGGAAAGACAGAGCAATTGAATATTAGATCTTATATAAGTGGCTCTCGGGGGCAGTGCACCCCTTTGTCCAACATGAGTTCAATTAATCGGGCTTATGCTGAACATAATTGTGCCTATTGTTTTATTCATAAATAATGTATGTTTTTTTCCTTGAGCTAAAGAAGGAAAATGAAGCTCCTCCATGTTTGGTCCTTGCAAGGTATATAATTGGAATACAAGTATACAACCCCCTTCTCTTACCCTTTGTTTGACTGTTTTGTAACCAGTAGTCCATTATACAGGGGTATTATATGGGCACTGGTCTATTATCATAAAGACCAAACTTGGTTGTCATGTTACCCTGTTTAGTCCTTTAACCCCTCTGAGGCAAATTTGAGAGGCTTCAGATGTTTTTTTTTTTTTTTTTGCCTTCCTCTGGATCAACTGACAGTTAGGCAGGTTAAAAAAAAAGTTAAAAGGTTGAACTTTATGGGCTTGAGTCTTTTTTCAACCTAACTTACTATGTTACTAAGTACTGGAAATTCCTTCTCTTAACAGATGCAGATTTATTTAAAGTAGTGACCAGTATAATACAATTAAAGAACTCATTAACAAACACAAACACTAAAGCATATGCAAATTTGAGCATATATACAGGCATCTTTGCAATTTATGGTGTAGGTCAGTGTGCACCTTAAAGGGATACTGTCATGGGAAAAACATTTTCTTCAAAATGAATCAGTTAATAGTGCTGCTCCAGCAGAATTCTGCACTGAAATCCATTTCTCAAAAGAGCAAACATATTTTTTTATTTTCAATTTTGAAATCTGACATGAGGCTAGACATATTGTCAATTTCCCAGCTGCCCCAAGTCATGTGACTTGTGCTCTGATAAACTTCAATCACTCTTTACTGCTGCACTGCAAGTTGAAGTGATATCACCCCCAGCAGCCAATCAACAGAACAATGGGAAGGTAACCAGATAACAGCTCCCTAACACAAGATAACAGCTGCCTGGTAGATCTAAGAACAACACTCAGTAGTAAAAACCCATGTCCCACTGAGACTCCTTTAGTTACATTGAGAAGTAAAAACAGCAGCCTGCCAGAAAGCATGTCTCTCCTAAAGTGCAGGCACAAGTCACATGACCAGGGGCAGATGGGAAATCGACAAAATGTATAGCCCCATGTCAGATTTCAAAATTGAATATAAAAAAATCTGTTTGCTCTTTTGAGAAATGGATTTCAGTGCAGAAGTCTGCTGGAGTAGCACTATAAACTGATGCGTTTTGAAAAAAACATGTTTTCCGATGACAGGGTCCTTTTAAGCTTGGTTAGCAGGTTGCCTTATTGTGGCAGATAACTAGCAAGTAAATTCTTGAATGATACTGCACGCTGAAAGCAACATTAATTTAACACAAATGCAGGGAAAAAACATGTTCTGCAACTTATGGCAATTTACCAAAATGATTGCTAATTAGCCTCCATATGAGTAACATAGTGGGCCCAGCAATGATGATAGAATTCCGGCAAGAAAACACCTGCATTAAGGGTAAAAACCGTGGAACCATCTGAATTTTGTACTTGCTTTTATAAAAATCCCTTCATATGCAATAATATGCTTATGAATTGAATTTACAATTACATCTAGGATCCAATCAATGTGTATATTATGTTTTAGTTTAGTTTTCATTGTTACCATGTAGATTAAGGTTCAGTATAGTAACTGTGACTAACTGTGATAATGACACAGCAGACTTTTCTGATGGTCTATAAATGACTTTAGCCTTTAATCATCAATTATACAGGAAGTTACTTTTGCTGGTGACTAACAGACCAGGTCACAAAATGTAAGGATTAAAGAGCCAAAGGGGTGCCATAAGGACTCTCTGTGTTAATAACTTGATCTGATGTGTGCAATTGCTATGCTGTGTCTGTGCAGGACACAAGGTGTTAACTGTAACTATTTCCTGTCTGTGGCATAGACATGGCATTCTGTCACCGCATTCTCAAATATGCAGTAAAGTCAATTAGGGTGGAATTTAGGGGCAGATTTATCAAAGGTTGAATTTTGAAGTTATGTGATTTTTATTAACGCTAATAAATTAGAATGTACTCACAACTCGAATGGGAGGTTATTTATGAAAAAAACTGTAACATCTATTATTCGATCAAATATGAATTACCCGAAAATTCAAATCGAGTAAAGTCAATTAGGGTGGAATTTAGGGGCAGATTTATCAAAGGTTGAATTTTGAAGTTATGTGATTTTTTTTAACGCTAATAAATTAGAATGTACTCACAACTCGAATGGGAGGTTATTTATGAAAAAACTGTAACATCTATTATTCGATCAAATATGAATTACCCAAAATTCAAATCGAGTTTACTCTGAAAAGAAACTCGAATGTCAGGAAAGCAATTTACATCTTCAAAAAGTTCAACAGACCTCTGCCATTGACTTCTACATGAACTTGGCAGGTTTAGGTTGAGAATATTCAAATTAGAATTGTTTCCAGAGTCGAGATGTGATAAATGTTGCATTTAAAATATGACTTGGTGCTTTTAAATTCGAATTTGAGTTTTGACCAAAAAAAAATTGAATTTACCATTCAAACCTTAAAAAAATCTGCCCCTAGTAAAAACACTTATTTGCTATCTTTTTAGTAATATGACTAATATATCAATGTTTTCTTATATCTGTACCCTTGTTGGGTTGGCTAAGGGGTATAGGTCAGATAGGCCTGTTACAAGTCCAATAGCAGTTTGTGGAAAAAGGACAAGTTTAAAGGATTGAGGTATCAGATTTTCAATGATATGCGTAGATGATGGCAGTGCTATTTCATATTATGAAAAGAAATCATTCTCTGTAAGATTTCTGATCACCAGGCCAAAGAGGATTCTGAAAACATAAAATTCAGTAGGTACGTGCTATTCTTATAATTTACTGGCAGTGCTGGTGGAAGTGACGGTCTTGCTGTGAGTAAGAGATTTTATATCACACACTAGTGAGAGTCGGCAGGAATCCTAGAAAGTATATGAATTACAGCAGTAGTGTGCAATTATTTGCTAAGTGCTTCATACAGTATTTACTGGTTGCCCTGATGAAAGCTCCAGTCTTGTGGTAAGCGAGAAGCTTTAAAAAGCATGGGCGGTAGGTATCCTGGTAAGAAAAAAAATATTTTGAAATATATATTGATCTGTAATGCTTCGTGTATATGGTGTTCTGATGGGGAGCTCTGATCTTGACGAGCGAAAGGCTTCTGTTCTAAACAACGGAAGAAATTAAAGTTTTTAAAACGACATGTGTCCTTTCAACTAAATATGTTTTGATGATTGCTTGTTGCATTGTTGGAAGCTCTTGTCCTGCAGTTAGGCTTTGATATCCCACACCACTGACAAACCTTGCAAAAAAAAGCTGAATGATGAAAGAATGCAAAGACTTGTACAAATGTCTCTGCACAATGTACTTTCCTCATTACTGGAGTTTTAAGCTTGTGCACAGGAGAGGCCTTAGGAACCCCATACCAGTAAGCATTCTTTTAAGTCAATTCACATTTTATTGCCCACTTTTTATATAGTACACATTTACACAGTGCTGTACAAAACATGGTAATCATTTACATGACCATTCTGTCAGGTATTGCTGGGATTCATGCCGGGGACCTTTGGGTCTCTGGCTCGATACCTTAACCATTTGGCCAGGTGAGCAGCCTGTAAGGTTGCTCGCTATGTGTAACCTGGCCTCTGCAGTCCCAGCCCAGCTGCCACCTGATTGGCCTCTCCAGCCCCAGCTCAGCTGCAGCCTGTTTGGCATCTACAGCCCCAGCCCAGCTGCTGCCTAGTTTAATCAGCCAATCAGGGCTGACTCTTCCCTATTTAAGGGCAGCACTTAGACCACTCCTTGCCAGAGCACTGCATGGTTTTCCTAGTACTGCGGCAGCGCCCCTAACTAGGTAGTTCTAGCTCTTTTCCCTTATTATTAATCCTCCTTGCCTTGTCCTGCTTTACCTTATCTTGTACCTTCCCAGCCTTGACCTTGATCCGACCCTGCCTTGCTTGTTCCTGATTTCTGCTTCCTGTTCCACCTTGTACCTTGCCCTGACTTCACCTTGTACTGACCTTGTCTCACCTGTTCCTGATTCTTGCCTTCTGACTCTGCCTTGTACCAGTCCTCTCTTGCTATCCTGCTCCAGTCCTCTCTTGCTATCCTGCTCCAGTCCTCTCTTGCTATCCTGCTCCAGTCCTCTCTTGCTATCCTGCTCCAGTCCTCTCTTGCTATCCTGCTCCAGTCCTCTCTTGCTATCCTGCTCCACTCCTCTCTTGCTATCCTGCTCCAGTCCTCTCTTGCTATCCACTCTAATCTCCTTCTGCTCCTGTCTTGCTATCCGCTCCAGTCTCCCTCTGCTCCTGTCTTGCTATCCGCTCCAGTCTCCCTCTGCACTGTATCCCCAGTTTGATCTGATCTACGCCTGCAACGTCCTGTCCCATCCAGTCTTTTCCTGTTCCACTCCTGCCCCGTCCAGTCTGTTCCTGTTGAGTCGTCGCCCTCTTCTTCCTGCCTAGTCCAGTCCTGATCTTCGCCCTCTCCGTCCCGTTCTGCACCTGATCCAGACTGACTCTTCGCCCTCATCAACCTGTTCCTGCTTTCCCTTCAAGTGTTCCCTAGGCACATACAGCTCCTGCCTTAAGGACTCACCCTTTACCTTCAGTCTCCACAGCTCCCCCTACCTAATCCTTGACACATTCCCTGACCTAGTGAAGCTTACAATGCTAGTTCCCTGTCACATTCTCATAACAAACAGTAGGGTCAATTTTATCAAGAGCCAATTAACCTGTCTGTATGTTTAAGAGGAAGGAAGCTCACACAGACATAGCAGAACATACAAAAAAACTGCTCCAGCCTATACCAACATAAATAAGAATATTTTCTGCTGTTAAATGCAGATATCCACTATTGTCTCAGCATTTAGTAGCACCCAGTAAGATGCTAAATGCAGGCAACACTGTAGTTGTGTTTTTAATAAATGTTTTCCCCAGTGCTGACATCTGTGATGTATGTTTCTTAGTGGTATTTTGGATTAGGCATATATAATATTGTATCTCATAATATACGTTGAAGAGACTGATATCTTTACATGAATTATAACAGATAGAGATTAAGGAGCACCTCCCATCTGTGAAAGGTTCCAAGAGATGTTGTGCAGGGTAAATAAATCATATAATCAAGAAGAGAGAAAGAGAACTGATCCATATGTCTGCACCCTCCCATCCATTACATCCAATAACTCACAGATGGTTTGATTAATAAAACGTAACTTTTAATAAATTATTAACATTAAAAACCACATGTCCAGTGCGTATCAATCCTATTAAACGTAAAGGCAGGAGAACAGACCAACAGAAGGCAGTGGGTTGGTCTAGTGCATATATAGTTAATAGTCGATCGAAATGTAAATTTACCAAGTTGTTTTTGATACGCACTGGACATTTTTAATGTTAATAATTTCTTAAAAGTTACGTTTTATTCATTAAACCACCTGTGAGTTATTGGATGTGATGGATGGGAGGGTGCAGACATATGGGTTGGTTCTCTTTCTCTCTTCTTGATTATATCTGTATATGAATATAACAGAGACACAGCTGCAATGTTTTTTCTGAGTCTTTTAATCCACAGCAACCAACTAGATGTTAGCACTGAATATTTAATGCAGTTGGCCAATTGACAAGCTGCAATGGGCTACAAAACCTTATCCAAATTTACATTCTATGTAGGAAATCATTTCTTCAGTGGTGAGTAAATGTACCCAGAAAAGAGAAAACTATGTGTCCTAAAACTCCTGGAAAAACATTTTTAACTGCTTACCTTCAACAGACTATAGAAGCTATGGAGTTGACTGGCAAGGACCAACAATAGAGTCCTTGGTCCAAAACTGTACTCAGGACCCCATGGCTGTAAGGCAGAAGTCCTACCCACTGAGCCACTATGGTGCAGTTACTCTAGGGTTACTGATTCTCTGGCCTTTACTACTAGAAAATCAGCTGTTAGCAGTCTAAAAGAATCTAGAACTGCTTATTTCTCCACATAAACTAAAAATATAAAATTAATGTAAATTGCAAAAACTACTGAGAGTACCACTCTCAGCAAATTTAGAGCAATTTGATTTGTATTTATTTTTTTTAGATCCCCTTTAAGTAAAATTATTATTCCATTAGGCAACAGTGCTATAGGATGCTACTGTCACAAGAAGCCTGAACTTATAGTGGTTGTATCTATTTTTCTTTTTTCTGCATTCCTTTTGGCTTCAGGCAATGTCGTGCAGTGAGCATTGCCTCTGGTTTAGTTGCATTGTGCAAGATGCACTGAAGAATCTACAGACTATCCTATCTAACTTTGCTCTATTTAAAGCAAATATACTGACTAATAGTGTATGTCTAACCACACTAACACTAAGGGGCACATTTATTAAGCTCGAGTGAAGGATTCGAATGAAAAAACTTCGAACTTCAAAGTATTTTTTTGGGTACTTCAACCATCGAATAGGCTACTACGACCTTCGACTTTGATTCGAACAATTCGAAATAAAAATTGTTCGACTATTCGACCATTCGATAGTCGAAGTACTGTCTCTTTAAAAAAAACTTTGACTACATACTTCGGTAGTTTAAACCTATCGAGGTACAATGTTAGCCTATGGGGACCTTCCCCATCACTTTTCTAAGCTTTTTTTGATCTAAGAAAAATCCTTTGATCGATCGCTTAAAATCGTTCGAATCGTTCGATTCGAAGGATTTTATCATTCAATTGAACGATTTTTACTTCGATCAATCGTAGGATTTGCACTAAATCCTTCGAATTCGATATTCAAAGGATTTAAATTCGAGGGTTGAATTCGAGGGTTTATTAACCCTCGATATTCAACCCTTAGTAAATATGCCCCTAAGTCTTATAGTATAGGCTAAAAAATAAAATGCTTTATTTATGCGCTTACAATGTTCTACAGCTAATATAATTCTGACATTCATTGAGCAACCAATATGACAGCTAAATAGATTCCCAGTGCACAAACAATCCACTTGCATAATGGACTCCTGGTAAGAAAACAGTCATAACAAAAAGTGAAGGGTGGGTTTAGTACACTAGCATCTAATCTACCTTACAAGAACCAGACCTGGAGTAGCTGCAATGTCCCTGTTTGTCCTTTTTAGCATCAATAAATAACAAAACCCATAGATTTTTCATGTTTAAAACAACAGCCAAATAGTATGTTCAGCACAAGCTCTATTTATTGAACTCATGTTGGGCAAAAACGAAACGAAAAAATTGGCCCACCTCATAGCAAATGTTGGCGAGCACTGCTGTATTGTTCTTCTGTTCTCACCTAGAATGTCTAGGCCTACTGTAGTGAAGAAGTGGAATAAGAGGATCTTTAAGAAGAACCCAAGGCCAGTGCAGTTTTCTGCTGCTGGGAATATTGGCTCAGGGTATCAAGTAAGTGAATACAATCCCTGGGGGTGCCCAACTTTTGTAACCCTTAGTGACTGATGGCTTTTCTTCTCCCTTAAGAAAAGCATAGATATCAAATAGTTATCGCATATCACATTGATATTTTTTGATCAAATGTGCCAAACAGGTGACTAGTAAATGCTGCCTACTAATTAGCTGTCATGGTTACTTGACCCTGAGCTAATGTGGCCACTTTTATTACATCAGAGCCTTCTAGATGCTTGTTTAGATATCAGAATTTAATGATTACAAAGGGGAACACATTGAATGTATATACATCCTACTGAAGGTTAAAAAAGGACAAAGCATTTTATTAAATTTAAACCACCACCAATGTCCATCAGATATAACAAATCAGATTTCCCTCAGTGCAAGTATTTTCCCTGACATTTGCCACAGCATTACATTTTTAAAAAATTCTGCAATGAACTCAGTGTGTGATATTCAAGTGGGAATCAAGGGCAGCAAGACCTTTGTTCCAATATTTCAGAAGAGGTAATATATTGCAGTACTGCCTTATATGATGTTGATATGGAAGCTGTTTGGGGCTGAATTATATGAAAATCGTACCATTTAAATTTCTTTGTGGGATGCAGCTTGCATAATGCCAGTGGATCTCGAGTTGGATGGCATTCTTGTGTCTAAAGTAATGATAATCAGTTAGGTTAAGAAATTTACCAATTGCTGCTGCAAATTTAACTTGATTAACTTTTTCCAAATGTTTTGTGTCACTGACGTCTACTGTCGTAGCAGCAAAACCATTTTTAGTATGAGATGTAAATATGAGGGACCTGGGGTTTTCCGGATACTGGATCTTTCTGTTATTTGGATCTTCATACTTTTAGGGGGTTATTTATTAAAGTCAAATTCTTCTGGTCAGAGTTTTAAAGGGGAAAACAATTTTTTCAGAGGAAAAACATGTTTTTTTTTTAGCTGACTTTTAACAGAGACTGTTAAAAGTCAGAATAAAAAAGTACTCCTGAGATTCCTGCCAGGACTGGGATAAGGATTACTGAGCAACAAGCCCCCTCCAACAGATGCAACTAAAAAGGCAGGAAGTGACGTCACACAGGAAACACAGGAAGAGCCACGGGGGGGGATAAACATGCCGGCAGGGCCCCTAGATCGAGAGTGCAACCTGTGCAAATATTTATTCCTATGTGCGATCATTCTTCATACTTTATGTGAGCACATTTTTTATACTTTTTTTATAAATGGTGTTACACTATCCTGGCTTTATACCTCTGCATGCCACCAATAAGAGTGGAAATTTAAAGGGGAAATACACCTCGAAAAAAACCTGGACACTGGGGGGCATATTTACTTAGCTTGAGTGAAGGAAAAGAATAAAAAATACTATGAATTTCGAAGTATTTTTTTGGCTACTTTGACCATCGAATTGGCTACTTCGACCTTCGACTTCGATTCGAACTAAAAATCGTTTGACTATTCGACCATTCGATAGTCGAAGTACTGTCTCTTTAGAAAAAACTTCGACCACCTACTTCGCCACCTAAAACCTACCGAACCTCAATGTTAGCCTATGGGGAAGGTCCCCATAGCCTTTCTCGCCAATTTGTGATTGAAGGAAAATGGTTTGATCGATGGATTAAAAAAGAACGAATAGCGCTAGATCCTTGGACTTCGATATTCGAAGTCGAAGGAATTAACTTAAACGGTCAAATATTGAGGGTTAATTAACCCTCGATATTCGACCCTAAGTAAATGTGCCCATGGGTGTTGGTGTGATATTGAAACATATTGCACTATTTTGTGTTTCTGTCTCTTTCTCTGTTGCAGTAGGCACTGATCTACATATATATTTTTGGATACATTTTTATGCATTATATGTAGCTGGTCAAATGTGACCACCGTTCGGTCCCCTTGTTAATGTCACATTTGTATTTAAAGAATGCAGTACGTAAATAAAAATATGCATAAGTGGTGCACACCAACAATGAGGTTAAAGTTTTACAGAGTCAAATACATGGAGATAGACATAACATCTGAAATTTGCAGCTACTGACCAAAATATATTTCTTTTTATCTTTGTCCAAATAAAAAAGAATATATCAAAAATGCAGTCATCCATCAACTACTTAAAACCATGTTAATCGCTTTAAAACCAAGTTCCAGAATGCAAAATTAACTTCTGAACTTAGGAATAGCCTTGATAGCATTATAGAAAGATCACCCTTCCCCCATTCCTTCTGCTACTCAGTCTATTACCATATTTTCCTTGATAGTGGGAAACTGCTTATCTGATTTATTGTCGCCTGAGAAAGTCAAATTTCACAATATGCTGAATCCGAAGAAGAGGAATCACATTTACAGGCGTATTTGTACTTAAAAAAAATTATAATTTAAAAAAAATTTAAAATTTATATAATTTCATACATAACGAATGCTTTGAAATTTTGATCAGGCATTTTCTGCCCATCTTCTTTCAAATTAATAGTGATTAGTGTCTAGAGAGTAAGCTACTCAAATGCAATAGCAAATAGGAAAGACAGTATGAGAAAGATGCAAAATGGAATTTGTTAATCTACAACAAATACTAGCATAAAATGTATATTCATTTTATCAACTGTAAATTGTTATAAAAAATTAAATAAAGGGTGGTATCCAAACTACACAGTAGGATTGTTTATAGAACATTAAGGAAATGTAAGGAGCCAGTCTCAACCACAGGAGTCACTTAAAATGTTTAATTTGCCTGTTTAGAGGACACCACTAATAAAGGGCAATCTGGGCAATGTGAGGCTTTTAATTCCAATTGGGCCCCTAATTAGCGAAAGGAATTGCTAAAGCAGGGGTAGATTGGTGAGGGAGCAGGCACATAGTCCGGGGCTAAGAAATAATAGAATAGGTGTTACACACTCGTGAAAATACACTGATATTAAATTAACATATTTTATCAATGGAGTTAGTTTCTGCTGCTCAAGCAGCAAATCTATAAAAATTATTACATACAATTAAATTTGAACAGATCCACATGCAAATAGAGATAAAACATTACAAACACTTTCAGCATTTATACAAACTTCTCAACTTATCCTGAAAGCATTTCACAAGTATCCACTTACCAATTTATCAATGCATCCTTTTACAAAGGATTTGCATGAGACCCCAATATACTCTTGTATGTCATTCAAGTTTCTAATCTCAGTGGATGACCTTGCATTGACTCAGATTTTATGCAAGATATACATATGAATTAAGCATCAGAGAATGTATTTTATATAGTACCTTTATATATTTATACATGGTTTATATTTCTTAAGTGCATCTTCTCCATCTAAATCTAAAAAGCATCTAAAAAGCATAACCACACATTTATCAACATTTCTGGGTTATTTATGAAAGTCTGAACACCAAAAAATTCAAGTTTTTTTTTACTATGAAATACGAATTTTTAGTGGAAAAAAAACCTTGCATTTTATTAATTTGAATAAAAATATAAAAAATAAAACTCCAAATTTTTATACCCCATGGATGGAAAAGTATGAATCCGTAAATCTAGCATCTTAGACCTTCCAAGGTTGTTTATTAATCAATGGATAGGTCCGTATCCTATTTGGAAGTTTCTGTGGTCTGCGTTGGAATTATTCAGAAAATCTGACTATTTTGGACTTTTTGGGCAAAAATCCGAGGGTCTGCTGAGCTGGTTAACTGAAGGGAATGTATGTGCATGTCTGATAAGAATATGTGCGTCTAGGGAGTCATAAATCACCCAATAACAGTGAACCCAATACAGAACTCTGCAGAACCTCATTAACAAGCATACTACAAGTAGAACATACATAATTGACAACTACTCTCTACACACTGCAGTACTTAAGTGAGTACGTGAGAAAATAGGCATTCTCTCCCATCTGGCTTCCAGTCTGTGGACCACCCCAGCCAAGACTCTGACCTTACTTTGGGAAGCACTACTTTAGCTAATATTCTGTTTATATTCAAACAACATTACAAGGCAAACAGTTTAGAACTAAATGTAGAATAAATATGTGGCAATGTATCAAAAAGCTTTGGCCTAACCCAAGTAGATAACACCTACAGCAAGTCCACTGTCCAAGTTCCTACTAACTGCATCATAAAAAGCAATAAAAATGTTTGACTTGATCTGCCATGCATATAGCTACTACTAATGTCATTCTACAGAACATACTGTACTCTTCATTTAGATCCCTTAGAACATACTGTACTCTTCATTTAGATCCCTTAACAGGCCTTCAAATAACGTGTCCATTAAAGATAGATGATAATCCCTTTAAACATTATTTCAGCCTTTCTCAAATCCATTGGCATGATACAGAATACAGGAGAAAACTGATCTCAGCTCTCTATTGGGCCCATTTATTAACAATTGAATAGCGTTTTTTCCAACGAATCACAAAAAATTGTGGTTTTCTTATATTTCTAAAATGCTGTAAAAAATAGACAATCTATTAAGTAAAAATCACCAAGTAAACATTGTCTAAAGTGCTGTTGAAGTCAATGGGAACTGCTCTGACCCTATTGGACCATTTTTAAATCAATCAGAATTTTAGAGGTTTTCAGATTTTTTTTTCACTATAAATTGTCCGAATAAATTCAATGACAATCATGGTTTTAGAGTTTAGTTGTAGTTTCAAAAACCTCTAAAAACACAGAGGTTGTAAAAAAAATATAATATACAGCATAATATTCATCTAGGAACTGATTATTTAACAATAAGCACAGTTTAAAGGCATTGTTCAGTATAAAAATATAAAAACTGGTGAAATAGCCCATGCAAAATAAAAAGTGTTTCTAATATAGTCTACCAGCACAATCAGGCACTCTGAAATTTCTGCTCAAAACCCAACCACCTTGCAGGTATACTGCAGATACCCGACCCGGGACTATAATCTGAGCTACATGCTAGGGATCAATTGCAAACTCGGTGAACAATTATGTAGCATGTGGCCCCCCTTAAAGGATAACTAAACCCCCACAGCCAAACGTCCCAACTGGCCCCCCTCCCATCCCATTCTGTAATAAAAATAAAAGGCTAAATTAATAATAATAAAACAGCATTGGTCAAAATAATGGTATCAATATTTATCATTGGAAAAAAAGAACTACTCTTGGTAAATCAAAACCTGAGTTTAATTAGTTGAATATATACAAATAAAAAAAAAGCCAGGAAGCCCTAAAACTCTTATGCAGAACCACATCCAGACTCCAAGGCTGCAGCAGAACAGCCTTAGTTTACATTTAAATTTGTATTACAAGGGTGTGGCCTGCATGGGATCCGTTAGGTCGCTTGCTGGGTGAGCTCCGGTCGGGGGCTGCCAATAATTCTGCACCCGATCCTGCAAACAGCTCACTTACCAGCACGGACCCGCTGCTATACCAGAGGGGAAACAGGACATATCTTTCCCGGTGGGTAATTACATGGGCCGACTGCGCAACACCATTAAGAAGCAGGAGGCAATGGCCTACTGACATACTGGGTATCATGACCAGCAATCACACTGAAATTATCACAAAAATTGATGAGATAAAAATAGACTTTGCTATTTTAAAACAAGATGTGCAGCACATCAGGGAAAGGACCAGGGAAGCTGAAACTAGAATTGGGGAGTTAGAAGACCTCACATCCCCGCTGCCTGACCGGATTGAAACATCAGACAAACGCATTGCTGACCTAAAGGCAAAAACTGATGACTTGGAAAATCGCCTATGCCGAAACAATATCGGCATACTAGGCCTCCCTGAAAGGGTTGATGGCCCCAACATGGAACAATTTCTGTAAAAATGGCTCTCAGACAAGTTTGGCATAGCAGCCTTTACACCGATGTTTACC
Source organism: Xenopus petersii (assembly GCA_038501925.1). Classification (NCBI taxonomy): domain Eukaryota; kingdom Metazoa; phylum Chordata; class Amphibia; order Anura; family Pipidae; genus Xenopus; species Xenopus petersii. Next base: position 110,236,445 of record CM076675.1, on the reverse strand, counting down.
ATAAAAAGAGCCCACCGGGTGCCTGGTAGGACTCCACCCCCGGGAGCACCACCTCGAACCATCGACAGAGATGCTGCCCTAGCGGAAGCTTGGAAAGCTGGAGACATAATGCATGACAACCACAAAATATCCATATACCCTGACTTCTCCTCGTAAGTAAGCAAGCAGCAAGCCAAACTCACAGAAGCAAAGAGACAACTGAGATAACAGCAGATACCTTACGTGATGATCTTCCCAGCACATCTGAGGCTCACAGACCATGGGAAAGCGCATTTCACCACATCACCTGAGGAGGTCATAACATGGCTGGAAGGCCATCCACAACGCTCCCCACCCCGCTAATCTGGGCAAAGTCAGCGGGACCCGTTCCACCGAGGCACCACAGCGAGCCACTAGATAACCCTAAAGACTTTGGATCGACACAGCAATTTCGCAACTGGCCCACCGACTTGGAAACACCAGTAAACCCGCGACGGCCTGATCGGATCAGACACTGAAGTGACAGTACAATTTACTTTAGTTGGAGAACATCAACCTGCTTAATACATTGGTACTTTACTACACTGGCACCTAAGGAAACAGGGGCAGTCTATAAGATTTTGATACTTGACAATGGCTGAACTTAAACTGCTGTCCTGGAATGTGTGGGGGTTGGGCAATGCTATAAAAAGGAGAATGGTATTTGATTTCATGCAGAGGGAAAAGCCACAAATAATGATACTCCAAAAGACCCACCTAGAGGGAAGCAAAATTCAGGCTTTGAAAAAGCCATGGATTATAAGCACTTATACCGCAATACATTCCAGCTACCCTAGAGGTGTCTACATCTTAATTGCTAAAGCATGTTTGTTTAAAACGGATACGATTATAACTGTTAAACAGGGTAGATATGTCATATTGCACGGTTCAATTCACGGTAAATTAATCTCAATTGTGGGTATATACGTCCCCCCCTCCCTTTGATAATGTGGTCTTGTATGATGTAATGGGTAAAACACTTACGCTACCAATGGCTCCCCTCCTACTTATGGGAGATTTCAATGCCATAATTGATCCCACAATAGACAAACTCTCGCCCACTGGTACAGGTAATCAACACTTACGGGCCACAACATATGGATTAGTGGATCTCTGGCAAATCCACAACCCAGGGACCCGACAATTTACTTGCTATTCAGCCGGTCATAACATTCTATCCCAAATAGACCTAGCTATGGGTACCCCGGACTTAAACACCATGGTATCTGGAGTGAGGATCCTTACTAGGGTGCATATCCGATCATTCATGGGGCACATGAAGACTGGAACTTACCACAATCTATGAGAGAGACAGTTATAGTCCTCATTCCTAAGACAGGCAAAGACCCTTTGGAATGCTCCTCATACAGACCCATTTCCCTAATTGACGTAGATGCAAAACACCCCCCCAAATACCTCACCTACGTATCTCATACCCCGCACTAGGAATTAATGTACCATATGTAGCTATACAGTAGCTCCTAACATTTCTAAATCGTAACATATGTTTCATGATGTCTAGAAAGAAAGACACAGCAATGTAGGTTGTTTGTACTCTATTTTATTGATTCGGTTTTGTTTAAGTTATATACACTTACCAAAATGCATCAAGATAATCACTGTGACATACTGTACCTGAATATTCTTCAATTAAATAAATATATAAAAAAAAATGTATTACAAAGTCTGTTTATGTATTTCAAGTGCAAAAACTTTCATGTTTACTTTAATTATGAAATTAAATTTCTTTCAATTTCTTCTGTGAGATGGCAATAGGAAAGAACACAATTATGAGATATTATTACAGTCAAACTAATTTAATGCTGGTTAGACTCGAGTAACGAAAATCACTAAATTTGGCAGAGTAGGTTAATTGTTTATTGGACCCCAGTCTAGAATTGCCTAATATATTATCAATGAGTCATAACTCTTTCTGCTTTGTAACCCATTGCCATCTGTTCTGACACTCTTGTTTCATGAATATCAATACCTATCTTGTACTCAAACCCCCTTCCCCAAAATCAAATACACTCAAGTCTGCAGATATTCATAGGGAATTTTTAGCAGAAATAAAACAGAAAAACAACATGTTGCTGCCTACAAATAGAAAATAACTGAATCACTTTATATACAAGTATGAGTTCTGTTATCCGGAAACCCATTATCCAGAAAGCACAGATTTACGGAAAGGCTGTCTCCCATAGACTCCATTTTATACAAATAACCAACATTTTTATAAATGATTCCCTTTTTCTCTGTAATAATAAAACAGTACCTTGTACTTGATCCAAACTAAGATATAATTAATCCTTTTTGGAAGCAAAACCAGCCTATTGGGTTATTTAATATTTACATGCTTTTCTAGTAGACCGAAGGTATGAAGATCCAAATTACAGACAGATCTGTTATCTGGAAAACCCCAGGTCCCAAGAATTCTGGATTACGGGTCCCATACCTGTATACAGTATAGTTTATCAACAAAGCAATCATTACAATAAGGAGAATGTGTGTGCCAAATTGCCTTGCTCTAGCAACTGATATATGGGACATAACTGTTTAGTTAGATTGTTTTTGATTTTGAACATGTGGGTCAGGATCGCAAGCAAACTAACTGAACAATTATGTCCCCCCTTCCTAAGACAACAGCCCCGGTGGGCCCCGGGCCCCCAGTCCAACACTGGTTGTATACATTATACATGTATACACAATACTAGTCATTACAGGAGGTAAAGCAGTTCCTGTGCAACAAACCTTACAATCTACAAGAAGTTATGAGAAACAAGATAAGAGGAAAAGTTTGGGAATCCAATCTTCCTTTTATTTTAATAAACTGGCCAACCCCAGCTGAAGAAAATCAGACCCACCACATGAAATTACCACTATCATACATCAATGTTGATATGTAATTTGATGAGTTTTCACAAAGCTACAAAAAAAACTTTTTCATGGGAGGCTATTTAAGAAAATTCAAATGTGTCATTTAAGAGCAGGGGTCCCCAACCACCGGGCCGCGGACAGTCTGGGCCGCGGACAGTCTGGGCCACGGAGACTAGCGTCCAATTAATGCGGTGTGCTGAATTGGATGCCAGCTGCCGAATTGGACATCGTCCCCTCCCAACACCCCCCACACACCCCCCCAGTGCTTGCAAAAAAAATTGCCTCTACTCCAAAAAAGGTGGGGACCGCTGTTTTAGCGGTCTTTTTCAACCTCACAAACACTCTCATTTGAAAAAAAACATGAAAGTCTGTCTACTTATATATTAAAAGATTAGAATATAAAAGCACTGAGTAAAAATATGTAACGGATCGAAACAAAAATATGAAAACTTCATCTCCATATAAGATAATTATTTGCATTCATGTTTACTTCAGTGAAATCTGTATTTTGCAGGAATATACATTCCATTAATGTGAAGTTCCAATAATTATACAACACTATTAACTATAGTGGTCTGTGTCTGTTGACATTTTCTGTGTTTGCACAAGTGTTCTTTGCTCTGTTATCTAATACAGCATTAATCATTAACAGCAACCTTCTATGATTTTAAGTACAAGAAAACAGCAATATTGGTCATATTTGTCTGTTCTCTCTTGGTCTGTGGCAACCTTGGCCTTTTCAGTGGGGTTATCTCTTAAATGCTGCATTGACAATACACTGCCTTATTCTGTTTTCAGGGGTCCAGTCTGTTGTTTGGAAACATGCATGAATTTTATTTTTATTGCTTGTTTAATAATATCAATAAAGGTTTCCCAAGTTTAAAAAAAAAAAAAAAAAAACTTCTGCAGTAATTTGTTTTGATTCTTCTACCTAGTGCATATAAAATATGCAACTTAAACACCAGGGAAGATTTGCTTATCCATACCTGCAGGATAGATTATAGTTTATTGATATTACACTTAGCAGTAGCTTTCTGACTCTACTGCTCATCATGATTATATTGTTATAGGGGAATGTAATAAAAGTCACAAAAAGCAAAACTATTTGCACAAATAAGAATAAAAATTTACATTTCACAATGTAATATTCTTCCTCAAACTGTTATTGCATTGCAAATTTCAGTTGTGCATTGGCCACTTTAAAGAAGTGATTGAAGGTGTTGTAATCTTCTGGAGCAAACATAATAACTTTTTCGGTACGAAGTTTGCAAGCTTGCACAAACTAAAAAAACTCCTTCCACTGTTGCAAGAGGTCACCAACAGTTTCCAGGTTCGCAAAAACTATATTAAATTCATGTAAAGGAAATGTGTTCGCGCAAAAGCAAAACTTTCCGCATTGCAAATATTTTTTTCTTTACCAACTTTTATCACCTTCCCCCATTAGACTTTATATGCCAAATGTCCCATTTCACCAACAGTTCACTAGATAACCAATGGCATATTTCCCTACCTGTCTCCACAAATGTGTGATAACAGGCTGATTTCACCAACAACATATCATCTTCTATTGCCCCTTCATATTTAGGACCTTGAAGTATCTTGGGAGTGAGCTATGTTCTGCAAAATCATCTTTGCAACATTTCCCTCCATCTGGAAGCCACTATGTTTGGCATTTGCTTATGCACTTTTATAATGCTCCTATTTTTCAGCAACATATTTATGACATAGGGGAACCTGAGTCTGAATACATACCTGTGATCTAAAAGGAAGTGGCAGTGGAAAGTGGTTGGTTTCTGTAGCAATACAAATGTATCTGTTTTAGGCTTTCGCTGCATGCTCCATCTAGTGGCAAAATAAAGACTTTATAAATAAATAAAAAGAAAAATATCAATGAGAATAAAAATCCCTTTAATGAAACTGCATGTTATAGCAGTTTAGTTTCAATTTGTTCTGCACTCTCTTCCTGCTGCACTAGGGTAGGAGTCACCAAAAGTCCCTCACTTCAATAAGGCTGTATAGTTAGTTGTTCCATTGACACTGGAAAAAGATCCATTGGAGCCATATCAACTGCTTGCCCTACAGAGAAAATAGACTGTGGCAGCCACATGCAGTCAGAGGCAAGGAAGAGGTTGAACACTGTGGTGGGAGATGATACTGTACATGTTGGGATTCAGGGTTTATAACAGGGTGGGGGGTCTCCATGGCTGGGGTGGTGGGCCCATGAGAAGGCAGCCCCCAGTTATTGGGCACTGGATCACCCAGGCTGAAACTTTCTAGAGTATGGTATTGGAAGCATGTCACAGTGTAGGTGGCAGGTCCCTGGCAACTGTTAGTAGTAGATGATGATAGATTCCCCTCTAAGGGGTAATATCCCTGGGCAGTTTAACATACTGGTGGTCTCAGCAACGTGAACCAGCATACCTACTATACTGTAAATCAGGATACATGTGGTATTGAGCATGGCCACAAATCCATTAACCCATAAATTGTCAGGGGGATGTGAATTTAATTTATTGTTATGTAATGTTACTGCTATAATTAAACTTTGCAAAGAAAGTAATCCTCTTCAATAATAGGTTTAACCTTATTCTCAGGGGACACAGATAAAATCGGAAATGACCCAAAAATGTATTTGAAATTAATCCTTCATGTCATTATAATTATCATTCTCTATTGTTGGAAGAAATTTTAGTGAATTGAAGTGGTTCAAGGAGGCTCACCCTAAAGAGCAAGTGGACCAGGAAAAAGACGGCTTGGAAGAAGATGGCGCCTGTGAACTCCATAGACTGGACCTGCGCAGAAGGGTAAGTAACAAGTTAGGGGCATTTGCCCAGCTGGACAGGTTGGCCAGGGGAGAGGAGGGAGGGGAAGCAACACAGGGGAAGGGGGGAGGGTTTTTGCGCCCACTGGGTTTCCTTCTCCTTTAAACACCCCATGCTTTTATATTTCTGCTTAATGCCTGATTGACAATTACAAGTATGGGACCTGTTACCCAGAATGCTAGGGACCTGGGGTTTTCCAGATAATGGGTCTTTTTGTAATTTGGATAGTTTTGGATTCATTAAACATAAAATAAACCCAATTGACTGGTTTTGCTTCCAATAACGTTTAATTATTCCTTATCTGGGATCAACTACAAGGTACTGTTTTATTACTACAGAGAAAAAGGAAATCATTTGTAAAAATTTGAGATTGTTTGGATAAAATGGAGTCAATGGGAGAGAGCCACTCCGTAATTTGGAGCTTTCTAGACAACAGGTTTCCAGATAAGTGATCCCATTCATATCATATTTAAGACCATACATATTAGTAAAAGTTAATGTCTGATTTTTATGAAGATCTGCACATGAGAACTTCATTGTGATGTGTCAATTTATTATTTGTCCACGCATGCTTGGCCATACTGGATCACTGTACACACACCAAACTCAATCAAAATCAATACCACATATTTTGGATTATATTTATTTTCATGTGCTCTTGCACTACAACCAACACAACAATCTAATACAATAGCAAAATGTTGACATTGCAATTACAGACGTAACTTTCTTAAAAGATAATTATTTCAAATCAGTTACTTTTCAGCATCCCCTCTTAGCAATCTCTCTTCATGGAAAATATCCACATTCCACAACTTCACTGTCCTCACTGTGAAGAACCCCCTACGTTGCTTCAAATGAAAGTTCTTTTCCTCTAGTCTGAAGGGGTGGCCTCTGGTACGGTGATCCTCTTTATGGGTAAAAAGGTCCCCTGCTATTTGTCTATAATGTCCTCTAATGTACTTGTAAAGTGTAATTATGTCTCCTCTCAAGTGTCTTTTTTTCCAGAGAAATCAACTCCAACCTTGACAGTCTACCCTTATAAGTTTAGTCTTCCATCCCTCTAACCAGTTTAGTTGCTCGTCTTTTTATTCTTATTTGTTTTGTTTATGTAATAAATAGTCTTACATTTGATACTTGTCTAGTAAAGCATAACAGCCTATCGATAGGTAGCATTTACTGATTGTGTGACTGAAAATAACAACTTGCCCCTCTCTGATGTCACTGGAAGGCCGGGCAGGTATAAACATATAAATAAGTGACAGATGTCAGGAGGAGGAGAAATTTGAATTTGTTGACTCACAGTGATGAGCAAATGTGTCCCATTCAACATTCCCAAAATTTGCGAAAAGGCAAAAATTAGCAAAAATGCATTGAAGTCAACGGGCATTTTTGAGCAGATTTTTTTTACATTTCCGTCTTCTTTTTTTTGCTGTAACCTGGTAAAAAAAAAATTCACCCATCACTAGAGCTGACACCTCACATAAGGTGGGGCCAAAGACTTCCCATTTGTTTCAAGCTGGCAAGTAAACTCTACTCTTAGGGGGCAGTAAAGCAAAACTTAATTCTTCAACAAATTTTTGATTAAAATTAGTATGTTCCCTAAAAAAGATTTTAAAAAGAGCTTATATTATTTTCTTCTTATGAATAGTCCCCCTTTAACGCGTGACATGTTTGGTGCTTAATTTAAAATTATTACATCAGTCGCATTGTGAGAAATTGTTTTCTTTTTTTAGCCAATTCACAGAATACTTAGAAAAGATTTCAGAGTGACAGTGTTGGCAATTGAACTTGAATTCATAGCAAAAGGGTTTAAAGTTAAAATTATAGCAGAGCTGGGAACATTATCAAGTACAGTCACAGCAGGAGTTACTCTTTCCTCCCAGTGTGAACCAATTAATTGTATGGAAAGCAAAGAAAATGCAACTCACTGGCAAAATTCCAGTGTGTGAAAATGTGATAAAATAATAATAAACAGGTTCTCAGTTTTTTTTTTTTTTTTGGCTGAACAGTTCCTTTAAAGAAAACCACTTAGTATAATCTATGATGTTATGTGTGATGATGCAAAGCTACATTGGTCATGGCTAATGTTGTTTTTGTATGCATACCAGGCTTTCAACATAGTTTCTATAAAGGTTTGATATCTATTATCTGAAGTGTTTGGGATCTGTGGTTTTTCCATAATTGTGTCTACTAATGGGTTTATTTAATTTTTACATTTTTTGAGGATTGTTTTGCCACCAATATGGATTTTTTGTAGCTCAGTTAACACTTAGTACAAGGTACTGTTTTATCATTACAGAGAATAAAGAAATTAGTTATTAAAAATCAACTTTAAATGGACCCTATGGAGAAATGGCATTCCTGTACTTCAGGGCTTTCTGGATATTGGGTTTCAGCATAAGTGATCCCATACCTGTAGTATGCATTATATACTAAGCCTTTGCTTTATACTATACAGTAAAAAGCTGCTTTCATGTTTCTCAAGGGACTGTGCGAAACAAACGTAAAATCTCTGGCATTCTGCCAAAAAGTCTCTTATATTAATTACGTTTCAGAAACGTTTTATCTTTTTCTGGCATCGGTGCAGGGGATCAAAGAGAAACTCTGGACATTTCAGTAAGAAACCCTGGATGCGGGTCAAAATAGGGACTGTCCCGCAGAAAATGAGACAGTTGGGAAGTATGGTCAAAGGTATCCAGACACCCCTTAAAATAACACCCTCAGTTTGTACTCTCTGCCTAGTCCCAGATTGGCTATGTGCCTGAAATTAACAGTAGCTGTTCATCAGGAGCATGGGTTTTTCTAGAGACCAGCAGAAGCACACAAATACAACATTACCATGCACAATTGCATGGTGTAAATGTTGCCACCACTAGACTCTGAAGCAGTGGAAATGTATTCCTTTGTCAGTCTGATAAACAAGTCCAGATTTGGCAGATGGTAGGCGTATGCTACCTACAGAACCTGGTGTGTCATGTCAACTTGGTGGAAGACAAATAATCACTGAAAAGAGCTGTCTGAAGCCTAGGGTTGTGCTAGGCCGGCCCCCGACCAGAAGAATTGGACATTAATTGCAAGGCATGGTTGCAAAAATGGTATGTGTGAGGATGTTGTATCAGGACATGCGTAGTGCACTTCATAAAATCTTTGCTGTTCCAGAGGGTGATTGAGGATAATATGAGACAATCTGTCAGAAGACTGAAGTGCCACGCAAAGTGGACCTTACATTTCAGTAATTCTACCAAGGGGATTTGAAACAAGCTAAAAAAAACTTCTCAAACATTGCTCCTACCTTTCTAAATTCAGTTTTAATTTATTCTACCATCAAGCATCCTATACCTTCTGTGAGCATCTCAATGCTCTCTTCTGTGTCACTTTCGTGATAAATATGTTCCTACGGCTTCCAATGAAGAGCTAGGTTGATGATAACATATAGATCTCTTCTTAGCCAACTTAAATTAAACCTCTTAATAGTGTAGTTTAACTTAATAACAATGTAACAATGTCAACAGAGGTATTTTAAGGCAGTTAACTGGTCTTAGCCAGTTTCCCCAATGTTTTGTCTCTAAACTCTTCCAAGTCATCAAGTGTCATACACTCATACCATTCTTTATCTTTCCTTGTTTTTTTTAATGCAAAGGAATCTGAGAGTGCAAACCAGTTTTGGACATATCACTGGTAACAATTTCTGCTGCTTTCATTTGCACAATGATAGAATTACAAGGTTGAAAGGACACTTCAAGTTTCTCTATTCCAGAAAGAATAATGCTGGGTGGGTCTCTTTTCCTATATGTTTTCCAGTGAGGAGCCAACTTTAAAACAAGATCAAATAATGTTTTCATTGTATAACCAGAGCCAACACAAATTGAGTGAAAAACAGATGGTTTTTCCCCAGGGCCAGAAGCTTCAGCAAAGCCACATAAGAAATGGGACATCATTCCACCACGGGGAACCTTTTCCCCAGTAGCCTCCAATGATTAATAGGTCTAGCTCATTCATTAAGCCATTCACAAATACAGGTTTAATCTTCAGTCATCCTTCCCCACATTTATTTGCTTTGTAGATAGACATTGGATCTTTAACCATAATGTCTTCTTCCCTTTTATCAATTGCTTCATTAAGTGCATCTACATGTGCTTGCTTCACTTTTATCAATAATATGGAATCTGCCTGGAATTAGAGTCTGAGCATTTCATGTGCCAATTTTTTATCATTAAGCAGCAGAACATCAAAAACACAGTAGCAAGCTTGTAATTCAGAGTCCTCTACAATGCATTTAATATCAAACTTGTTTCCTTTTTGCATGAACATCTGAGCATTTGGATTGTAGGCCATCATTTCTCCATCTAGAATGCAATTTTGTATGTTCAGTCTAAAAGTATTGTGAATATATAGTGTCAAGGAGCCTTCAAGGGGAGATGCCACGAATGTTTTGATGTAAAAACTTTGGTGGTTCATTTGTTTTTAAATATCCTGAAAGTTGGCAACTGCAGCCAGCATTGGTTTAAAAGCAGAGAACATTGCTATAGAAACATCACTGAGACACACACCAGGATGATGCAGCTGAATGCAAACTTTCTCAAGATCGGTGGTAACATTATGCAGTTCTGCTGCATCAGGGTGGAAGATGGAGAAAACAGTTTGCTGGCTGAAACCAAGTTTCATGTCGTTTATTATCTTTCTGATAAGCCACTTTTGTTCAAGAGCAGTTGTGTTAGCAATCAAATGCAGCAAACTTTTTCTGAGTTCCTTTTTTTTTGGCTGCATTAATTTTTGCAATTGAATCTAAATTATTTACTTCTTGTATTGACAGGCTCCCATCTTTTCTGCACCGTGACTTGAGAACAAAATATGCAATTGCAGCAAAATCCCCTGCATCACTATGTGAACAGGTTTGTGTTCTATAATTTAAAAGTGTAAATGCATCTTTGCCTTCTTTTGACAAGCCTAAAACTTTAATGTACAGTTTAGCAAGCATAGTTTCTTTGATTCCATAAGCCAATCTCTCTTTCAAGTTGTGGAAGTACAAGACACATGGCTGGATAAAAACAATTGGTTGTTTTCGGCCGATTTTTATGCAGGGCATCATGAAATTATCTCCAGGAATCAACTGTTTAAAAATATGTCTTTTCTCAGTTCTGTTTTTGCATTTTTGAATTTTTTCAAGAGTACAGCAGAGATCATCAAAAGGCACTTGTGAGGCCACAGTATGTTCGGCTGCAGAATCTGAGGCTTTTGGTGCAGTGTTATACCTAGCAAAAAACATAGAAGGTAGCCCAATATACAAGTCTATCACTGACTTCTAACTCTAATGGAAGCACCTGTGCTATTGTGCATTTTTAGCAGTTAGGTCCAGGGAAGTGGTCCTTAACCAAAGGCTCTTCGGTCAATGCTGAATTGCATCTGTACTGAGCAACTATAGTGAAAAATCAATACCAGGGAAAGCAAACATTGCCTTTGGCCTTTCCTGATGAAACATATACACAAATAGTTCAGGACAAAAATTCCAAATATTGCAAATCTCCATTCCAGCGTTTAGTAACTTGTTCAGAATACACATAGTCAGTAATTCTTTTACACAAGCTTCTAAAATAATTCTCCCATTTTTTTATCATAGTAAATGACTGGCTCATGATATAATATATATTGCCAAAAGGCTGTGGTTGACCTAGGAATCTTCTATTTCAAACAGAACTCTCCTCTGCTGTTATGCTTTTTTATTTCTGGCTATATGTTTCCAACTTTATTACATTCCACTATACAAATTGATTTGTAAAAATAAAACAAAGTAGATAAAGGATGCTACACATTTAAGAAAAAAAGATCAGAAAGAAATTTAAAAAATGTATGCAATAAAAATGCCAATTTTTAATGTAGGCTTTTCATAATTATGCTGTTCTTCACAGATCATATGTATTAAACTTTTCCTATAAGGAAAGCTGCCCTTCAGTTCTTACCATCCCTGACAGCTAGGACTGCCTTAGTGACAGCTAACTATAGGTTACTAGCAGGCCTGGACTGAGAATTACAATAGGCCCTGACATTTCAGGTACACAGAGCCCACTCAGCCAACACAGAGGCCCAAACAGCTCCAACCAGCACACTAAATACTGACTTTCTATGGCACCTTATAGCAGCCCCTCTGGCATTTGCCAGAACTCACAGATTTCCAGTCTGGGCCTGGTTACTAGTTGTATGGAGGCATCAGATATTACAACCTGCTCTGGCAAAAATATCTAAACTAAACCCTAAAACCCTAAAAATTACATCTTCTTTGTTGCTGATTCACTGCACATGTTCTGTGCTGCTGTCACTTAATGAGCTTAGGGATCCACTCAATACACTGTTCACAAAGATTATAAATTTCACAATATAAGGCTGATAAATAATTAATACAGATAATTACTACATGCACAGAAACCAGTGCAACTAGCATCAAAATTCAATAATCAGCCCTGTAGCATCAGCTTATATTAGAGACCAATCTCATTTTCTGCTTGATAATTTCCACCGACCCTAAGCTTAGCTTCTCAAAGCTGTTCAGAGCCCACTGAGCATGTCCCTGTTGCAGACAGACTTTCCAAGATGGTGACCCCCTGTGACAAGTTTGAAGTACTGGATCATTGCTGCTATTGACAAGCTGAAATGTTATGCTGGTACAATAAGTTCAGTATAAAAGATGTCATTTTTAGGGTTTAGTTTAGATATTTTTGCCAGAGCAGGTTGTAATATCTGATGCCTCCATACAACTAGTAACCAGGCCCAGACTGGAAATCTGTGAGTTCTGGCAAATGCCAGAGGGGCTGCTATAAGGTGCCATAGAAAGTCAGTATTTAGTGTGCTGGTTGGAGCTGTTTGGGCCTCTGTGTTGGCTGAGTGGGCCTCTGTGTACCCACAGTGAATCAGCAACAAAGAAGATGGGGAGTTACTGGGGCATCTTTGGATCCTAAGATTACCGAAGAAGATGGCACCCATGAAGTCTGATGCCTGAATCTGCACCAAGGGGTAAGTAAAACATTAGGGGTATTTGCCCAGGGTAACACTTAGGCTGGGGCAGGAGAGAGGTCATTCTATGTTAGGGGTTTTAACGTTAGGATTGAATTCTCCTTTAAATGAGGGAGCATATTAATGCTGAGGTCACTATGATAAGCTGTTGTTATGGGCTCAGCAACTAGTGAAGCCATGGCAGAGAGGCAATTTTCTAAATGTAAACAAGAAAAAAAATAATGTTTATAGAAAACGGGTCGAGAGAAAGATATGTCAGTGCATGTGTATAGCACATAACATATATCACCCGTCCACAATTCACAGGCCCACGACCGACAACGAGTTAGACAACACCCGTCTCTAATCTATTATTGGCTTAACTCCCCCTGTCAATGCCTCTTGTCTTTATACTGCCGGAAAAAAGCAGGCAATACAAAACGTCATCACGGTGCGACTTAATTGCGTACATACGTCACAATAAACTATTTGGGCTGGGAATCATTTTTTTATATAGATTAATAAATCTCATGAAAGAAATTTAAAGCCTCAATAAAAATTTTTTCAAGATTTTTGGAATTCGTTGTTTTAAAATTACAGTACCCTCAAGAAGTCTGAGATCCCAGCGTCGCCCTTAATAAAAATGGCGCCATAATGCAAGTCACTTGTTACAGCTCTGTCTCGTCTGGCGTGTCATCCCGGAAGAGCAGCGGCAAAAGAATAAACGCTATGGGATGAGGAGCCAAGAAGAACCTGCAGCCCCCATGCCACGTGAGCAGCGCCGGCCGATTTCAAAGTCAGGTGGGGATTAAATCGATAAAGATATGTCGATCATCAAGCGCTTGTTTATGGAGGGTTGGCGCTGCAGCGGGCGCTTGCCCGTCCATTATGGAATGCACTGGTCTGTGTTTGCATGGGGCACTTATTTCTCCTTCGCAAATTTCAATATCGATCGAGACTAAAATCCTGACAACCTTCACAGTCGGCATTTCGAGCTGTCAAGGTGCAGCGATAATTCTAGTAGTTTTCTAGGCTAACAGCTGTATCTTGCCCACCATAATGGCCGCTGCACTCTGTCACTTCCCATTTAGTCTCTACCTTTGTGTGTGTGTGTGTTTTTATTTCTTTTGTTTTTGCGATAGTTCAACATGTAACATTCCATTTGTGATCTGAGCCAGTAAGTCTAGATTTAATTGAAGAAATGGAGGAAGCAGATGAGCAGAACTATGCTGCAAACTTCATTTATTTGAAATGTATCACAGTACATGTTTCTGGCAAGCATGCCCTCTTGTCAAGTGTACATGACCATGTCACAACCAGTACTAAATCAATTACTGCACAAATGCCCCTAAGGCACGAAACGCGTTGGGCTTTGTGATGTGTTTTGCTTAATAAATAAATACTTTTTAACTGCATCAAACTCAAAGAGTGTGGTCTGGTATATGCCGGCCCATTATCATTGTTTTTGCAATATTTGCCTTCCCGAGCTGAAGGTCTGGTACTTGAACCCCCTTCTTTCTGGGTAAGTTAACCCTTTCTAATTCATTGTAACATAGTAAGTAAGGTTGAAAAAAGACACACGTCCATCAAGTTCAAGCTTGTACTCAACACTGAATGCTTTCTTAATTAAACAAGTCTGCAGTAACTGCGCATTCTATTAGATAAGTCTAGATGTGCCTCTTTTGTCCTCTCCACCCCCTTTTACTTCCTTTCCTATTTAACCTTTAGTTTTTTTATTTGGTTTATCTTTTGTGTTGAATAATCAATGAGGCTGTAGGATGTTCATTATAAAGCTAAATATTGCACAAACAATGCCAAGGCAATAGGAGGTGCCAGTTTGTTCACACATAGGGGCAGAATTACTAAAGGATGACGTGGCTACTGCTAGCGTCAATTCGCTAGCATTAGAGCCCACAGTGACATCATCAATTTTTTGGTGCAGTCGCCAATTCACTAGCGAAAGAGACATGTGCTAGCGACCATTCACACTCTATCGCCAGGAGACTTTTTACTCTGGCGAATGGACGTTACTCTGCAAATTCACTAAAATGCAGATTTTACTGAACATTTCGCCAGACTTGCCTTCACCAGCTCAGACCAGACAAAGTGCAATGGAGTGCATAGATCTTCCTCAATCTTCTGTTCCTTTTTCTTTTTCCTTATTTCAGAACGATAGGCTGCAAAAGTCCTTAAAAAATGTATTTTGGTAACCGGTTTTCTCCATACATTTTCTAACATATGGAACATTAAATTTACAGTGTACTCATGTGTACGGCATAACAACTCTATTGTGTTTATTAAGTGCCCTGAACATGTGTAATAAACAGTGTAAATGTAAACTATTTGCTGCAACATATAACATAAAGAAGTTCATACAACTTTAAATTTCCCACCATATGCAAATTAACCTGAGCACAAGATCTCTAGCGAATTTTTGATAGGCAGAAATGAACGCTAGTGTGTATTCTCTTTGAAATGCTCGCATTACTGAAGTACCGCTAGCAAAAAGTCGCCAGTGAATTGGCATTGTCTGAGCGAATTTTCTCTCGCCAGTGAATTGGCATTGTCTGAGCGAATTTTCTCCTGGCAAAGTGTTGCGCTGGGTGTGTATTGGACGCTGGCGAATTTTCGCCAGTTAGTAAATCTGCTCCATAGACCCTTGTACGCTGTTGTTGGCCAATGCCAGCTTTACTAATCCATTTTCTGACTTGCTAACCACATTCTTCCATCAGCTTAATTTAGCTGCCTTTTTGGGTGGCCCCAACTGGGCATAGAAATATGTACTTGCCTTTTCTGGTCAGAAGTCTTGATTGCGGTTGTTAAAGGCACATTTATAAGTAACTGTTCCTGTAAGCAGCCAGTTGCATTGAGCCTAAGCCTGATATTAGTAATATCCAAGAAATGTTTTTTTCTGCTCAGCATGGTTTGTTGACTTTGTTGACACATGCTCAAATGATTAAGATATTGCCTACATCTATGTGTAAAATTAACACTAATCTGAAACTGCAGACAAATGGAACGATCCTGTTTAAAATGTGACATTTTAGACCTAATTATTTCAGAAAAATCATTGACCCCACTCCAGTTTTTTGCATGACTTAATTACTTCAATGTATTACTGCCCAGTTTTAGAAAGTTGCATTTTGTTTATATTCTACATTCATGCTGCTGCTAGGTTCTTATTGTCCAGCTTGACTCACTGGCAGAAAGGGTAGGTAACCTGGGTTTATTCCCTTTATCAATTAATTGACAGGAAGCGATACCTTTTCGAACAATGATTTGCAATGCTGTTCACTTTGCACCAATGTTTTCCAAACACTGTCTTCCCTAGGGAAACCCAACATGAAGGCCAATTACAGAGATATGGGACCAATATATCAACCCGCTTATTTGCTGTTCTCAATATTGTTACACTGATGTCTAAATGATAGAGCAATCTTTTCATGCATCTGTAACATTGTTAATTAAAGTGGACCTGTCACCCACACATAAAAAGCTGTATAAAGTCCTTTGCAAATTAAACATTAAACCCAAATTATTTTTTTCTTTAAAACATCCATACCTTTTATAAACACATTTAAAAGTTTCAGTTCTCAATTCTATATTGCCTGCCCCTCCTCTATGCCTCTAGGCATAGAGGCGGGGCAGTCACTTACTCTCACTTTCCATTCAGTACTTCCTAGATGTCACTGCACTTCTTACATTCCCCCTCTTGCCCCACACTCTATAATTGTGTAGGGTACCATGCATGGGCATTAGGTCCCCAATTCTGGCACATACACAAGATTTTAGGGTGATAAACAACTTGCCTTGTCACAAAATGGCACCTGTCTGCTTAATATGATTGTAAATTCCAAGACTGAAGGAAACCACATTTAAGTAAAAAATATAGTGTGAGTAAATATTTTGTTCAACTAACTTGATAATTTGGAATTATTTCTTAGGATGACAGGTCCCCTTTAAGCAGGCCAAATATTGTGCTGCAAAGGTGGACTTGAATCCAAAAAGGCTGAGAATCACTTGCTTTAAATTATAGCCTGATCATAATCCATTTTTTCCCTAAGACTATAGAAACCTGGAGGAGTAACACACTGACATGTTTCACTAATTCCTTGCTTGGTTGTTGGCGTGTTAGTCTCCAAAACAGTTAGAACAATAAAGCTTACACATGCAATTTAAGTAACTTGCCATACTCTCAGTAGTCCCTGGTGACTGAGGTTAGACGACAGAGAATTAAATTAATATCTGAGGAACTAGTATAGTGTTGCAGTAAGAATACAAGGTAGTTCATTTGTTGTCAGATGTTGAATACATTGGTACTTTTTAATCATATTAAACTTTTGTTTTATATTTAATAAAACATGGTTGTTTATCTCTTGCTTTTATCCATTAAATATATAATGGCATTGGCTTTTTTTCTTACTGAATGTCTGAATTCTCATTTGCTATTTATCCTAGAGTAGCAGCTCTGATACTGATTTCTGGCTGATGCTCTGAGAAGGGATTCCGGTTTCACTCCTGAAATTATTTTCCATGCAATACTGTTGGCAAAAGCTTAAAATGTACTGCCCTCTGGGTTTTGGGCACAACCTGGGCAGCCTTTGTTGTGTATCCACTTCTCTGACTCTGCATTGCACTGGTTGTGCTTCAAAAGCCATTCCATTAAAAGCTGTTCCATCAAATGGAAACTTCGTTATTGGATACTTTTGCTCTACATGCAAAGGTGGTAGGGTCTCTCTTTAAATGTTTTTGAGATGGCTGTGATGCTCATTACCTATTAGTATCTGCATGGGTGACAAAAGGTTTAGGATACCCTGCAGTTTTCAACAACTGAAATTGCTGTGGGTGAAGTCATACAAAATTTCAGTTTTGTTCCCCTGTGCTCAAATGTGGCCGACAAAAGTAACTGCCCTTAGTCTGTGGCGCATTAGACGAAAATTACTTTATATAATACAGAAATCATTATGATAAAATGTCTTTATTCTTTCTTGCAGTGTACTGCAATTCTGTTGAAAACGTGAAATAGTATGGTCTGATGTAAAATGTGCATATTTTCCTCTAGGTACTATTTATTCTGGAAGATTAACTGTTGCTCCGTACTTGCCTGTTGGCCTTACAACTTAAAAGAAGACTTCTTCAGACACTTCTGGTACTGGACCTGAATATCTACACTTATCTACTCTAAAAGTATGTGAACTATAAATATTTAGTTTATATGTTTTCAGATAGATCACCAGAAATAACAACTTTTTCTAATTACTTTTTATTTTCTAGTATTGAAGTGTAAAATGTAATTTTTCACATTCTAAAGCAGCTCTGGGGGGTGGGTCGCCAACCCTGTAAACTGTTCTAAATTGATTTAGTGGATACATTTTTTATCTTTGTCCCTGCTGGCAGCTGTTAGAATTAATACAATAGTTGCTAATATTCCAGAAACGCTTCTCAGAAATGTATCGACTAAATGTTGCAAAATTGTAACAGTTTAGAGTTTTTTTTAACCTCTACATAATGATTTAAAACATTTTTGTGTAACTATGACCATATTGTCATGTGTCCTTCCATGTAGCTTGGTTATCCTTATAGAAATAGGCACAAATCTAAGCATAGAACCGACCGAGAAATGCAGGTAAGAATAAATTCACATGTAACCATCCCCCAGTGAATTTGGCTTTCCTTGTTCTTTAAAGAGGAAGGAAGATAATATTTTTACAAAAATATTTAAAGTTATTTTGATGTCATATCTGCCTGGCTGTTATCTTCAATTTATAACGAGTATATGTAAATTTTTGCATGTTTCTTTATATCATGTGATTGAATCCTGAGAAGCAAGTGTTAAAAAGAATTCTCCTTAAGCTTCGGATTTTAGTTATTGTTACTCTTCATTACTTCTGAAGAGCTCTGTGGTGAGCTCTAATCTCACATTTTGATAAATCTGCCCCTAAGTTTTTGTGGCTTACTAGTTGCTTGCTTGTTCTTACAATTCATACAGCATTAGCATTTTTTTTTTTTTAATTTTTTTTTTTTGCTTTCAGGACACACTGAAGTGACCTTTCATAATGGAAAAACATTGGGTTTTATGGTCATGTGCGGAAAGATGGCTGTTGGCATTAGCATCATGGTCGTGGGGTCTCTGCCGAATTTGTCTCTTACCATTAATATTAACTTTTAACATGTATGGTGGAGTGATTTTACTTTTGTTGATTTTTGTTTCTATAGCTGGAATCCTGTTTAAGTTTCAGGATGTGCTACTGTATTTTCCTGATCAACCTTCTTCATCAAGACTTTATATTCCAATGCCAACTGGAATACCACATGAAAATATATTTATAAAAACAAAAGATCATATTCGTCTGAATCTCATCTTGCTGAGATACACTGGAGATAACTCAAGCTTCTCCCCAACAATTATTTATTTTCATGGTAATGCAGGAAATATTGGACATAGGTTACCAAATGCATTGCTGATGCTGGTAAACCTTAAAGTTAACTTAATTTTGGTTGATTATAGAGGATATGGAAAAAGTGACGGAGAGCCTAGTGAAGAAGGCCTTTACATGGACTCAGAAGCTGTTTTAGATTACGTCATGACTAGGCCAGACATTGATAAAACAAAGATAATATTATTTGGACGTTCTTTAGGGGGAGCAGTGGCTATCCACCTAGCTTCTGAGAATGCACATAGAATTTGTGCTCTTGTGTTGGAGAATACTTTTCTCAGCATCCCTCACATGGCAAGCACCTTGTTTTCAGTCCTTCCGATGAGATACCTTCCATTATGGTGCTACAAAAATAAGTTCTTGTCTTACAGAAAAATCGTCCAGTGCCGAATGCCTTCGTTGTTTATATCTGGGCTTTCAGACCAATTGATTCCTCCATTCATGATGAAGCAACTTTATGAACTATCTCCTTCCCGGACTAAAAGACTGGCCATATTTCCAGATGGTACACATAATGATACGTGGCAGTGCCAAGGTTACTTTACAGCACTTGAACAGTTTATTAAGGAGCTGAACAGCAATCACTGTCCTGAAGCCAATGCAAAGACTTCGAATGTCACTATAATATAGAGCGTAGTTTCTCTTGCACTTCTGTATATATTGTTTGTGAGGTGTCCAACAGAATGCCATTTGTACTGCTCTGAACTGAAATTTCTCCCTAGAAAAACTTGAAAACTGTATTTTAAAATGATTCAGAACTGTGCTGATTTTCCACATAAACAGATGTCCAAGAGCTTATACTATCTTCAGATGCCTTTCATTTTAAACAAAGTACTAGCAGCTCTCTTTCTCAGAGGTCAACTAAAAGCCCAGAAAATGTTCTAAAACATTCATACCTTTTTCATAGGACTGCTGTACCAGTCACAAGATAAATGTTATTAAATGTGGAAGAACAGGAACTGGCCTTAAAATTGTAGCTTACTTTTGGCTCTCCCTTACCACCCCAAGTGGTTTTGTAACCCCTTAGCCTTTGTTCAGACCCTACTAAAATGCCTTAGATGGCTAATGCACTCATAGTTGATTTGTGCATGTCACAGGAGAGGGCAGCTAAGATTCCTATAAATGGATAAAGCACCAGAAAATTGATTCTTTTACTTCCAGGCTGATACAGCATGTCTGACTGTGTTACTTTTGGATGTGTCTTTTTTCTATACAGCTTGTGCTAATGTAGTTCATGATATCTTCTATAATCCAAAACATTTACCTTGGGCATAGGTTATGTAAGCTATTCACTACATGATGCTGTTCATTTAGTCTCGTTGAATCTCAGCTGAACTTGTTTTGAGATGACAAAATATAGATGAATTTTGAGAAACTACCCTCCTTCAAATGAACTTTATTAATAATGAGCTATAAACAGAACTGATTTTTGTTCAACCTTCAGTAATTATGATAATGATTTTAATTCTGCATTGGTGAGGCAATAATAAGGCAGCACTCATTAGGATACTGTCATGTATGGTATCCCAAACCCAGAACAAACCCCAAGTTCCCAGCCTCCACTCACGCTTCTGCCGATAGCAGCCACCTTTGGCTTCGGGAGGAGCCCTCCACTACTCAGATGTCGGCAGGTCTTAAAATGAGAGGACCAGGGATAAAGTTGTGGGCAGGCAAGTGAACAGTAATGTAAACAAGAGGAACAGAGAGTGAAGTCGTGGAACAGGCGATGACCGAACCAACCAGAAAGTTCAGAATCAGGAGCCTAGTCAAGATAAACAGGCTGGGGTCAAAACCAATCGGTAACATGGTACAAATACAGGATCCAGAAGAGTTGTCAAACAGGCAAGAGTCGGTTCAGGCAGCTATACAGCAAGGTCAAAAAGAGGTAAAGGTCAGGAACAGAAAATCAAAAGAGAATCACACCCAGGAACTATTAGGAAATAGATCTAAGTTGGGCAATGAGGCAGTGCAGTGTAGGGTGTTTTGTAGCCAGACTAATGGCTTATACACCTGTGGCCAGATTGGCAAGAGGTGAAACAAGCCATGCTTACTTGCAATTACAAAGCATAGCCATAGGACTGAAGCAGGGACTTAGCCGTCTCCTCACATAAAGCATTGGTAATGCAGACAGTACAGGAACATCCGGTCCCCAGTTCAACTCCAGGCAGGTTGTTACAGATACTTTTGTTTGCAGGCTGCAGGGGCTGAATAGACCAACAAGTACCAGGTTTATATGATGGGTTTTTCACCTTTTGAGGAACAATTGTCCAATGTAATTACTCAACAACAAAAATCAATTAACATTATATCACTAGTTAATATTGCCTCTGACCAGACAATCCTGGTCTTCCCTTCTGTAGAAGGGGGTTGCCAACCCCATCTATATTCCATTAATGCAGAGATCAGCAGCAGGTAGAAACTTCCACAATGACATGGCATTTTTCAGGTGATAATCCGAAAAAAACTGAGTTTTTGGATGTCAAATCTGAAAAAAATCGTACAATTCTGTTTTTTTATTTTCACAATTTTATCAAGTCTTGTCCCGCATTAGATGTTTTGGAGTAAATTTATTGATAAATACAGTAAAAAAAAAAATGCACAAGCGTTTGGTCGAAGTGGTTTTAATAAAATAGCGAGAAGTTTTCGGATTTTAGTAAATAACACTTAGAGCCACAGCTGCCATCACTTAAGTTACATTCCTGATCTTCCTTCGCTGCTGATCTCTGTAAGAATGCTTAACCCTGTGATTAGGTAAGTGCACATTTTAATCTTGGATATCTTGGATATAATTAAAATTAAGTTTTGCAACACAAATCATTTTGAAAAAGTGTTTCTTTTGCAAAGTCCTACTGCTTTAGTAGATGAACAACCTCTTTAAGAAATATCTGTGGGCAAGTAAGGCTACAGCAGATAGCATGTTTTGAGTGGCCGTTAAAATAGTTGCTGATTGCTCTGTATTAGTTTCTACCTTTTCAGGAATAAATACTGGCTTTCATATTTTCTCTCTTATGGTATGAGGTATAATTTTCACCTCCTAGGCTGGCTAAATGCTGACCTCAATTTGTAACCTAACTTTGTATTGGCTTGATTGGGATGAGTATCTTGTGAATACTCAGTGGTGCACGGTTTCCCCTGATTGCCAATACCTTTTAAATGCGATCTGCGACTGAATGCAAGCATTTTTCAATTTCCCTACCAAATATTCTCTTTTTTTTTTTCATTCTCTCATTTTTTCATTAGCTTGCCACATAATGGAAATTGGATTTTTTTTTGTTTAGTTAAAATAATTGCAACTGTCTAAATGCAGCATTAACCAGCAACACATTACATGATTTTAGGAGATTTTTGATGGATACTATACTGTTTTGTTTCATATGATATAATAAGCAGTGGCTTAGATCTTTGTAGTGCTCATGCAGGAGATACTTTTATTACGCATGCCTATAATTTTCTGTTGTCTGTGTAGTACACACAAACAATTTTCTTAGAGGAAATCATTCTTATTCTTTTCATTGCCTTCCTATTCGTAATTCTTCCTTCCTGACAACTGAGAAATGGTCAGCCAGTATATTTATTTTTTATTTGTTGTATCCATTTTATTAAATGTTTGAATAATGGATCTGAAGCAATAGTTACTTGTAGATGTTTTTTTCGTATTCTAGCTGGATATAATTAAGGTAGACTGTATTAGTTGTACTGAATCTTGTAACAAAGTCTGGTTAAAACGCAATGACACAATGTCATCTAGAGTAAAATTCCACAACGCCATTTATTTCTATGAGATTTTGAAAGGCATTTTTATCAAAGGGTGAATTTTCACTTTCACCCATTGATAAATGTCTTTTAAAAATCCCATAGAAATGAATGAAGAGGAGTGGTATTTCTTTTTGATATACCCAGATGACTTTTTCTTTTGGAGTAACTGCAAGAATGGCTAGAGGACCTGCAGCAAAGACATTTAAGTGCTGAAGCTGAGGAAAATAAAAATAAAATGCATTACATTGCATTGCATGTGTTTATATTTGCATTTTCTGTGTCCAACACAGTGCTTAAATGTGGTATGAGTTATTTTATATGATTTGTTTTCCAAACATTGGAGTATTATGGTTGATAGTATGTCGGACTTACAACCAAATGCAAGGGCTTGTTCATAACTGTAAGAATGATCACTTTGTATAACAAGTTATTTCAGGACCAATGTTTTATCTACATAAAGCTGTAAATATTTAGAATAAATGATTCATGATTTTGAAATTTAACGAGTTTTCTCCTGGTTATTGACAAATTAAACTGTATGCAGTGTTTTGTGTACTGCATATTATCACAAACATTTTTTTAGGCAATTATATTTGCAATGTGGTGTGTGTGTGTGTGTGTGTATATATATATAAATTATAGTCTTTATTGAGGCAGTGTGGCCACAATGTTTGTAACCTATTACTCCAAAAAACAAAGCTAAAGGGAAATGGTTACATATACTGTATCAACTATTTCTCAACACACAAGAATTGTATTGAAACTTGCCTTTCCTAAGCCTCTGTTTTTACAGGCAACCCTTTAGCCCTAACCAACCTATTGCTTAAAGTGGTGCTGTTATAGTACAACTTAACTTGTAAAGAACCAAACTCGGATGTTGGACTATTCAGACTCTGTGTTTCTGGATGAGAATTAAATGTTGGCATCAGAAAAGATGATCACAAACACCACTGTTGTATCAGTTTGTCTCTTAGACATTGTACCGTTATCACCTAGCTAAAACTTTAGATTGCAACTCATCCAGGCATAACTGTCGATTTCCAGAGCCATTCCCAATTTGCATAACTTTTTACACCTCAGGACAAACACCCACGTAAGAAAATATTATGATGGCTCATTTGTAATTTAAATCAATTTATTTTCATCTTTAATTTTTATTGCTACAGGTATGGGATCTGCTATCCAGAAACCCATTTAGAAAGCTCAGAATTGTGGAAAGGCTGTCTCCCATAGATGCCATTGTATCCAAATATTTTTTTTTTCTCTGTAATAATACAGTACATTGCACTTGATCCAAACGAAGATATAATTAAAGAAGAAAGATTGCCAGCGCATGGTTTGCCTTTAAAAATAATTACAAAAAATGTAAAAAAAAATGTGTATTTAAAATAGTCCCCCAGCAAACAATGTGACTGAGTAGTAAGACCCAACAGTGCACTTAAACTTAAAGTGGAACTGTCATCCAGACACAAATCTGTATAATAAAATTCCTTTTCAAATTAAACATGAAATCAAATTTCTATCATTTATAACCGTTATAAGTTAATTTTAAAATCTCAGCTGTCAATCAAATATTGTCTGCAGGGCAGGGCAGACAATTACTTTCACTTTCCATTCAGCACTTCCTAGATGTCACTGCTCTCCCCACATTCTCCCGTTCTTTTAATCATTTAATTGTGTAACCAGTGCATGGGGATGGACATCAGGTCCCCCATTCTGGTGCACAAACAAGATTCCGAGATGATACAAGGCTTGTCTTAATAACACTGTCTACAAAATGGCTCCTGCCTGCTTGCTATAATTATGAATTCCCAGGCTGAAGGAAACGAGATTCAAATCATTTATATTGTTTACTTAAAGTTCATTTGGCTTGATAAATGTGATAAAATAGGATTTTGAATTTTTTGGGTGACGGGTCCCCTTTAACTCAGGAGCTATAGTAAAAACGCAGAGCTTTTAAACCCCTGACCATTAACATACACCTATACATAATTCACTTTTTTAAAGAAGGAAATTCTGTAGAAAAAAAACCCATACCCTCCCACCCCACGTAGACCCCCCTTCCTCCAGGCTAACTGCCCCCCCTCCAAGCAATCTCCATCAATTTCATTGCATTCACAGTTGTCTAAAACAGGCACATGCGCCAACTTACCGTGGACCTGGAAGATGGATGCAGTGAAGTCCGCTGCCAGAATCTGCGATGGGGGAAAAGTATAAAGTATGGGGCATTTCCCCGGGGGGGCAGTTAGCCTGGAGGGAAGGGGGTCCACGTGGGGTGGGGGGGGTACAGGGTTTTTTCTACAGGGTTTCCTTCTCCATTAAAGGCTGAATGGCAGCTATAGGCAATGAGGGGCCTTGACATGGCACATGAGCTTACATATTTTGGCCAAAGTGCGACGCTAACACCGCATTTTATTGTAATAATTATTTTTAAAAGCAAATTGTGCACTGCCAATCTTTCTTCTTTTTGTGTACAAATATTATTTTATCATTTATAGCATCTGGTCAACCACAAACTGTGGGTCAGACCAAGCGCTGGCCCAAGGGAATTTTTAGCAGTTGGTCAACACCACAGCGTGAGTGAGACCAAGCGCTGGCGATTTTTTTTCTGTGTTTTGTGTAAGATATAATTCATTTTTATAGGAAGCAAAACCAGCCTATTGTGTTTATTTAATGTTTATATGATTTTGTACTAGACTTAAAGTGGACCTGTCACCCAGACACAAAAATCTGTATAATAAAAGTCCTTTTCAAATTAAATATGAAATCCAATTTCTATTTTTTATTTAAGCATTCATAGCTGTTGTAAGCTCATTTAAAAATCTCAGCTGTCAATCAAATATTGTCTGCCCCTCCTCTATGCCCGTGGCATAAAGGCGGGGTAGACAATTACTTTCACTTTCAATTCAGCACTTCCTAGATGTCACTGCTCTCCACACATTCCCCCAGTTCTCTTTACCATATAACGGTGTGGCCAGGGCATGCGGATGGACATCAGGTCCCCCATTCTGGTGCACAAACAAAATTCTGAGATGATGCAAGACTTGTCTTAATAACAGTGTCCACAAAATGGCTGCTGCCTGCTTGCTATAATTTTGAAATCCCAGACTGAAGGAAACAAGATTCAAATAATTTATATAGTGTAATTAAAGTTCATTATCCTTGACTAATCTGATAAAATAGGATTTTGAATAAGTTTTTTTTGGGTGACGGGTCCCCTTTAAGTTATGAAGATACCATTTATGAAATGATCCATTTTTCAGAAGACCCCAGATCCCGAGCATTCTGGATAAAAATACATGGATTTATTATTTCATAATGTGAAACAATCACACTGGTTTTGGCAAGTGTAAAATATCGCAAAATGCAAAAACTAAAGGAATAGTGGGTCAGAGAAGATAAAGATTTTCAGGGGTATGTAATAAAAGTCGCAAAGAGCAAAACAATTCGCACCAATAAGACTAACGGGGGAATGTAATAAAAATCGCTAACGGAAAAACTATTCACAATGCGAAAAGTTATGCCTCTGCGCAAACAAATTTTGCTTTGTGAGAATTTAATATAGCTTTTGTGAGCCCGGAAACTGTTTAGCGACCACTTCCGACAGTGAAAGACCGTTTGCGAATTTTATCATTTGCGCCAATGCGCAGTCAATGTAATAAAACTTCTTACTGAAAAAGTCGCTATGTTTGCTCCAAAAGATTACGACACCTTCAAGCACTTCTTATGATTGCGCAATTAAAATTCGCAATGCGCAATTAAAATTCGCAATGCAATAACAGTTTCAGGAACAATATTACATTGCGAGATGTGGATTTTTAGTCTTATTGGTGCGAATTGTTTTGTTCTTTGCGACTTTTATTACATTCCCCTGTAAAAATCCACATCTCGCAATGTAATCTTGTTACTTAAACTGTTATTGAATTGCGAATTTTAATTGCGCATTGCGAATTTTAATTGCGCACTCATAAGAAGTGCTTGAAGGTGTCGTAATCTTTTCGAGCAAACATAACGACTTTTTCAGTAAGAAGTTTTATTACATTGACTGCGCATTGGCGCAAACTATAAAATTCGCAAACGGTCTTTCACTGTCGGAAGTGGTCGCTAAACAGTTTCCGGGCTCGCAAAAGCTATATTAAATTCGCACAAAGCAAAATTTGTTCGCACAAAGGCATAACTTTTCGCATTGCGAATAGTTTTTCCGTTAGCGATTTTTATTACATTCCCCCGTTATTGTATAGAATTTAACATAATCTCAGATATATACAGGGTGGTCTTTATTAGGGATGCACCAAATCCAGGATTTGGTTTGGGATTCGGCCAGGATTCTGCCTTTTTCATCAGGATTCAGATTCGGCCGAACCAAATCGAATTAGGGGCGGGGAGGGAAATTGCGTGACTTTTTGTCACAAAACAAGGAAGTAAAAAATGTTTTCCCTTCCCATTCGGATTCGGTTTGGTAATCGGCCGAATCTTTCACAAAGGATTGGGGGGTTCGGCCGAATCCAAAATAGTGGATTCAGTGCATCCCTAGTCTTTATTATTATTTTATAGGTGTGTTTTTTTTTTTTTTGTCTTATTCTTTTGACTCTTTCCAGCTTTCAGATAGAGGTCACTGACCCCATCTAAAAAGTAAAATCTCTGTAAAGCTACAAATGTATTGTTATTGCTTATTGTTTTAGAAACCTGTCTAGATCTAAACATCCTTTTGAAGGGACAAACATGAGTAGCTTAATTGTTTTGTGGTTTGCCCAAACAACAACAAAAAACATTTCTTTGACTAAGTGCAGCATCGTTAGACCAATCCCTATTCATTACTCATGTTGAAAAGGGGCTATACTGCCCCTTTAATACCAGAATTCTACTATGACTGTTGGCTCAAGGAATTTTTTATCAAGAGATCCAGTTTCCCCGTTACCAGGTACAGAAACAAGAGGAAGGACCCAACACTGCAACAATGCTAATTTTTAATTTATTTTCCAAGTCATTGTTATCTCAAGTACAGTTGTTTGCTGACAAATTCTTTTACTGAATTTGAATAGCAAATGGATTTATAGAAGTGGTGTAGACAGTTGAGATTAAAAAGATCATATTCAAAAGGGCAAAGCAGAGAATAAGACTATGGGAAATTATACTTTTGCACTTTTATTCTTATAATAATGATGCTCTTAAGATTTTCAAAACTGTTGTGAAATATGTCTTCAGTAAAGAGAATGCAATATAATCTGTCAAAGGCTGAATGAGCTACTATTAAGACATTACAGAACAATCATAATATCGCCATGAGGCATACTGGGAATGTTTTAGAGCAGTTATTGGATTAAGGCATGAAAGGATGTTTTATGCGTTTAAACCAGTTTTATACACTGAAAGTGAACAGAAACCCTAGTTTGTGCAAATGGTCAATATTTGGAATTTTTGGTGTAGGATACAGTGTGCGTCACCTTCATTTAGTGTATATCAGGGAACTAAAGCTAAGAAGGCATATCGGTTATCATGATTTTTTTCCATGCTAGCTTGCATGCAATTTGACACACATAATACATTGGAACAGTTACGCATTCATCTAGGCCGGTGCTTTTTGGTTAAATAGATGTTCTGTGTTTTCATTATTTGATTATTTGCTACTGCACTTTTGCTGCCTGCATCAATGCTCTGCCTGGCCTCAATTTCACTTTTGGCCGGCTGATTTGGAATTGATGCTTGGCACTCCTGCCATGCCCCCACTGGTTGCTGCTCTGTTTTAATCTTTGTGACTGTTTTCCCCTTTGGGAGGTGTAGGAGAAGCTTGCCCCTGCAGACTTTCTGTGCAAGGTACCTACAACTCCTAGTAGGGTTGCTACCTGTTTTTCACCCAAACAGCCTGGTTTTTGAAAGGGCTGTATGTTAAAACTGTCTTTCCTGATTTCCAAATTTGGATCGCTGTATCATCGTTATGCCCCCTGATGTCACTCACCCTACCCCTAAAATCATCAACTCCGTCCCCTGAAAAAGAAAAGTTAAGGATTTAAAATAGATGACTGGAGTTTAGAGTAACCATATAACATTAGACTGTTTGCCATCATACTTCAAGTGTTCACAATGTAACTGCCTTGGGAAAAAAAATTAATATGGCTCTTTTTTCATCATCATCATCATCATCAACTCAAAAATTAAATGTTTTCTAATGAAAGAAAATGTAATACTTGGCTACATTCCAATATAAATTAATGAAAAATGTTCAGTTATTTCTAAATGTAATTACCTTTGAAGGAAGTATTTGGGTAGTGGAGAAAGCTTTATGACAGTATTGAATCTCAGAATCGCATAAGCTCTTATTTCCTAACTCAGCACTACTAGCAGCAGCAGATTAACACCGGTATTGAGTAAGCAATTATGATCAAATATTAAGGACAGGACTGATTAAGAACAGGACTGTAAACGTATTTTTCAGAAAGTAAGGTATTAAAAGTGAACATCCTCATTAAAGGAATTGTTCAGTGTAAAAATAAAAACTGGGTAAATAGATAGGCTGTGCAATATAAAAAATGTTTCTAATATAGTTAGTTAGCCAAAAATGTAATGTATAAAGGCTGGAGTGATTTCATGTATAACAAGTCAGTCAGATCACTACTTCCTGCTTTTCAGCTCTCTTGGTTTACACTGACTGGTTGCCCTGGCTACCAGACAGTAACCAATCAGAGACTTGAGGGGGGGCCACATGGGTCATTTCTGTTGCTTTTGAATCTGAGCTGAATGCTGAGGGTCAATTACAAACTCACTGAACAGAAATGTACCATGTGGCCCCCCTTCAAGTCGCTGACTAGCTCAGAGTTATAGAGCTGAAAAGCAGGAAGTTGGATTCTGGCTGTTTTATTAGACATCTGTTCACGCCAGCCTTTATATATTACATTTTTGGCTAACTAACTATATTAGAAACATTTTTTTATTTTGCACAGCCTATCTATTTACACAGTTTTTATTTTCACACTGAACTATTCCTTTAAGTCTGGAGTCTATCAGCTTATAACGTATTAATTGAAGTTAGAATAAAATGTTGATATTCAAGGTATCGGAAAATTGGTCTGTGGGCTTAGTGAATGGATTTTGCGCAATTTTGCTATCCAAATGTAAGGCAGTATTCTGTTCTCCCTGAGGTGACATTGATGTCAAGATGGTAAGGTATAGGCTGATGGGTAGATTCTAGACTTAACAAAGATGTTGGGTATGGTTAATGTTATCAGTATGAGCCACATGTGTTTGCAATCACACCTTTAATAAAACTGGGAACACACCATTTTGGCATTTAACAGGTACAAAATCCATTTCTTATTTTGGGCACATGAGTTATATTGGCAGACGAAGAGGCCATGTGGCTACCTGTCAAAATCCCACTTTTCTTATTCTTCTTTGTACATATTTGTTGGGTATATGCTGCTTGTTGCCAGTTTTAAGGTAGCCATATACATGAGGCTGTCCCTCCAGCCCAAGTGGGCAGTTTAATGACTGTGTATGGGGTCCTTCCTATAGCCCGCCCAATTGATAAATAGACAACAGTCAACCAGTTGGGGTCCACTCTTATTGGGTCTCCATGGCCCCCATTATGATCTGATAGTTGGCCCATGGGCCAACACACTGCAGAAATGCTATATCCCTTTATAAATAAGTCTACTGTATTTGCCCCTTCACATTGATGATATGTCAATTATGTATGTATGTTCCAATATACGACACAGCTCCAATCAGGATAATAATCTAAAAAGCCTTTATTTGCACATGGCTTAAAAATCTACAACAGCATGACGTTTCGGGCTCATCTGTAGCCCTTTTTCAAATTACTGATACAACTGAATAGTTACAATTTATACTCACTGTTACAGCACCATCTCTTGGCTACATTGTTTCAATACTCCAACAAAAAACTTTCCAACAATATTAACCATATACGTAGTCTCACTTATCTTTCTCTGTAACTGTTAAAATTATCTGTCTGACTTAAATTTTCTTTATACATCTGGGTATACTGGTGATTGAAAAATATAAAAATACAAATATTAAAATTACAACTGTATTTAAAATTAGTGAATTCCATCGAATTTTAGAATTATAGAGATTATCTAAAGATAGGATGTAAATCATATTCACGATTAAGGCCATGGGGTTCTAGGGTCTCCAGTGTACGAATCCACTTCGCTTCTTTCCTCAATAATTCTTTTATCCTGTTCCCTCCCCTTCGGGGCATGGGAACTTGATCAATTCCTTGAAATTTTAATTGATGAACCCCATGAGCCTTATCGGTAAAATGAGCTGAGACTGCCTGATCTAATTTTTTTATGTCAATTATGTATGTATACTATATTGGATGAAATATCCAAAGATCTGTAGTTAAATATAAACTACATACTCCAAATGTTTTACATATACTTATTATGTTTATGTTTCAGTCTTCCATTCTTGTTTACAGTTAATTGCTGATACAACAAAACAAGTTGAAGATGAAAGTGATACAAGATGACAAACTTTTCTGTATAGCTGCCTTAGCTTTCCTGTAAGTTTTCCATTCTGTGAAACATCCAAGATCTTAACTTTGTATGGGTAAAGAAATCCCTCTGGAAACATTATTTATACTCTAACACAGCTGGCTGGTTCTACCCTTAACTGTCATCATTCTATTGTTGATAGCAGAAGTGCACCGATTAAAACTTCCACGTAAAGGGCAACAAAAGCCTCCATAACTCATAGACACCGATGACAGGCTCAAACTCCAAAAGAGTGTAATTTAAGGTGGAAGATTCACCAGTAGGTCCTTCCAGTGAATGTTATGCAATCCATTCAGATAGTTTTTTTTTTTTTTTTTCCCTACAGTGTGAGCTGTGAAGCTGTGGAACTCTTTCCTGTTGTATTGGCAGAATAATTTCATTGCCCTATTGGGATTCAGGAAGGAATTTGTTTCACCCTTCTGTGGCAACTGGAAAGGCTGGGATTTTCCTTCCTGTGCATCATGTAACGGGTAGATTTTATTTAAACAAAAAAGGTTGAACTTGATGCAACTTGCTTGCATGGCAGGAGAGCTAGGGCAGATTACAATTTCAAATTCATCAATTTCAAGTACAGGAATGTTAAGTACAACATATAGAGTTAGACAGAGTTGAACAGTAGTTGGGTTAGGAACGCCCTACAAACTTTGGACATCTCATTGCCGCTCATCATTACCTCCGTAAAACAGTACAAGTATTGTTTTATTACTACAGAGAAAAAGGAAATCAAATTTAAAACTGTGATTATAATGGAGTCTATGGGAGATGGCCTTTCCATAATTCAGAGTTTTCTGGATAACAAGTTTCCGGAAAACAGATCCCATACCTGTACTGGACTGATTAATTTAAGTAGTTAAAAAGGGATTATGGTCACATATCAGGGTATAAAGTTAACCATGATAAGTCTGAGGCACTCCCTCTTCACATCACAGGCTCAAATCTAAAACTTTTGCAGATTAACTTCCCATACCGCTGGCCTTTAGAATCTGTCAAATACTTGGGTATCAAGCTTACAGCAGAATACAATACCTTATATAAACAGAATTATGTGCCCCTCTTGACAGCTTTGAA
Organism: Xenopus petersii; assembly: GCA_038501925.1. Classification (NCBI taxonomy): domain Eukaryota; kingdom Metazoa; phylum Chordata; class Amphibia; order Anura; family Pipidae; genus Xenopus; species Xenopus petersii. The sequence continues at coordinate 110,203,961 of CM076675.1, read as the reverse complement.
ACGCGATCTCCAAACGTGGCATACTTATAACTTATCATGGATGGGTAGGATAGCCGCAACTAAGATGAATCTACTTCCACGACTCTTATAGCACGTCACACATTGTTTGCCCATCACACACAGGGAGGGCTGGCAATCCCTAAATTGTTCAATTATTATAAGGCTGCACAACTTAAACAGGCAATGGATTGGGTTGATTATGTTCCACACACTAAGTGGGCGTCTTTGGAACTATCCCACTGTCATACCTCACATCTGGCTTATTACTTATGGACTACACATAAGCCTCCTTGCTACCCTACTGTGTTAAGGCCGACGTTTCATACGCTAACCTTGTGGCAACGAACAATAGCAAAACAAACTATTACCCACACCACCTCCACTGCTACCTCTTTGGGGTAATCCAGATTTCTCAGCAAACTTGCAACACACTACTGTGTCTCCTAACTTAACCATTACTTTATTTCAAATTTCTAAGGTGTTTCACCCACTTACTAGGAAGTTAAAAAGCTATCAAGACTGTAATTTAGACACGGGGGAAAGTAACCTTTTGAGATTTCTATATCTTCAATTGAGACATTTTGTTTTAACTAATGTTCCTAAGGGCATACTTCCTCCTATTGACCCGTTATCTGAACTATGCCGTCTGGGCTATATTCAAAGAGGGCTAACTTCACGGTGATATTATCTGTTGAACTTCACTAATTTGGAAACCCATCCACATGCTTACATGACAAAATGGGAGGCTGATCTGCAATGTAAAATAGATTTGCCTAGATGGCAGAAAATGTGGGAGAACGCAACAAAAAGTCCTATATGCACTATTATCAAGGAAAATATATACAAATTGCAAATGAGGTGGTATCATACACCGGCACTGCTGAATAAACTGTTTCCTCAGACTTCCTCTCCCACATGTTGGAGATGCAGTACTGGGGAAGGTAATATATTACATATATTCTGGTCGTGCCCGGTGATTTTAGGCTTCTGGGATTCTGTGAGTAAATGGTTGGAAAAAGTGCTTTCGTCACCTGTACCTAAAGATCCGATTATATTTGTCTTAGGGGATAAAATACCTAACATCACAACTCCAAAGCAGAGACTGGCAAATTCTATTCTGTCAGCGGCTAGGTGCTGCATAGCCAGTGGAAAGGGTCACCCCCACCTTCAGAACAAGAGTTGTTGAATCGGATCCGCTATGTCAGGCGGATGGACTTTTTAACAGCTTTACGTAATGATACAATAGACCGCTTTAATAACATATGGGGTAATTGGGATGTTGCCCAGGAAGTACTTTCTAGTTGACATATTTAGCCTCTCATGCTACCTTCTTTATACCTACCCTTATAATTCTAGGGTGTTATGCAAACCACATTGTTATGTCTGCCCAGGGTCTCCTGTATTAGAGATGTTGCTTCTGCTGTGCTGAAACTCATTTGTGTGTGTAGCTGTATTGAGTTTTATGTTACTTATTTTTGTATCACTTCCAGATTCTTGTGTACACTGTGCTATTAGATTTCCAGATACGGGATTACACTTCATGAGTGATTGTTAACAGAAGATGACTTTCATATGTGTCCTATACAGTACTGTCCTCTTATGTATACTGCAATCTATTATGCCAAAAGTGAAAATGCTGTACACTTCTATGATGATATTTTTATTTTTGTTTAATAAAAATATTTTGTAAAAAAAAAAAAGGGATTATGGTTTCAGCCTGGCAATTATAGGCCATAAAGGTGGACATCTGTGGTTGGTAAATAATTTGAAGGTTTGTTAAGGGACTATATTCACAATTACAGTATGTTTTGGTGAATGTCATGATGAGCAGTAATCAGCATGGCTTTATAAAAGATAGGTCATGTCAGACAAATTTGCTGTTTATGATGAGGTTAGTAAGAGGTTGGACAGTGAAATAGCAGCAGTTTAATATATATAAATATAAAATATTAAACTCTGATGGACATTTTTTCAACCTAAGGCAGTATGTTACCTCTTTAATATACGACAATACCCTGCTTGCCCTTCCTGCTGTAGGATTGTTAGGAATCACAAGTTTGGAATTGGCTGCAAGGAGCCTATTTGCTTTGTAACCATGTGAAAGCAAGTTTAGCATTCGATAAAAACCAGGAATGAACATAATGTACATAAAAGAATGGTGTAATGGGCGGTGGTACCTGGTAACCTAAAAAATTTTAAACCATTGGCTAGTAGCCAGGGCAGGCGGGCAACAAGCACTAGTCTGTATAACAGGCCGAAGTTCAGGGCAATTGGCAGGCATACATGAACAAAACAAAAACCCTCAACTGATAGGAATTCTTCTGCATTCCTTAGTTCAGTCTTTCATAAATCTGTCTCTCAATCACATCTGCTGCTTCAAGGAAATCCAAAGAGATTGAGTTATAAACATTCTTAAGAGTTATCGGCTTTGACATTGTGGTGTCTATCTTGTATCTATAGTCTGTGTGTTGCTGCTGAGTCTTAAGCACAGATGGTTGATGGTGTCACAGATGGTTGATGGTGTCACAAGGACCTCATGTCACACTCCTGAAAACCTGATCATTCCCAATAATAATTCATAATAATTAGCCAGTGCATGATTAACTTCTCCCTTGCTTATTTCTCCACATGCACTGCATACAGTATCTCCTTTATGCCTCTACTTCTACAATGTGGCCCTTGACTGGAACACCCCCTCTTGATGATGTCCATGTACAGAGTGTTGGTCTGTCAGTTTGCTTACTAAAAAACTATTTTTTATTTGAGTGTCCAGCTTTACTTTTCTTTTAAACCTTTCCCTTTAACAGTGCAATGCTATGATGTAGACCCTAAGTGGTATTCTCAGTAGTGTTTATATTCCGGTTAATGGAATATTTATTTTATCTTCTTAGCTGTGTAAATATCATAAATAATTTATATTATATAACCTTTTGGTATAATGTTTGTTTTCTGAAATATGATTCAAGTATCATACCATGGCTGATAAACTTTCTAGTGTTTATATTCCGGTTAATGGAATATTTATTTTATCTTCTTAGCTGTGTAAATATTATAAATAATTTATATTATATAACCTTTTGGTATAATGTTTGTTTTCTGAAAGATGATTCAAGTATCATACCATGGCTGCTAAACTTTCTACAAAGGACATCTTCGGAGGAAAGGCAAAATAAAATACAGTATATATCAAAGAAACTGGTAATTTTTTCATGTATGGGTAGGTAAGTAAGTTTTTATTTTACTTATATAAACTTATTTTGCTTTAACTTCTATAGACTGAAATACAGCACATTAACAATGTTATTAAGATTGGAGTAGTTTCACTTAATTTTACTGTAAAACTGCAGAGGATAATAATATGCTGTAGGTTCTTCTACCATTTTGCAAAAACACAAGTGTAAACAAATGTGTGTAAAACCCCCTCTGGGTTATTCTGAATGGCCAACCCATGACAAGAAACACTAGTATACAAAGGGACACAAAAATAAAATTCCAGTGACACATTTTATACCATTTTGACATAATAAAGCCAATCTCTCTGAACCACTACTGTAGCCATGCTTAGGACATGTTTGTGTTGTCAGTGTACACATTTCTAACTATTGCTTTTTTTCAATACTTTACATTACTCAACTTTATAAATACACTGGAGTTCAGTTTGAATAGTACAGGGGAAATACTATAGGTGGCGAAGTATAATTCACAAACATGATGTGTCCATTTATTTCACTTTTCATCACTAGGTGCATCTCCAAATTGCACAGACCATTTTCTTAAATATTCTCGTAATTAACTTGTATTTATAATAAAAACATTCTCAATTGTGTCACTGTACAAAAGAAGAGTGTAAAATCAAGCATACAATAATAAACAAATACTGATCATACAGTAGGAAAGTGTCCTGCTTGACGTAAATATGGCTTTACTGAAGCATTAAAAAGCACCCTAGGGAGGGGGGGCGTGGCTGACCGCTGAACATGGCAGACGCGTGAGCTGAGAGCTCCTGCACATTTGGCCCGGTGCTGCTTCCGACAGTCTTTAATTATGGGGAAACACGGCAAACCCAAAGACCAAGGCTTAGAAGAGGACAAACGCACCAAAAGCAAAGATTCCCAGCGCTTACTTAAGCAGTTTTTCGCTACGTCCGAGGGAGACCAGGCCCAGCAGGGTCCCAAGATGGCGCCGAGACGTGCGCGCAGCCCTGTGGATGATTCCGACAACGAATCTGTAAGTTCGGAACAAGTCTCTTTAACGCATTTAAAATGTCTACCGACCAAAGCTGATTTGGCGGACATGATCGCGCAGTTTAAACATACTCTTAAGGAGGAAATTGGAGACTTGAGGTCTGAGCTTTCCTCTCTCCATACACGTGTCACTGACATTGACCAGAGGAATGAACTGGTAGAAACTACTGTAGAGGCACTGACTAATGCGAATTCTCACCATATCAAAACCATCTCTGCATTACAAAGGCGGTTGGATGATATTGATAATAGAGGAAGGAGAAATAACTTACGCATTAGAGGCCTACCTGAACTTCCGGAGGGAGAAAGCCTGCTTGAAGTGGTGACGCAGTTGTACAGGCACATCTTGGATAAGCCCTCCTCATACGTTATTGATATCGAAAGAGTCCACAGAGCCCTGCGACCGAGAGGTTTGGCACAGGATAAACCTAGGGATATAATATGCTGTCTCACCAGATACCCTATTAAACAGGAAATCCTGCTTAAAGCCAAGAAGTTTCATCCGCTTACTTTTAAAGATTCCGACATAATGATTCTTCAAGACCTTTCCTGGCATACCCTGCAGCAACGCAGGCTTATTCAGCCTCTATTGGCGAGTATTAAGGATAAGGGCCTGCAATTTCGTTGGACCTACCCTTTTGGGATACAAGTGTCTAAAGATGGGAGATCTGCTATGCTGACAATTCCTGAGGAACTCCAACACTTCTGCAAATTCTGTAACATTGAGGAACCTGATCTATCGGAATGGAAAAAGGTGGCACTTACCCCGACTATTCCGGCACTCCCAAGCAGACCAGAGTGGGAAGAATCGCTTCGCTCTAAGAACAAAAAGAAGAAAAACAAGATGTCTCCAACGAAGGGCAGCGCATCTGATGGGTGATATATAAGCTGACGGCTTTGTTTATGGGATTGCTGGATCCCCTTTTGAAACCTATCCTTGTTCCTACTGTTGTTTTTCCTTTTTTATCTATATTGCGTTTATATATTTTTTTGTACTATTTTACGCTATTTTTGCTAATTTTTCACCTGTCGGATGATGATGATGATTTCCGTAGGGTGCACTGTTGTGCTACATTCTACGGAACATACCGTGTGACCGGGTCAGATCCTGTGAGTGCTGGCCATTAGGCACTCCACCCCCCCAGGGGTCCCAACAGGCTAGTCCTGTTTTACGTTAGCCAATTGGATTCAAGGCTATATTACCCCAATTGGACAATCGATGACAACCGTCAACTTAGTGTTTTTGTTTTTGATTATTTTTTCTTTTCTTTTTCCTTTTTTTGATGGTTCAATGTTTGTATGTTCAAGCCGTTACTATGGTTTTTGCTGTCAGATTACCACCTATGCTAGCTCTTGCTGTCTTACCTATAGAATGTATACAGAAGTCTTCCCTGTTTTAAATGGATGAGTTGAAAATAATCTCTTTAAATGTCAATGGGTTGAATGTACCTGAAAAAAGAAGTGCTTTAATTAGAGAAATGAATAGGCAGCAAACTCATGTGTTATTGTTGCAGGAAACACATTTTCTGGGCTCGGAGGAACCGCTACGGAAATTCAAGAATTATTCACAATGGTTTTTTAGTAACAACCAGAGCTCTAAATCCAAGGGTGTGGCTATTGGTATTCATAAAAGTGTAGATTTCCAGTTATCAGATGTACTATTAGATGAAGAGGGAAGGTTTATCTTTGTTAAGGGCTTGCTTTTTCGTACGCAATGTACGCTAGGCAGCATTTATTTGCCTAATCAAAATCAGGCCGCTAGCCTCATTAAAATTTTGGCTAAAGTAGATAAATTTGGCGAAGGCATGCTACTTATAGGAGGAGACTTAAATTTGACCTTAAACCCTTCTATTGACACATCTAACGGCACGTCTTCTGTACCGCATGCGGCTATCAATAGAGTGCGAAATTCTTTGAAACAGGGAAGATTATTAGATGTCTGGAGATGTCTGCATGGTAATGAGAGAGATTATACTTTTTTCTCCCACGCCAAGCAGGCATACTCTAGACTTGATTATATTCTGATCTCTCAATTACACATTGAATGGGTGTCCAGTGCTTTAATTCAGGATATGATTTGGTCCGATCATGCTGCTGTACAAATTAAAATGAGAATCCCGCACAAAATAAGACCAGCCTGGAGATGGACATTAAACGAAGCACTACTAGATGACCCAGACTGTGCTAGGGAGGTTTTGGAAAACTTAACCACGTATGGGGCAGCGATTTGTTCAGACTCGGCCTCGTTGAGTTCGAAATGGCAAGCCCTAAAATGTTTAGCTAGGGGGATCTTGATCAAGCATGGCGCGAGACTTAAAAAGATGAGACAACACTCCCTTAAGATTCTACTTGATGACATACATGAGTTGGAAACTCAACACAAACAAAGTCAGTCCGCTGGTGTTTTAAACTGTCTTACTTTAAAAAGAGTGGAATTGCATCAACTCCTAAATATGCAGACTAAAAGAATTTTAACGAGAGTTCGCCAACAATTTTTTGAACACGGTAATAAAACGGGTAAGCTTTTAGCTAGAGCGCTTAGACATAAACAAAATAATGCTCACATTAGGCAAATTAAAGATGCCAAAGGCAAGACCCTATGGGCGCCTCGACTCATAGCAGAGGCATTTAAATCTTACTATGAGCAACTATATAATCTGAAGCCATGTTTGGATAAACATAAGACGGTGCTCCGGGATAAAATTAATGCCTATATGAAGGCGAATGCACTACCGAATTTCCCTGAACATTTGCTAGGTACGTTAGAGGGTCCTATTCTACAAACTGAAATAGAAGATGCAATTAAAAAATTGAAACTTAATAAAGCCCCCGGACCAGATGGCTTCTCGGCCAAATTTTACAAAAAATGGGAGAAGAATCTTATCCCCATCCTCCTCCCCTTCCTAAATGGTATCTCTAGTGGAAACCCTGTAAGTTCGGAATTTCTATTAGCCCATATCTCTTTGATCCCGAAGCCTGACAAAGACCACTCTTTATGCAGTAACTATAGACCGATATCCCTTTTGAACTTGGATTTGAAAATTTATACAAAAATTCTCGCACAACGACTACAGCCCATTTTGCCTCATTGTATTCATAGAGACCAGGTGGGGTTTGTACAGGGTAGGGAGGCGAGAGAAAACACGATGAAGGTAGTAAATTGGATTCAATGGTCCGTTAGACAAAAGGTGCCTTCTCTGCTTCTTTCAACAGACGCAGAGAAGGCATTTGATAGAGTCAGCTGGGATTTTTTAGAATTGGCTTTAACGAATATGGGCATTCCTCAATTATTTGTAGATAAAGTGATGGCTATTTACACGACTCCATCTGCACAAATAAGAGTTAATGGGATTCTCTCACCGCCGTTTCATATTCAAAATGGGACACGGCAGGGATGTCCACTTTCGCCCCTGCTCTACGTAATCTGCATGGAATATTTACTAGTGGCGATACGCAAAAATGTCGATATCGGTGGTTTAACCATACATACATATGAACAGAAAGCAGCTGTGTTTGCAGATGATCTTTTGCTTGTTGTGTCTACACCGCTTATTTCGCTGCCAAATGTCATCAAAGAGTTAGAGTTGTATGGCCTTCTATCAAATTACAAAGTTAACATGGGAAAATCTGAAGCTCTTTCAATTAATTTGCCGGCTCCGCTCAGGCTGCAGTTACAATCTGCATTTCCATTTAAATGGCAGGACTCCGTGATAAAATATTTAGGGATTAAGCTAACAGCTGACCTTCACAAGTTGTTTGACCTTAATTATGTGCCATTGTTTGAAGAAACCAAAAAACAGGTTTCCGAGTGGTCCAGGAAAAATTTTACATGGAAGGGGAAAATTAACAGTGTAAAAATGACTATCTTGCCTAAATACATCTATCTATTCTCTGCATTGCCCATCCCGGTTCATGGAACCTACTTTCAGCAGTTGCATAAAGTTCTCTTCTCGTACATATGGCAGTCACCTAGAGGTCGGATCAATCGGAAATCTCTATTTACACCAAAACAGAAGGGAGGGGTGGCTATGCCAGACTTCGAAACCTATTACCAGGCGGCGACACTTGTGAATTTGCTGGAGTTTGGGAGGGAGCCCACCGATTTACAATGGCATATTTTAGGCAACTTAGGGTCTCGACATTTGCTGAAAAGTCTGCCCTGGATACGTAGAGAACATTTACCCCCGGAAATTAAAAACCATATCCTGCTAGATAATTGTTTGACAATTTGGTATAGAGTAAATGATAAATTAGCCCTTGCTCCCTTTCCCTCACCTCTTATTCCTCTCCACAATAACATTGAGTTTATTCCGGGGATATTGGATCAAGGTTATGCCACTGCTTTCAATATCCGCAATCCATTGTTAATGCATTGTATTCCTGCTAGCGTGAATGAGATAGCACCAATTTTTAAGAACAGGGACGATTGGTCAGGTAAAGATAGTTGGAGGCTATATCAGGTTCAACACTTCTTACACAGCTTACATTTGGAGCACGTTCATAGTCGTCCCCTCACTAGTTTTGAGCGACTTTATACACTCCCGATACCGATGCAACATAAATTGTCATTTCTTTACAAAATACTTATTGATGGGAAGTACCCGGACTATCCGTCCTTTACTAAATTATGGGAAAGGGATCTTAACGTTACACTTACGGGGGATGAATGGGAGAGGATATTTCTTCGAGTTAATAAATGTTCTATTAGTAACAAATTACAGGAATCATCTTATAAGCTGCTGTCTCGATGGTATAGGACTCCGGTAATTCTCAAGAAAATGGGGCTATTGGATAGCGATAACTGTTGGAGGTGTGAAATGGATTCGGGGACCTTGGAACACATTTGGTTCACCTGCCCCATCTTACAAACGTATTGGTCTACAGTCTCGGGGGTTTGCTCAGACATAATGGGGGAACAAGTGCAGCTCACTTCCACATCGGTTCTATTGTTCCATAATTTTGCACCTATTACATGTGGGAAGAAAGAGTTACTGTTACAATTACTTATTGCTGCAAAAGCTCAAATACCCCTGCTTTGGAGGAGTAAAGTTGTCCCTACTAAAGCTGATTGGTTCCGAATGGTGACTGATATTTACGCTATGGAGGAGCTAACGGCTTACCTATCGAATAGTCATGAGTCATTCATAGCTAAATGGTTACCATGGAAGGATTATTTGTCCAGTTTCCCTCCTATACTGTAGGAGGCCCCTTGGGAGTAGGGTGGGGGGCCTCTTAGGTGTGGGATCACGAGGGGGCGGGTGGGGGATTGTTTTGGGTACGTCCATTGTTACCTCACGAACACTCATCTTTGAATTATACAGCTAGACGAGAGGGAGCTAGAATTAGGTGGGGAGCAAATTTCCTTTACTCATTCAGTAGGTAATCAGGCAGCAACAGTTTTGGTTGTTTTATTCTGTTGATTAAACTGTGTAACAAGTTATGCGGAAGTCTTAAGCTTTATGTATTGTGATTGTTGGCATTGTGCATGTATTATAGAAAAATCTATGTAATTTTACCACCCACTATGTACAATGTTGCTTTTTCTTTTTTTATAATGTATGGAGATGCTTCTGACTAATAAAAGTGAATACACAAAAAAAAAAGCACCCTAGGCATGTACACCATATCATCATTAAGGTCTGCTCCATCTGTATGAATCTAGTTGCTATGTAACATCCCAATATTATTCACAGTCACAATAGGATTGTGTGGACACTGCAGAGAACTCTTATCAATACTTGTGTCAATAAAGGCTTCATTCTGATCACCATGCCTTCAGACTACACTGTTGCTTAAAGGCTAAACAAGTTAAACCCAGAAATGTGGGTACAATTACTTGAATGTCATGGCAATGTAGTCCATCATTTCAGGGGTACATTTACCACATGAAACAAACTATAGACAGGAAGCCCTGACTGAACTGGCCTTATTCCTAATTGCACTTTTAAGCAATGAAGATTTTATGGACTTCAGAGGTTTAAAGTTAAAAGATGTTGCATATGGACATTGAGGAGTAATCTCTCAGGGAAAAAACAGTGTCACTTAAACTTGCTATATTGTGCCACCACAGTATCCAAGTACTATAGCAGCTTCCTTTCTTTCTTGTTGTAATACAATTTATACCAGGACCGAGAACCACCAGATAGATCCAGAATAGGAAATACGCGTCCCAATGTATATTCAGATTTGTATCTTTGAACAACAGAGTTTATGGGTGAATTTCGTATTCCCTCTAATGTCTAAGGTAGTCGATAGAATTACAAATGCATATGACAGCTGGAGTTCAAATTCATCCTGCAAAACTAGTGTGGGTGCTTGGCACAACATCACACCCCTTAATTTAGCTACTTGTGTTGGGGGCATTGCTATATTTCTATATCTCAAGCCAGGTGTACGGACAGCAGTGAGGACAGGTCTCCTGTGTCCACAGCCTCTCCATAATTTGCTCATCTGCAGTACAAGATAGGTGGGCAAAATGCGACATGCATACATGCTTTCCACTCCCCACATCTCATGAATACAGTGCTGCCGAATGCTGTATTCATGAGAAAGCACACATCGTGGAAGCAAAGACTGTGCCCACAAGCACTCACTGCAGAGGAGGCTGCAAAATGTGCCTGTTTTTGCACTTTTGCACCCAGCAAACAAAATTGGCCTCTTTTGTCTGCTGACCAATACATCAAATTAATCGATAGAGTGAGAGAGCTGACAGGAAATATGTAGCTTGAATTCCTGCACTTTGTGCCCAGAAAGTGGGTGATGATCCCGGTTTAGTTACATTATTTAAGTGCATTCAGAATATGCCACCGTCTCATCCAATTCATGCTTCACATCTGGTAAGTGTAAGGATCATACAGTAAATACAGTAAATAATAATAGATATTGTACCAATGGAAACTATGATTCCCGCCACCTGTCTTATGATCACCACCCATTACCAGTAGGGTGAGAAGTCAAAACTGGGGACACTTGCCAAATAAACATAGCTAGCTTTTGGGGAAAAAAAAATTTCTGCCTATCTGTGTCCTTTCTGTCCTGTGAAATTAAACCCGGGTTCCTTTAAAATAAAGAATAAATAAAAATGGAACATTTTAAAACCAATTTAAAAATGGAAAGTAAATGTAAAATAGCAAGCATTTTCTTCCTGTTCTGTCAATTTCCTTCCTTTCAGGCTAAGAAGTAACTTTGCTTTAACATATTTTATATTTTAACTACTTTACATTATTTCTGTTGTTTTCAAATGATTTAGGGTTACAAACACACATTATTTTTAATGTTTTAACATAATTTTATTATTCATTGGTTTAACAGAGTAATATAATAAATGATCTTACATTGCAACATGTCTAGTAACCCATAGCAACCAGTCAGCAGGTTGTATTTACTGATCGTCTGTAGCATCTCATTGGTTGCTATGGTTTGCCAGGTGTGGGTAAATGTAAAACTTTTTATTACTTTACCCCATTGTGCTAGGCTACATTAATGGACCATCACCTAGCATTTGTAAGAGGCGTTCTAATAAAATTATGCTTTACTACTTTGAAATAAGTAATAGACAAAAAAGACATTTTATCACTGTCACTTTCTCCCTGGTACACTTTCTTGCTTATACAGCATGGTGGTTTCTCTGGAGGGAAAGGAAATACTGTTTATTATACCGTCAATGAAAGCAAAGATATCATTGAGTGAAGAAGGCACATTTTTTTGGAGCAATTAAAATTTTGTGAGCAAAAGCATACTTGGCCAACCAATAGTTTGTTTTTTTTTTAAAAAAAAAAAACAAAAAAAAAACCCAACACACAAATGGTGCCTGCAATCACAACAGGGAATTTCTCTTCATCTGCTATGTTTGCTGAATAATCATTTACAATTGGCACACAAACTACCATTTTTTTTGTCTCATTTATTCTAATGGAGATATTAGAAGAACATATAATTCAGCCCTTTTGCAGGGTTCTATCTAACATCTGTAAGAGTATTTCTACCTCTGCTTTCATTTTTGCTTTGTCTATAGCAGCCATTTTTACGTCAGTGTTTCTGAACCATTTTTTCAACTAGACCGACCCATTTCAAAAATGACCATTAGGCTGTCTGTAAACATAAATTCATTGTGTACATCTTTGCATGCCTCCACAGAAAAAAGTAATATTATGAATGCAAGATACTTTGTAAATCAGTATAAATGTGGTTGCGTCATACTTATAAAGAGCATAGAGTTCACTTTGAGCATTTCAGAATTGTCAGTTATTGCCAGCAATAGCATAAATGTCAGCACTATGGCCCGACATCCACCCCCCTCCAAAGAGCCCCTGATTACATTACAGCAAATACCAGCCTGACTGTACTCTGATAATCGGGGATAAAAGAATCACTTTGCAGAGCATGGCCTGATGCTAAACAGCGTCAAAGGATTTGATGGCACAATAAAGTCATAAGAAAGTAGGTTTTCTGAGGTTAAAGGGGTTATAGTTACATAGTTAAATATTTAAATCGGGTTGAAAAAAGACAAAGTCCATCAAGTTCAACCCCTCCAAATGAAAACCCAGCATCCATACACACTCCCCTCCCTACTTTCACATAAATTCTATATACCCATACCTATACTAACTGTAGAGCTTAGTATCACAATAGCATTTGATATTATGTATGTCAAGAAATCATCCAAGCCATTCTTAAATGCATTAACAGAATCAGCCATCACAAAATCACCCGGCAGTGCATTCCACAACCTCACTGTCTGGACTGTGAAGAACCCCCTACGTTGCTTCAAATGAAAGTTCTTTTCTTCTAGTCTGAAGGGGTGGCCTCTGGTACGGTGATCCTCTTGATGGGTATTTTTCTATAATGTCCTCTAATGTACTTGTAAAGTGTAATCATGTCCCCTCGCAAGCGCCTTTTTTCCAGAGAGAACCCCAACCTTGACAGTCTACCCTCATAATTTATCCCTCTAACCAGTTTAGTTGCATGTCACTGCACTTTCTCCAGCTCATTTATATCCCTATTAAGGACTGGAGCCCAAAACTCGGTCCTCCACTCAAATGTTATTTTTGCGTATTTAACAAAATCAAATTTGAAGCAGCTTTCCAATGTAGATTAACTTCAGAATCTGCATTGTTTTACAGTGTTCTCTGGTTCTAACAATGTAGCAAAAGTCAGTTCTACTGCTGGTTTGTTAATCCGCTAGTTTCTGCTACATTTACATGACCTCAGGCAATATAAACATATACTTCTTACAAAAGCAAATACATATGTATTAAATTAAAAAATGACACAGCACTCAATCTTTAGGGCAAGGCCAGATGTTGCGTTTTTGCTGCGTTTTTACGTTGCGTTTTTAAAAAAGAACAGCCAGGCGTAAATACGCATAAACTGCACTACCACTGAAACTAATGAAAAACGCACTATGGCAATTCACACAGGGCGCTTGCAAGCTGAAATCCACCACAGAACGCCAGTATTTTTTTTAGCAGAAACGCCAATATGTCAAGAAACTTCCAAATCAAAAGACTATGGGATCGGCAGGTTTGAAATCACACTTTACGTAAATACGCAGCATATTTTAAATATGGCATCCAAATTCTCAATGAGAACAATGAGAAGTGCATGTTGGGAAAAGAATCCTACGTGCTGAAAAATGCATGAAAAACGCATGTTGACGGTCGCATGTGGTTTCAGTGGCGTATTTACGCCTGCCTGTTCTTTTTTAAAAACGCAACGTAAAAACGCTGCAAAAACGCCACATCTGGCCTTGCCCTAATATGTAGTGAAATTGTATTACAACAAGTAACTCCACTCCTTTATGTAGCCAGGAATAAAGTGATACACCAAACGCATAGTAACCCATTATTAAATGTTCAAAGCAGGTAATGATATCACCATTTGTATCTTGGCAACCACCAAACATCAACATGTTACTGCAGATATAGATGAGATCAATAGGTAGACATAAGCAAAGAAGAACAAAGGAAAAATTAAACCTCACAGAGGAACTGTCTCAGAAATATACATACAAATCTTAATCTTTATTTAATATGTCATGTTAAAGTATGCAGCCTGTGTATCCACCGCACCTCATGCCACCTTAAAGGGGAATTCAACCCCCCCAACTAATAACCCCTACCCTCCATAGTCCCCTCTCCCCGCACTGGTGTTAACACATGTAAATGCCCCTAAGCTGTAATCACCCCTCATTGCAGTCAGCACAGAGGAGCTCACGGGCGCCATCTTCAGTACTTCAGTAAGTAGACGCCATATCAGCAAATGCACAGTTGGAGCAGTCTTCTGCTTTGTGATAACTGAGCATGAGATGAAAATGACAAAAATTACCGGAGCACCGGAAGAAGACCCAAACATTACTGAAGCACCGGAAGCTCTCTGCAATGAGGGGTAATTACAGGATTAGGGGCATTTACAGGTGTTAACAGTTTTGGGGGAGGGGGACTATGGAGGGTAGGAGTTTTTATTATGGGGGGGGGTTGAATTCTCCTTTAAGACCTGTTCCCTATCCCCATTCTTGGCATGAGAGATATGCAGTTTGATTTGCAAACTGGTCTCACCAATTTACAGGAGACCACATGGGCAGACCAAGTTGATACCACAGACTTTGTCAAACAGGTGTGATATCCCCCAATACTGTACTCCCTCCCAGTTTCTGGGCATGTGGAGGATCTGCCTTTCATCACAATTATACACAGGGAACATAATTTTAATTTTGAGTCCATAAACAGGTCTGTACCACATCCCCTTGTGTATTTGTGTCTGACAAGACCAACTGGGATCCTATAGTCAGGGTCGAAGTTCAACCTGAAGTGTCTTTAGGCCACTCATACTTCTCAGCTCCCCACTTGCACCCTTCCCTGTTGGCACCCCTACTCCCTTACCTACTCACCGCTGCTGCTGGAGCAGGTCACCAGTCACTGGCACTGGGAACTGAACAGGAGGGTGATTTAAGCAACTGTTATCTTCTCCTGCCCAGTCCCCAGTTTAGAAGCATCCAGTGGGAAGCATGAAACCCCCAAATCTTTGCCACACTAAGCTTGGGTCTTTGTGGCCTGACTACAAATCTGGGTCTGCCAATGGTGTGGCATTTCCTGTATGGGAAAGACAAATTGTGTGTGTGTGTGTGTGTGTGTGTATCATTTTTTTAATTACTCAGAATATTTAATTGACAGATATTGAACAAGGTTGCTTAGAATAACATTTTTTTCATAGCAAAAATATTCCCTGAGTGGAATATCCCTTCAACACATGAAAAAGTCTAAAGAGGAAATAGGTTATTAAACATTTAATATAATTTTAGTGTACATAAATAAATGGATTGTTCTTTAAATGCCTAGGTTTATTTTATTTTAGCTTTTACTTATAAATAAAATTAACATAAGTTGATTTTCAATCAAACAGCCATGGAAAAGAATATATAATATAGTATATGGAATGGCAAAATGTGCTATTGCTGCGAAAAACAAAAGATATATAGATTTTTCTTATCCATCAACGTAAATGTTTTCCAGCTTGTTATATGAGAGAAAAATAATCATTATTTAAATACAGTAGCATGGAACATGTAAATGTTAATAAATAGATATGTGATGTCACCACTGGGTGTCACTCTTGTACCTTCACAAATTCATACTTTCCTTCTATTACTTTGTTACCATGTGTCAGATTCATACTATTGTGTTCAGGTAAAACTATGTATCACCCTTAGTACTTTATCAAATTGTAATATAAGGCTGCATAATTCTGTTTCTTTTCTGTTGCACACTGAAACATAGAGCTTAAAGGAAAACTATACCCCCAAAATGAATACTTCAGCAACAGATAGTTTATATCAAATTGAATGACATATTAAAGAATCTTACCAAACTGGAATATATATTTACATAAATATTGCCCTTTTACATCTCTTGCCTTGAACCACAATTTCGTGACTCTATCTGTGCTGTCTCAGAGATCACCTGACCAGAAATACTACAACACTAACTGTAACAGGAAGAAGTGAGGAAGCAAAAGGCAGAACTCTGTCTGTTAATTGGCTCATGTGACCTTACATGTGGTTTGTATGTGTGCACAGTGAATCTTACGATCTCAGGGGGCAGCCCTTATTTTTTTAAAATGGCAATTTTCTATTTATGATTACCCAATGGCACATACTACTAAAAAAGTATATTATTATGTTAATGGTTCATTTACATGAAGCAGGGTTTCACACATGAGCTGTTTTACTCAGTATCTTTTAATAGAGACCTACATTGTTTGGGGGGTATAGTTTTCCTTTAATAAGGTTCTCTGGGCTCAGTGCTTGTTTGTTTGGTTTTGTTTGCCTAAGAAAAGGACTTATCTATATCTAATACTTCTGGGGGAATCATTTTTATTTAGTAACTTCCCTTCTTAAAGTGACGATGCCTGCAACTCCCTGCAATCTTGATCCAGCTCCTGATACATTCTCAGTTAGTGTCTCTGTTACTATACAGGGTTCTACTCAAGCCTCAAACCACTGGCCTGTACAAAACATTTAAAAAATGCATGGTTACCTGTATTTTATACATATGAGTATCAATTATACATTATTGCTTCAGGCCTTTGTTTTTTTTTTCTAGATAAGAGTTTTTTTTAGGAATGGGGAGCATCATTCTTAACGGGTGCTGGAAAAGCATTAAACATTAAAAAAGGATTATGAACTTTTAACTTAGGTACCTGTGCAATTAAGTTTCACTTTAAAATATTTTTTACCCTAGTGCCTGTGCAATGAGGTTTTACTGTGAACTAATTACAATAGTACCTGTGCAGTGAGGCTTTACTGGGAACCTTTTTACTCTAGTACATGTGCAATAAGATTTAGCTGTGTAGTTTTGCCCTTGTATTTGTGCAAAGAGGTTTATCTCTGAACTTTCACCCTGGTAACTGTGCAAAGAAGAGGTTTCACTGTGAACCTTTTTAACCTGGTACCTGTGCAAAGAGGTGTTACTCTGAACGTTTCACCCATGTACTTGTAAATTTTGCAGCTCTAACCGAGGATAGAATAAAAAGAAATCCATTAATCTCATATAGAAACTGCATGGAGTTATTTCATTAACATATTAATTCATTCCTCATTTATTCATTAGCATACAACAACAATTCAGTGCAGGCACTTTTTAGTAAAGATTCATGTGAAGTTGTCCCATTTATTATCATTAGCACAATGGTGCATGGGATTTTTTGATAAATTACCAGTGACTAAAGGCTTCTTTCCTCTCTGTGGATTATTTCTGACTGACATTAGTGCCAAGCACTAAAAAGCCATTGGTAGATATTTTAATGGGAAATCATCTCTGACAGCTTTGGGGGCAAAACTTCTTGTTTCTACGCTTATGTAAACCTCACATAGCTTACCTCTTAGTTCCATGTTTACTGTATTCCACATTTAATTTCAAAGTTCAGGACTGTTCCTTTTATTTTTTATTGGATGCATTTTGTTGTTTTGTTGTAAATATGACTGAAAAAACCCTGTTTGGTTACAGAGATTTTTTTTTTTAATTTAAGGGAGCAGTAGCGCACAACTATAGAAATTAATTTGAGATTTGCTTAAAACACAGCACTTCTTGCAGGACCATCTGATTGAATTTGAACCAGTAATGTCACATGGTTTTAAATAGCTGGATCCCATGAGCTGGCTAATGATTTTCTCGTAGATTAAACCGTTTTTGCTGATGTTGTTGCAACTTAAACATGCCAATAATATTATATAATAGTATATATATATATATATATATATATATAAAGAATAGTATTGCTTTATACATGAAGCATTGTCCATTTTTATTTCTGTGCTTTGTCTCCTGACAAAAGATGGGAATATATCTCAGTACTAATTGCCCCATGGTCTGGACAGGTGCTGTTTGGTACATACATTATGCAAATTTTATAGCAGAAAAAAACCCAAAAAAGCTTTTATAAAAACTTAAAGCAACATCAGTTAAGCTGTAAACTTTAGTTCTGCACCTTGCTCTATATTTTTATTAGTGTGGATGTAACAAGCACAAGGATACAGGACACAAACTGACCCATAAAACCAACTCTCAATTTATAATCTGCTATTAATCCCCCTTCCTCTATTAATGTTGTCAGGATTAGCTATTTCTGTTGTCACATTGATGTATCATCTACAAAATGAATGGCTCCATGGCTGAATTTTATTTATGGCTACAATATCTGTTACGCTCTTTGCCGTATTCCATTACATGACATTATCAATAACAGTCATATCCAGATTTAAATACAGATAAGCTGTTTAATCACCTTTAGGTCATAAATATGGCTGGGGCAGCTGGGAAACTGACAATATGTCTAGCTCCATGTCATATTTTAAAGTTGAATATAAAAAAATCTGTTTGCTCTTTTGAAAATTGGATTTCAGTGTAGAAGTCTGCTGGAGCAGAACTATTAACTGATGCATTTTGAAAAAGACATGTTTTCCCATGACAGTATCCCTTTAACTAAAAGGCAATGGACCACAATATACTCTTATGTCATTTCACTTTTCTCCCACCTGGTGGCACACAATGCCTTTAAAGGGGAAGGAAAACTAGTCGGCGCAAACCCCCCACCCCCCCTCCCGTTTGTTGCCCACCCTCCCTCCTCCCCCCTGGCCTACCCGTCCCACTGGGCAAATGCCCCTAACTTGTTACTTACCCTTCTGCGCAGGTCCAGTCCAGGGAGTTCACAGACGACATCTTCTTCGAAGCGATCTTCTTCCTGCTTTGAACGGCGTTTTGGCGCATGCACAGTAGGATCATTTCGCCGGTACGGATCTACTGCACATGTGCCAAAAGTCATGCGCATCTGCAGTAGATCGTACCGGCGAAATGATCCTACTGCGCATGTGCCGTTCAAAGCAGGAAGAAGATCGCGTGGAAGAAGATGTCGTCTGTGAACTCCCTGGACTGGACCTGCGCAGAAGGGTAAGTAACAAGTTAGGGGCATTTGCCCCAGCGGGACGGGTAGGCCAGGAAGGAGGAGGGAGGGTGGGCAACAAACGGGAGGGGGGGGTGTTGGGTTTGCGCCGACTAGGTTTCCTTCCCCTGTAAATGAGCTCCCAGCTCTGAAAGTAATGTTGTAGGTACATTCTACACAAATGAATGTGATCATGCTCTGTTAAAATAGAATATGCTTGACCAAACTTTTCCCTATTTCATGATGTTTAGTGGTTTATTTCTGGCCAACTGTTGTCGGTCTGTTTATAAAGCTTATAGGAGCAAAGATTAGAGCCAGTCTATAGTTGTTGATAGGTCCACACAGTATAAGAGTGCACTACCTGGTACCACTGTATATTTTCAGGTGCCAGGTGCTAAACAGTCTATAAGACCCTCTACCCAGGGTTAGAACAAAGCATAGAAAAGTCCAAAAATGCTGTAGCACACTGATCTGTTATTGTAATTGGTTTATTGGTTCAAAAAGTTAGACGTCAATTCATGGCAATGTTCCAGGCCACACTGGGCCCTTTATCAAGCCTATCATGCTTGGTGTGGCCGGAAACATTACCATGAATTGATGGTCAGGTCAATGTTTGCTTTAATTGCTGGTTGGGACAATGTTTAATGAAAACACACTAGTAAATTCATATAGTGTTATGTATCAAGGGACAATTAAGACAAAATAAATCTGTTGCAATGGATGGAATATATTATAAATTTGCTGTGATTGTGCCTCAACACAATTTGGTGTATATAATATGTTACATAGACAGTTGTTTAGGAATAAACAAGGACATTGAAAGGTGGAATTTTCTTTTTGTCCCACAATCTGTACTTGGTAAATTTGTGAATTTTTGGCTGTCTTGTAATAATATAAATAAGTATAAGCAAAGTCTTAAAAACATGCAATTCTTTTAGTTTTGAACCTGACCTAGATACTTCTTTTGCTCTACTATTAGGCCCTGTTAGTATGTCTAGTGATAAGTTAAAGAAAGAAAGCAATCACCAGTGCTTGGTCGAACCCACACTATAACACTGACCAGCTGCTAGATACACCCATATGCTAGTACCTGGTCTAATCTACATTTTGCAGTTCCACAGAAGTATGGCCTTTCCACTCAGTCACACTGTCTGCTGGGGAACAATAAATTCACTATAGACATTTCAAGATTCTTCACAATACCCCAATGCAGTACACACACACACACATACATCTTGGAGTGGCTATATAAATAAATATATATATAAATAAAAACACTGAATTGCGAAATGCTGGTCCAGAAATCTTTTGTTCCAGACTGATTATATTGAGCGTAGGACTAGCCAGATATGGGATGACTTTGACGTAGTTGGCCATCTTAAATATATTGCAATATATGGACAAACAATCCCTGATTTGCATAAAGGGTAAGGCATTTTTCAGTAGCAGTATGCACAAAATGTTTCTGTCTTAAATATATTGATAATGGGTTGATTGCAGAGGACTCTTGTATTTGTCTATATGTATTTTGTGGTCACAGCCTCATTGCACCCCCACCTAATGGTTTTATAAATTAGTGGTGAGTACAACTTTCCCTTGTTTGTTATAGTTATACAGGAGCAGTGACCAGCTCCATGTTGTAGCTCCCACCCTTCCCAGCTATTGTCAGGTGATCCCACTGGTGTCTAATAAAAGGGCAGCCAAGTATGGGGGTTTACTTTGAAAGCAGCAAGTAAGTTGCAGGTAAAACTTAATCCCTTTGTAAAAAGTATAATTAAGCAATTGAATTCTTAATGAATCAGATGAAAATTGAGCATAGGACTGGCCAGATATGGGATGACTTTAACATAGTTGGCCAGCTTAAATATATTGCAATATATGGACAAACAATCCCTGTTTTGTTTAAAGGGTAAGGCATTTTTCAGTAGCAGTATGCGCAAAATGTCTCTGTCTTAAATATATTGATAATGGGTTAAGTGCAGAGGACCACTTGTATTTGTCTATATATATATATATACATCGCAAGCCTCTGAAATGGAGACCTACAGAATGCACTTTCAATGGAAGAATAACTGCGTGAGACAGCACTCCATTTCATAGGGGCAAGCAGTGGGAGGCACATAGCCATCCTTTTCTCCAACCCTCACTCACCCCTACCTTCAGTGTCGGACTGGGACACCAGGGGCCCACCCAAAAACCTTTGACCAGGGGCCCACCAATTAATCTTAGACCAGGGGCCACTCTTAGTCCTATTTTTCTTTGTTCGAGTAGAAATAGGGAATGGTGGGCCAGTCCGACACTGCCTAACTTGCACGTTATTCTAAAGGGACCCTGTCCTGACTTCACTAAGGCAGGTTAAGGACAAGGCTACACTGCGTGTCCTGACACTGACCTCTTTATCCGGTGCTCAGTATAGAATGCAGTGTCTAGGGGGGCACCAGTGGTACTAAAATGAACAGTAAGGGGTGTGCTCTTGCCCAATGAGGGGCCTTGACATGGCATTTGACCCACATATTTTGGCCAAAGTTCTTATAGGAAAGTTAATAGGCTCCAGTGTCTTAATTTTCTATTGGCCAGTGGTTGGTTGTGTATGTACGCTTGTATGTTCAAAGTATGCCCTTTTATTGTATAGGGGGTGTAATGTTGACACTTTATAAATACATGTTATTATTATAAGTAGTATAATAATAATAATAATAATAATAATAATAATATATTGCTAAAAGTTTTTTCAGATGCATTGCTATAAATTTGGTCATTATTGCTGCTTTATTCTTGTGTTTTATTTCAACCTTCTCTTTGAGCTGATCACTCTTCAGCAGTTAAAATACTTTTCTCATTAGTCATCATCTGACTTCATATTCATCATATTCACTGGATGTACCATATCTGTTCATAATTATCCAGTCCTTTTTATATTTGGATTCACTTTTTTTTCCAGTTGCAGATTCCACCTCCACTTTCCTCACTGCCCATTCTTTCATTACAGTTTGCTTACTCTTCTAAGACCCAATGATGCCCCCAAATGGCAGCTGGGAACAGATGCTGTTGCTCTCCCAGAATTGATATGCTGAATAAAAAAAAAAGATTTTGCTCTTTGACAACTATGTTGTACTTTTTTAATTCCACACATACTGTATCTATACAATTATGCGCTGAAATAAGTCCATCTAACAGTCTTGTACTTCTTGGAAGCTCTGGTATTTTGTGAGAGATTTCACGACTGTTCGAAAGATATAAAAATCAGTACCTGTAAATGGCTGCTGTATAAATTTTCTACGTCTCTAACAATAGAGCAAAAATGAAAAAAACACAATTGGGGAACAGAAACTGTTTAATAGTAAATAAGCCCAGTATTAATACCATGAAATTATAGCAAATATAGAAGCTCAAAGAGAATAAAAACATCACTCAATGTGTACGTACTCGCAAGTGTTAGTGTTCCTTCCAGTCTCAACAGTGGGTGACAGTCAAACACTTCTAGGGCATTCAAGGGTATTAGAAACTACAGCTTAAAGGATCTGAAAAAGGTCAGCTCGCAAGTGTTAGTGTTCCTTCCAGTCTCAACAGTTTGTGACAGTCAAACACTTCTAGGGTATTCAAGGGTATTAGAAACTACAGCTTAAAGGATCTGAAAAAGGTCAGCTGGAAATAACAAGTTGGAGCCCAGATGTCAGTGTGGAGATGTAATGGTTTATAACCAGGCACTTTGGTCATGCACCTGCTAATAATATTCTCCTATTAACCCAGACAGCTTGACTAATTGTAAAAGTGAGAGCTGGTGGCGAGGGAAATCCAAAGGTCTGTTCACTGTTTCTGACACAGATAGAACACATGCTGCAAGACTGGGAACAGACTGTGTGCACGTGTCTGATTTAATTCTTTAATTGACAAATGCCCATAAATCGTTTGTCTGTAGCTTTCAGTGAACAGGTTTTATATGTTTAATGGTATGTGCAGTGAAGGAGAGTAAAATTCAGTGATGTAACTAGAGAACTATGTATCTCTGTGCAAAGTCTTCAGGCTTTAAACCGTTGTTCTGTCCCCATACAGCCATGCACTCAGTTGCCACCAGTTTCTACTGACCCTATCCACACTTAAATCTCAGCAATTGCATGTAAGATGGCATGCTCCTTAGTCCTCCTTTTTAATGTCTATTTGTAATGTGTAATTTTGTGCTGAGTGATGAGGGAATCTGTAATAAATGTTCCTACCGCACACTCGCCTTTCCTCTCACTGCGTTGGTGGTGCTGGTTTCTCCGCTGACCCCGGCCAGGTCCCTTAGCAACAGCAAACAAGAAACGGATCCGCACACACGCTACTATCAGCAGTTGGGGGGACACCCCTCTTTATTATATCACCTCGTGATCAACGTTTCGTGAGGGAATCTGTCCCATTAGAAATCAAAAGGAATATTTCTATGCCATTGTATCAATTACAGCATGTATTTCTTCATCTGAATAATATTTGCTGTCATACTGTTATTACTTGTTTAACATGAAAATAAAATATTTTCAAACAGAAATCAAAAGGCGACAATGCAGCTTTTATTTTTCTTTCCAAGTGCATTAAAGTCAATGAGTGTTTTTTCTTGCTACGATTTTTTTGTTTCTGCGACTTTTCGTCCAAACGAATTAAAGTCAATGGGAGTTTTTTCTCACTCCAAATGCATTAAAGTTAATGAGCATTTTTTTTCTTGTGGTGACTTATTGGTCTCAGTGACATTTCTGTCTTGGCAACTTTTATGTTGCTGCAATTTTTTTTAGATGAAAAATTAGCAAATGACAAAGTGAGGAAATAGCGCTGCGAATCCACTCCGGCCAAAAAAAAAATTGCAGATGATGAAGTGCTGAATTGTGCTGAGAATCCATGCCTGCAACATTTCTATTAAAAGAGTAAGAAAAGATCAAACAGAAAACGATTAAAATGTATCAACTAAGAATCAGAATACTATTAAGGGCCATGGTACACAAGATTTGTTTCCTGTGGGTAGATTTCCAGTGGTGGCCAAATCTCTTTTTATGCCATTGTCCTAAAGGGCTCCTTTATAATCATATGTAGAAAAAGCAATGCATAGCAAGCACTCAGAAGTTATTTTGATCATTTTTCTGCCAGTCAGTTTAGAAGTTAATTTATTAGTTTGGAGATGCAGGTAAATATGGTAACAGAAGAGGGAGCTAATGCATTTGAACTGAACCACTCGTTGATCTACTTAGGCATCACTGTCTATGTTTGTGAAGTCCACTGACTACTGGAGTTGCAAATTTTACATGCAATACTATCCCTGACCATGCACAGTATTGGCTTCATAAAAATTGACTTTATCTCCAGTCATTTGGATTTAGTTTGATACAGTGATATGGCACATCCCCACACCTTTTTAATTATAAAGGCTCATTTACAAAATGCAAGCAGAGATCAAAAATAAACACACATTGCAATGGTTTTACCCACAGTGCAGTATTTCCCCCCAAAAGACCACAGTCATTTTTGACCTCTGCTAAATATCCTGTGACGCAACTTGCTCATGATGTAAATTAGAGCAAAACTTCTTACAGGTATGGGACCTATTATGCAGAATGCCTGGGAACTGGGGTTTTCTGGATAAGGAGTAATTCCATAATTTGGATCGCCATACCTTAAGTCCACTCAAAATTATTTAAACAGTAATTAAACCCGTTAGGATTGTTTTGCCACCAATAAGGGTTAATTATATAATAGTCAACTACAAAGTACAGTTTAATTATTACAAAGAAAAAAGATAATAATACTTTTTAAATATTAGAATTATTTGCTTATAATAGAGTTTATGGGAGATGACCTTTCCGTAATTCATAGCTTTCTGGATAGCGGGTTTCAGCATAATGAATCCCATACCTGTAGTGCAAAAGACATTGTCTGTGCTATTAGTGTGAGATTCACTAGACACAAATTAGCTGTGTTTGCAAGCACAACATGCTAGGGCGCCATCATAAACCAAACATGGTTCTAACAATAATTTAACAAACATTGGTTACAAAATTATAATGGGCGCAATTTGTTATTATTGTATAAATATGCACAGAATTTCAAGATTTGCACTTGTGTTTGTAAGTGAACTTTTTATTCTTATGAGTCATGTAGACTGATTGGTAAGTAAAGTAACACTTAGGAGCAGATAAGATTTGATTTGGAAAAAAAGAAGGGTGCTCTGCCTGGGACACAATGAACTCGGCCCAGCTATGATTTAGGCACCCCTCATGTCAATACTATTGGCCATACCAAGCCGGAAATATTTTCTGTCTATCCCTGCACCATCCATGACTGGTGCAACCCTGAACTATGACACCTGATATCTACCAAGTTCCAGCTGATAAGATGGCTTTAGTCAGACGTGCTTGCTGAGTCCAGGTTTTTGCTTCCACGTTGTTGTTGCTTGGGTAGTGTCCATGGCAAAAATTAATGGACCGAATGATAAACCCTGCACTGATGAGTACAGGTCTTAAAACACATTAACATTTTCAAATTATATATTTACTAGTGAATTATTTTCTTCTGTATTAATAAAATGGTGTATGTTTATAATGAAAGGATTTCAGTGCAGTTTGATGCTCAGACCTCTTCATTTGGTATTGTATCCTTATGTTCCATTTTATCTCATAACCGTGCAAATAAAACAGACGATGACAAGAATAAAATAAAGATATAACAGTAGACTAAACACCAACAAACCCAGAATCAGAGGTAATTGTTAAGAGACTTTATGGCGCAAAGAAAATCTTTTTCTAACACAGAGAAAATCTGGTAACTAAATCCATCCATCACTGTTGACAGGCTTAAATTGGCAGCTGACAGGTAGATGTCATTTACATTGCTACTTATTGTCTGCAAAAACTGCTAGTAAGATTGAGATTGGTAATGTACTGAGCATAATGTAAAAGCTTGTGATGTATTTTCTGCTCTAATGTGTGTCATGTTTCCTGAAGCTTGAGAAATATTTACAATAAATATTGATTTTATTGCTTGCAAAAACTGATCACATGCTCATCTTTGTGTTATATATAATGTTACTAATTTACACACGGGCCTTTTGAGCTGCGATCCCCTGTGTTCCGGTTTCATGTGTTCAGCCGCAGGGAAGCGCAGGGGTAAAAGCACGCCTTTACTGTCAAGGGGGCTGTACTCCCAACCTGCATTTGGAGCTTACATGCTTCTGTGTGAGTGCAGCCCCCTTGACAGTAATGGTGTGCGTTTACTCCTTCGCTCCCCTGTGGCTGAATGAATGAAACCGCAACACAGGGGAGAGCACAGCTCAAAACGCCTGTATGTAAGGGCCCTTAATTGGCTGATTCTGAGGTAATATAAAGCACCTATGAATTGCTACCAATACATGCAGTTGACTCAGAAGGAGCACAAATAAAGATAACATTATGCTGACTAGATTGCCATAGTGAGTGTCCCAAGTGCAATTGTCTAAATCCTATTGTATAATATGTTGGTTTTAGTAATGGAAGCCTGATGACCCCTTGTAGGTCTGCATCATAGACCCAGTCTAGCTATGAGTGTAACAGTAAAATTAAGTTGTTTATCCAAGTAGTAAAGAAGTTGTGAAACCCATGTATCATGCCTATCTCTTATATAAGATAGTAAATTACTTTCTTTTTTTAAAAGACATGGGGGCATGTTTACTAACATTGGAGATAAATATCTGGAGAGATTTCTGGAGATGTTGCCCATAGCAACCAATCAGATCGTTGCTTTTGTTTTCTAACTTGGCTGTGGCTGTTTAAATCTAATTGCTGATTGGTTGCCATGGGCAACATCTCCAGAAATCTCTCCAGATATGTATCTCCAATGTTAGTAAACATGCCCCAAAAACCCACACGTTTGGTCAAAAAGTCCAGCCTTTTTTCCTTTTTTTGAACCTAGTACCTTTAAAACTGTAATATCCTTTCTGAGGTTTGGAAACTAAAACTGCACTGCATATTCTGGATGTGGCCTTACCAGTGCTTTGTAAAGAGGAAGTATGGCCCTCCATGAATCTATACCCCTTTTAATACAGGGCAATACCTTACTGGCTCTTCCTACTGCTAACTGTCTTATTATGCACAAGTACCACCACATACTTCTCCATCAAATATGTGACTAACTTAATCCCATTTAGAGTATGTGTCTTGCATATTTTTGTATCCCAAGATCATAACATTACATTTATCAACACTGAATCTCATCTGCCACTTAGCTGCCTAGATTAGCAGTTTGTCAAGATCCCTCTGCACGGATGATACATCCTGGATGGAATTAATTGGGCTGCATAGTTTTGTGTTATCAGTAAACACATTGCCCTCCCCCAATTCATTCATGAACAAATAAAATAAAAATGAACCCAATTCAGAACCTTGTGGGTACTAAGAACCCTGCTGCAGGTAGAAAATGTTCCACTGAAATCACACTCTGGACACTAGCCTTAAAGAAGAACTAAACCCATGACCCCCTCCATCCCTCTTCACTGCTCTCTGCCCACAGTATTTATTCTTTTTAGAGGTTTCTCTTCTGCTGATCTGCTATAAATCTGCAGAGGTGTGCAGTTAAGTTCAAAGGGGCCATCTTCTTTCTGTGTTCTCATCCTCTTCTGACAGTTACCGATACAGATCTTCCAGGAACATAGAATAAAAAAAACAATAGAATCTGTTTTAGGACATAGGTTTAAGTGTGCATGCTCCTCCAGGATCTGTGTCATCTACAGAAGAGGATGCAAACAGAAAATGGCCTCTTTGAACTCCGATGCATAACTCTGCAATTTTATAGCTGGTCAGCAAAAGGGAGAATTCTAAAAACAATAAACAATGTGGACAGGGAGCTTTTAGTGGGGTAAGTGAAGCAAGCGGTGGAGGGGTGGAGGGGTCAAGGGTTTATTTCTCCTTTAAGACAGTTTTCTATTCACATACAAACTATCTTTTAGACGCTTGTTTAAGAAGCTAAATCCAATTAGACCACATCTACTGCAATCAAAGTTTCTACTGTCCAAGTTAATACCTCATCATTATTATCTTACATGATCTGTCATTCTAAAAGCCATGCTGATGATTACATATAATGCCATTCTCAGAACATAGTCTTAAACATGATCCATAACAAACCTTCAAATAGCTTGCCCACAACATATGTTAGATTTACAGGCATGTAATTACCTGCCTAAAATCGTAATCCCTTTTTAAAATATTGGAATTACACTGGCTACCCTCCATACCCAAGTATGTATGAGTTGGTACAGTATATTAAGAGAGCTAATATAGGATATATTGTTCCCTAAACATTTTAAAACTGCAGTAAAGGTAAAGCAGCAGAGCAGTGGCAATAATAACTAAAGGAGACAGGCACAGCAAATCACACTTGGTGAGGATGAAAACCACAGCAGCTGCCTTACAATTGCTGTACATTTTAGGGAAAAACTATTGGCAATACAGATCTTATTTCCTACTTTGATTCTAAACAAAGGCACCTGTTAGACCAGCATGTGTTTGACAGAAATAAAACCCGTCTCAGCTTTTAGGACTGTCTCTTTCTATAAAAGGAGAATGACAAGCAAAGTGTTTGATACATGGTAAATAATGATTATGCTTTGTTTGTGAGATTTTGCCTTTTTTCCTTGAGTTTTTAAATAAAATTGTATTTTTTGACCCTAAAAAACATTATGTTTTTACTTCTAATCTTTTATTTTTTTAACCTTTAGTTTAATTATATCCTCAAAATTGTATAATGTGGCTGGTGAATTAGGTGCTGTGACCAATGACCACGCTGAATAATGTTTGCATTCCTGTCTATTTCGCGCATGCACCGTTTTCGCGAACCGGGAAATTGCTCCAACTGCGCATGCATCGCTTTGCCAGTCTCAGATTACCAAAGACCCGGAAGATGGCTGCTGTGAACTGCGATCCCTGAATCTGCACCGAGGAGTAAGTAAAAATTTAGGGGCATTTCCCCGGGTTAGCAGCTAGTCTGGGGGGGATGAGGGAGGGGGATCTACGTAGGGTTGGGGGTAGTTTTTTAGTTAAGGGTTGAATTCTTCTTTAAAGTGGACCTGTCACCCAGACATAAAATCTGTATAATAAAAGTCCTTTTCAAATTAAACATGAAATCCAAATTGTTTTTTTATTAAAGCATTCATAGCTGTTGTAAGCTCATTATAAATCTCATCTGTCAATCAAATATAGGCTGCCCCTCCTCTATGACTTAGGCATAGAGGCAGGGCAAACAATTACTTTCACTTTCCATTCAGCACTTTCTAGATGTCACTACTCTCCCCACATTCCTCCAGTTCTCTTAACTATTTAATTGTGTAGCCAGTGCATGGGGATGGACCTCAGGTCCCATTCTGATGCACAAACAAGATTCTGAGATGATGCAAGGCTTGTCTTAATAACAGTGTCCACAAAATGGCTCCTGCCTGCTTGCTATAATTATGAATTCCCAGATTTATGGAAACAAGATTCTATTCTATTATAATTTATACAGTGTAATTAAAGTTAATTTTGCTTGACTAACATGATAAAATAGGATTTGGAATAATTTTTTGGGTGATGGGTCCCCTTTAAAGGCAGGGATGGAGTTAACTGGTTAGAAAGCACAGAGAAATAAAGTCTAGCTCTAGGCAGGCAAAATAAATAGGTGCTGACTAGTAATAGTTAGAGCTGAGGCAAACCAGAAAGGTATGCAGAACTAGAATAAGCACACACCTGCAGAACCTCGGGCAGACTGAAGTGGAAATTCACCAGAACAAAGAATCCTGGTGCTAGCAATCAGCCTTTGTAGCATAGAGGTAAGGGCCAGCAAATAGGCAGCCAAAAAGGGGGACATACATGACAGACTTGTAGATTAGATATATTCACCAATGATTACTCTGTGTTATCACTTAATTTTTTTTTCTTTTACTTTCGTGATTATCATTGCATTTTTTGATATTATTGGTGATTTGTATGGGACAGAAAAGTACCATTACAATATAACTAGTAGAAAAGTATTCTAGTCATTGATTCCACTATGCAATTATTGTTCTTTACAGTACAATTGCATACCTCCCAACTGTCCCATTTTACCTGGGACAGTGCCAATTTTGACAGTTCAACCCGCAGTCCCAGATTGTCACTGAACAGCCAGAAAAAGATACAAAGATTCTTAAACTTAATTGGCTTTTGGAAGAGAGCCCAAAATACATGCCGGCTGCACTTAGATACATTTGTCACTATTTAAGATAAGCAGGTCTCTTAGGGAAACTGATTTGCAACTTAAATGGCAATTCACCTTCATTAGCAAAACTGTAATAACACATAAAACCTGAATGTGTTCAAACTTGCACAACCTGCTGAATTTTGTAAAATGCACATAGTAATTAGGGGGGTGTGGCCATAAAATAGGCGTGGTCAAACAATATTCCCACAATGCGTTCGGCAAAACTTTTTGTCCCACTTTCTAGTTTCAAAATGTTGAGAGGTATGCAATTGTCCTTTCAAAGTGTCATAATGTCATTCTACTCACAGGTGGGATTGTAAACATATATTGTTTACTATAAAACTGTAACTACAAAGTGTGCTCGAACACACAGAAGTCGGGAGTAACGGTTAAAAGGGACATGCACATAAAAATGCAATTTGGAATAAATGACATATATGTAATATTGAGAAACATTATAATATACTGTACATTAACTAAACATTTTAATGGTTTTAAAGTTATTTGTAAATGTACTACTGGTTCTGACCCTCGAAAGAAAGCAGAAGTCAGCTCTCCTGTAAGTTTTCCCCATTGTAAACATGCCTTATGAGAGGGAGGGGGTGAATGGCACCAGGGAGCTAAAGAGGTCTCAGTAAGAACTGATTTGCCATAAAGGAAAGCAGATCAGCTGAGGGTGTGGAGAGGTAACAAATAAATGACCATAAGTAAGGTGTAAATGGTCCTTTAATACAAACTCTACAAGTGTAAGACAGCTGAACAGTATTTTTATATAGAGAACAAGAAAGAACTGACCCATGTATTTGCACCCTCCCATCAAAGCATGTCCACAAGCTCGTATTTATACAACATACACCATTAAAACTTCTAGAGCTTGCGTTTCTATTGGAACAACCCCTTCACCCACAGCACAACCCTCCCAGTTGGCAGATATCTGCTCTGATAGAATTTACTAAGCCTGCTTTTCCAACGATTAGCAGCACCTCTACCCATACTAATGTTGTACACATCGGAGGTGCTAACTAAGTGAAAGACTTACACAGTGGGGCCTAAAACCCCACCGATTTAGGCCCCACTGACCCTTTGGGTTATGTACTTCTAAGGGAGCGATCTGTGATGTATAACATTGCATGTAGTCTACTACCCCTATTACCCCCATATTTATGACCGAATAGTGTTTAAACAGAGTGTTTTGGGGTGACCTCCACTAGCATACATTTACCACTTATGCGTAACAACAGGCCACTACCCCTAGTTAATCCGTCTCCCTGGTCCTAACCATGTTTTAATTATTAGTGAACTTTTTTATCTTATTTATCAGTAACAAAAGTTAAGTTGTAATGGTGTATAAATACGAGCTTGTGGACATGCTTTGATGGGAGGGTGCAAATACATGGGTCAGTTCTTTCTCTTTCTTGTTCTCTTTTGAATTACCACTTGACCCTGCACACCATCTTCTGTTTTTCTCATTTGATGGGAGGTGCTCCCCAATTTCTTTTCTGTATTTTTATATAGCACATCATGAATAATGTTTCTGTGCTTTTACATTTTTATTCTTTTTCCTAAAAATGTCATTAATTTTTACGCCTCCTGAGAAATATTTTACTGACAGGAAGGAAAGGGTTTTAACATCTATCAAAGCATGTTCAGCTTCTTCAATCATGACAATTCATCAGAACTGGTAGTCTGCATTTGTTTTCTTGGGGGCAATGGATCAAGTGCTGATCTATAAAACAACTGATTTCAAAATTGCTCCAAAAAGGAACAAACAATTTGCTAATTTTAACACAATGCAAGTATAAAGTAGACTTAAAAAATTGATATTCCCTGTACTTTTAAGTATCTTTTATTCAATTACGTAGGTGGGGGGCAACTACCAACAGATCAGGCGTAACATGTGATAAGATGAACCTTCACTAGAATGGTAGAGAAAGGATTTTGCAGTTTAACTACAGTATAACTCTGAGCTACAATAAACGTAGTTGGGTGCCAGTGGTCCTTTACCGAATATCAGAGTTAGGATAATGATGCTAAGTGAGCCTTTCAGCCACTGACTGTGCAATATATCAGTAGAGACAGCAATGCAAAGTAACATACTCGCTCAAATGAAGTAAAACAAATCAAACTTTAATTACTATGTTACTATGTAATAAACCTACTACAAACATGTGCAAATGAGGCAACTTTTTGATACTCAGACCACTAGGAACATGAAGGCAACTCTCTTTGAATCCATAAATCTTCAAAGAATATATGGAGAGGGGCAAATACTGACTGCAACTCAGAAACTAATGGTAAACGTTCAATTTCAATTCTGTTGCAATTGCTTTTCCTAACCTTGCTATTGTTTCAGTTTCCACCTTGCTTAGGACTCCATTGTTCTAAATGTCTTACTTCTTTCTTCTTTAACACTTGCCTCAGCCTGTATTAGGAAAATCAAAAGTCATGTCAGGGGTAATGGTCTGTCATTTGACAGTGTTTGGATTACTGCAGCAGGAAAAATTAAATTGAACTGTGTGATATTAGACTTTCTGTGCATCAAATAATGTATTATGCAATGGTGTGTAAGGAGGCAGAATAAAGTTTAATAAGCAGACAAGAGGATGTGTCTGATTTTCAAAAGGGGGAAGTGTAAGGGGGTAAAAATAAAGAATTTACTTTAATATAAATAGTGAAGCTATGCTGTAGTGGAGCCAGAAGGTGACTCTAAGTCCATCTGTGAACTTCTTTTGGCCTGTAACATCTTGAAACAGCATCAGACTGAAGTGGCCAAATCCTTGGGAAGGTTTGTACTGTGAGGGCTAGCTAGTGGATAGTAGGGGCAAGTAAGAGACCCGTAGAGCAGCGAACCGGAGCCATAGGAGGCCCTGGAGATAGACTTTGGGGAGGTATTAGCCACCCCAGAGAGTGCAGAGGAGACCGGGGCAGTGCCCCCAAAGGTTGAGTTGGTTCCTGGACAGGATAGAGACAATTAAACTGACCTGTTTCTACAGGTTGGGAGGAGTCTGACTGGGGGCAGCAGTGCCACCTCGCCTAAAAGCACCATGAGGATGAGGGTAACTTTTGGGTACTTCCCTGCCGGGCAGAAACCAGAAAATTCAGCGTGGTCTCCAAGGTACAACGAATAATTAATCTGGAGGCCTTTAAAGCCTTGGCCTACTATATGCCGTACGTGCCACTGTGGGTATATCAGGAGGTGGAGGAAAATTTGGATAGCTGGGTCCAAAGGGACATATTGTTGAGCCAAAAGCTCAACACACGGTCAAGAGCTTTGGCAAGAGGGAGCCGCTTCACTTTTTCTTTCTTCTTAGCGTTGACGTATCTTTGCTGGAGGGCCGCAACACAGAACAGACCACCTGGACTATTACATTTCTTTTGCGGATACCAAGGTGTCGATCCATAAATTAATCTAAAATGGGACTGCTGCCCTGATAATGGTCCATTGACCTGTTCTACCTCTGCTAACGCTATATAAGCACCTACAGTTTTCATTGTTATGCAAGTTATGGGTTTATGTGAACTAATGGTATTGCTTCCATCACAGCAAGCGATTATACCAGAGTGGGCCGGTTGGTCACTCAAAAGCACATGTTCAGTTTTCACAGTGATATCATATGTTGAGAGATGAATGATGTGAGAATGGGTATGGATGTTGGACAAAATAAGACTGAGGTACTTATGAAGAAGGTGTGTTTTATTTTTGTTTTTATTGAACTCATAGGTGGCATCAGTGTAGTTTAATTCAGTGATGTTATAAAATAAAGACAGCTTGTAAAGCTGCAGGTGTGCTTAGATGTTACATTACAGGCTCATGTTATAATTTGGATTCCCTGTTTAAAAGGAATTTACTCTGGAGAGGAAAGGCCCATCTGTTCTCTGTAATGCTAATGAAGGTTTGATAGGTGAAAAGGTTAACACTGAGTATTAAATATTGTTGTTTGTGACACAATGGTCTTGTAGCTAATTCTGCTTCTTATAAATTTGTGTAAATGCTTTATTCCCTGGTAGAGTTCTTCAGCAAGCTTGTTAAGCATACAAATTAAATACATTCAAAGACTCTATGACTATTTAACCCACAAATTATATAACACAACCTTATAAGCTTTCATAATTTTATTTGATTAAAGCCCAGTAAAAGTGTTATCTCACAAAAATAAAGACCATTCTTCTAATGCACTTATAAATTAATTAAATGCTCCACTTTTTTTTTATTTTAAAGAAAGTTCAATTTCATGTTGATATTTTGCCTACAGAATATCTTGAATATCGTGTTTGTTATTAGTAATATGAATAAAACAGTGCACTGAGAACATTTGCATTTTAATTAGGCCATGACCTCCCATTGCTAATTCAAGATTAATTTCAAAGCTCAACAGCATATTTGAATACTCTGCAGCTATTTTATTTACAAAACCTCTGGCTGAATCATTTTAAAAAAACATTAATGTAAATTTAATATCTAGAATCATTGGCTTCTTTGCCATTTTGGAATTTTATAATAAAATATAACTGCATTCCATGGGCATTTCTCAGGTTTTGTTGCAAACCCAAAGCCTGTCTTTGCTTTTTTTTCACTTCTGGCTGCATAAAATGTGTACAGTATGATTGGCAACATAGAAATAAAAATCGCATAATTGTATTTCTCTCTAAAATCACATTTATTGCACTAATAATGGGGTTAAGAGCCTTGCAACTGGAAATTGCATGGAAGAGTGATACACAATTTTGTTTTGTGAGTTGTCATTGGTGTCCAGTGAATACTAGCACCACGCAATAATATCAGTTAGCAAGAGCAATGGCGATATAGTTTACCCTTTACCACTTTTCCCACAATAGAATTTAAAAAAAAAATCTAATACCTTTAAATGCACTTGGAATAGTGACAAATATATAAAACAAATGCTTGAGCTGCTGCACCAATTTAGTACATATTTTTTAAGGCTAAATACCTCAAATATACAGATGTATAAAAGATATGGAGAAAAAATTACAACAGAAAACTCTATAAAACCTCCTTAGGGTAGTGTCAGACTGTAGTGAATTTTAGTAACCATACAGAAGGCAAAATACTGTTTTTGTCCACACTGGGGTCATTTCCCAAGTAATTTTACTTACATTTTCTACAGATTACTAGTAATAAACTATATTCCTGTTATGTGAACTCAAGTCCCTGCCTTCTACATTGCACTATAATATCAAAACTCTGGCTACTAGGGGATATAACACAGTAAATTAAACCTCATTTGGGGATTTCTGTACTGAATTAAACTCCTCTGTGAGTTTGATTTGGCTGTTCTTTTTTAAAAACGCAACGTAAAACCACTGCAAAAACGCCACGTATGGCCTTGCCCTAAGGCAGATTTTAGCTGCTGATTCAGCTCCTTCATTCCAAGGGGCAGATTCACTAACTGGCAAATTTTTACCAGTGTCCGTTTCGCACCCATCGCAATACTTTGCCAGGCGCAAATGTGCTTAGACTACACCAATTCACTAATATGCGGAGCTTCATCCTGGGGGCTGAACGCTGCCAGCTTTTCGCTATTGTTACTTCGGCACAGCGAGCATTTCAAAGTGAAGATGCGCTAGCACTCATTTGTGCCTAGCAAAATGTCCTAGTAAACTTGCGTTCAGGTCAATTTGCATACGGTGAGTAATTTAAAGTTGTATGGAGGTCTTTATTATAAATGTTGCGGCAAATGGTTTACGTTACCGGTTTATATTACACATGTCCAGGGAACCTTAATAAAGACAAGAGAGTTAATATAATGCCCTACAAATGTGCCCACTGTAAAATGAATATTCCATATGTTAGGAAATGTCTGGAAAAAACAGTTCCCCAAAAAAAAGTTTGTTAGGACTTTTGCAGGCAATCACACTGGAAAAAGAAAAAGACGCCAGCGTTTTTTGAACTTTGATGCATTTTTGGCACACAGGATATGATGTATGTGACAGAAGATTGAGGAAGATCTAGCTGCTTTATAGCACTTTCGCCTGGTCTGAGGTGGTGAAGGCAACTCTGACGAAAAAGGTAGCATTCAGTAAAATCCACATTTTAGTGCGAATGGCCGCTAGCGACGGTCTGTTTCGCTAGTAAATTGGCGCCTGTGTCTGTTAGTAAATTGACAATGTCCCTGTGGGTGGCAACTCTGGCGAAAAGTCTCTAGCATTAGCCACTTCGCTCTTCAGTAAATCTACCCCCAAGTTGGCAGCTTATCTGCCAATGGGGGGAAATTGGGCAGATATGAATCCGACAGGTTTAAAAATCTCCTTCCTGCATCAACATGTTGATGTGGTCTGCACCCTGATGGCCTGTATCCCCATCATTATCCCCCTTAAAAGCGGGCATATTGGGGGGGGGAATCCACTGCTTTGGCAACCTCACCAAACAAGCTAAGCTTTCAATGTACAGCCAGCTTTACCCTTCTGTTGGTTTAGAGAATAATATATTCTACAGAAGTCTGAGGTTATTTAACAACACTGGGTAAATATTCAACTGGGCTTTAGCTCATAGCAACCAGTCAGTGATTAGCTCTTGTAGTCAACTGATAGTTGAACAATGGAAGCAAAAACTGCTTAGTTAGAGTTACTGTCAAATTTGCCCAGTATTGAAAAGGTTGAACATGAATAGGTCAGAGTAAATGAATATAAGAAATTTGGAATTTTCATGAAACCATTTAGATGAATAATATTTGGTCCATATTTAGATGCAAAGTAAGCATCTAAAAAAGTGGCATTTTCCATATATAAAACTTGTGTAAAACCTGCCCTATTTAATAATATTGCACATGAGGGTTTCTTAACTCACACAGTTTTAATTTCTACACTAGTTTCTATGCAGGTTTCTTATGCATGGATTTGTTCCCATTGATTTTAAAGGACTTCATCAAGTCCATAATGATGTAAAATGTTTCTTTGCCATATTTGCTTATATGAAGTTTTATGGACAATATTACATTCTACTATTTAAAATTGCAACTTATGGGAACGTCATTATAATTTGATGTATGCTTTCTCAAAAATATATATGTATACTGTATATAGAGAGAGAAACACAGCACTGCACTCAGCAGGAACAAAGCAATCAAATACATTTACATTTCATTCGCAATCTGTAATCTTTCTGTGATCTTTCCATGAGGAAGATCACAATTAGGGGCACATTTACTATTGGTCAAATATCGAGGGTTAATTAACCCTCGATATTCAACTATCGAAGTCAAATCCTTCGAATATTGAAGTCGAAGGATTTACGATATTCGTTCAATCGAACGATCGAAGGAATAATCCTTCGAATCGAGCGATTCGAAGGATTTTAATCCATCGATCGAACGATTTTTCTTCGATCAAAAAATGCTTTGAAAGCTTATGGGGAAGGTCCCCATAGGCTAACGTTGATGCTCCGTAGGTTTTAGGTGGCGAAATAGGTGGTCGAAGTTTTTTTTAAAGAGACAGTACTTCGACTATCGAATAGTCGAACGATTTTTAGTTCAAATCGTTCAATTCTAAGTCGTAGTTGAAGGTCAAAGTAGCCAATTCGATGGTCGAAGTAGCCAAAAAAAATCTTCGAAATTTGAAGTTTTTTTCATTTGAATCCTTCACTCAAGGTTACTAAATATGCCCCTACGTGATCCAAACTTTAGACAGTTTAAAATAAATTACCTACTGGGTGCAATGCTATGCTCCTGTAATATTTGCTTTACCTGCACCCAGAAAAACTGGAACTTTTGTGTTGTAAGTGCTCCTCCTGGTTGCTATTCTATACATTTTTTTCTGTGAATATTTTAAACAAAGTAAAATAATAACATGCAAAATGTCTGTCTATTGGCTTGTTAGTTGATACCTATTTTTTAATTGATTGATAGAAAGATAGATAGAAAGACAGATAAACAGGTGTATGAAGAGTGGTGTCTTTAAGAAACAGAGATTCTCTCCAGCTTGGAGACACAGCCACAATTACAACATCCCCAGTGCTTCTTTTGTTTGCTCTCGTGTGACAGCCTGAAATCAACGGGAGCTCTTTCTTATGGTGATTAGAAACAGCCGAACATAAGATGATCTTTCTTTTCGTACTTCCTTCCTTCTATCTTTTGTTTTTCTTCTTTCCTGCCTTCCACGAGCTTTGAAATAAATATTGAGCAAGTTGGACAGACTGAAATGTAGTGAGAGGCAGGGCACCTTCACCCATGTAAACAAAAGAAACTAAGGAACAGTCCACTCAGGAAAAATCAGTCTGGGAGCCCACCCTTCTTCAGTGTGAAGTGCCTGGTTGTGTATGTTGGAGATCGTGATCGTGACATCTACTCTTGGATATTTAGTATGCTGCTTCATGACAGTTTCATCTATGTGAACAGACAGTATATTTCCCCAAGGCTAAGCAGATTGCTGGAACATTTGTCTCTGAAGGTGCTCGGTGCTCAGGGAACTAGTGAAATTACTGGTGCCTGGGAGATATCCTTGCTAAAGAGGTCTCATTCTACTTCAGCTACATGTAGGTAAGGGGTAATTAATATAAGGATAATTGATTTTATTATGCACTTCTTATTTAATCTGTTTCAACATTATGTCATAGACCTTTCTGCCATGGTTGTTCTGTAACTATCAATCTCATTCTCAATTCAACCATTCAAACTGTGCTAAATAATATTTTACACAGTTCCCTTTTCTCCCATGATAATTTTAATTTTAAGACAATAAACTGAAGGTCATGTATCTCACTCCCCCAACAGCAGTCCTGGTATCTGAGAGTGCCATGTGTGAGAAAGCTTACAGAAGGTAAATAGTCCCGTTGCCATGGGCAAGTACTGCTTGCGTATCAGAATGTGACATGTAGACATACTGTAGCTTTAGTTCATTTACTGACAACACATTGCGTTGAGAATTGTAAATATTAATGGCTTCTGTTGCCTTTGAATATTTGCTGAAAATGTATAGCATATTTAAAGCAAATTATAGCATTAGGGACACGTCAGAATATCATGTAAATGACCTGTGTTACATTAAAATTCTTGTATGTATTTAACACATAAATCTGAAATCTGCATTGTTCATTTCAATAGACTGAACAGTGTAAACTCCCACTATACTATAATAATAGGAATTACAACTTTGTATGTAATGCCCACTTTGGGTATTTATAAAAAAAAAAAAACTGAATGTTAAAAACTCGAATGAAAAACGTCAGGAAAGAAAATTTAATGATCCAGTTCATATCCTGAAAAATCTAGAATCGCTTGAATTGATCGGGCTGAAAACTCGAATTGGTAGAGTTTTCGGATAAAAACCCTCAAATCAACCAAAAAACTCCCATTGACTTCTGCATGACTTCATCCGCTATTAGATGTCAAATTTTCGAAAATACAAATTGAATATGTGAGTTTGGGAGCAAAAAAAAATTAATCGTGGAAAAAATCTAATTTGATTTTTATTAAATCTGCCCCTAAATGTAATTTAGATCAGCAGTCCTTATGCTGCATGTGAAATGGGATTTGAAGTTATTTTCAAAGCTCAATTGTTGGTGCATTAGAGTCTATTGAAAGCTGCCATTAACAGCATGGATACCTACAATAATATTAATATTAATAACCTAACAGTGCAGAGTAAGCGCAGCATAGCTTGTGGGCGCCATCTTCTGGATCGTCAGTCTTCATCTGTAAATAGAGCAATGTATTGCGCATGCGTCTTCACGTTTGTACCGACTGCGCATGCACCCAAAGTACTGCAAATTGCCAAAGAGGACCCGAAGAAATCCAAAAATCCAGAAGATGATGTCCACAAGCTCCGCTGCGCTTACTCTGCACTGGTAGGTGAGAAATATTTTAGGGACATTTTCAGGGCTATTGAAGTATGCAGGGGGAAGCAGGGAGTGGGGGGGGGCTATCTAGGTTAATAGGTAGAGGCTTTTCTTAATTGGGGGAGTTGAGTTCTCCTTAAAGCAAATATGGAAGAATTATCTGTCCCATAGATTTTACAATCTAAATTGTGTACTCAGTAACAAGAATCTCCTTATGATCTTCATGGAGTTTGTATGATCTTTCAGTGTCTGTAAATAAACTCTATTGTGTGTATGTGTGCTGTAAAGTAGTGTAAATGTTTTAACCTGAACCTGATTGTTTCAGCTGCACCCGACCCAGACCACCATTTATATATCCTCACCTTCCCCTTCTCCAATGTCATTGGAGGGGATGGTAAGGTATGAGCACTTGTTTATCAACAAGTGAAGTTTGTCACTAGTGGTGACTGATACAGTGCTGAGGGGTCAGAAAGCATA
Organism: Xenopus petersii; assembly: GCA_038501925.1. Lineage (NCBI taxonomy): Eukaryota > Metazoa > Chordata > Amphibia > Anura > Pipidae > Xenopus > Xenopus petersii. Next base: position 110,163,308 of record CM076675.1, on the reverse strand, counting down.
AAGATTCATGATGGACAAATTCACTAACCTGCAAAAATTCGCCAGTGTCGACTTTGCTCACATCGTCCCACTTCGCCAGGACAGCGCTTTCGCCGAACAATGGCGAAATTTTGCTAGCATTAATTTGGCAAGCAAAGCAAAGTTTTGCAAGCCTATATAACCTTAATAAAAGGAAACAGAGTTGTTATAATGCCCTACACATGTGCCCAGTGTATATTTTATGTGCCATATGTAAGGAAATGTAGGGGGGAAGCTGTGTACCCTAAAAAAAAAATTACGATCTTTTGCAGCCTATCACCCTAAAAAACTGAAAAGTCACCAGTGTTTTTTTTGGGACTTAGAACTCCTATCTACTCTATTGCACTTCACCTGGTCTGAGGTGGTGAAGGCAATTCTGGCGCAAGAGGTAAAGTTTATTAAAATCCGCATCTAAGTGAGAACGAAAATTCGTCTGGCATTAGAGTGTGAAGTAGCGATGTAGTCTATCTCCTTCGCTAGTGAAATTACACCAGCGCCCGTTGGTGAAGTCCCGAATTTTCGCCAGCGTTAGTCACTTCGCCCTTTAGTAAATTTGCCCCATGGAGAACTCAGCCTGCCTGCGATCTGCCTCTGGGGGGACAGTTGGTTAGCCCAAACCTGTCTGACCCTGAGGTCCTGCATGCTTTGGTTTAATCGATATTGTACGCAACATGATGATGCCATATAACATGTATTGCCAATTTTAAATGCAGTGCTATACTCTGCTCTACTCTGGACAGATGACACTGTGTTTTCACCTTTACCTGCTCTTAAACCAGCCAGGTGATAGGTCAGTCCCAGCAGAACAAGTATTACAAAAGACTCTAGCAGTTAGCAGTTCCCTCCATAAAATAGTGGAGGAATGGTAGCAACTAATGAATTGGGTGCCAGTGGTTCAAAAACATTAACAACAACTTAATGAATTTCAGGATTTAGAATAATGATGCCAAGTTGTCTGTTGTGACAAAATATAGTATGGCTCCTAGGGAAAATGATGGAAATGTAGCACTGTTAGGTAAGGAACAAGATGAAATGCACTAAAATACATCTGATGGTAAGTTGAATCCTGCAGAGAGACTGCAGTATTTGTAATTTTATGTCAAGTATTTTTTTTTTGTTGCTTATCAAATGAAGCATTGAACATGTTTCCCTTATGAGCCAATGCATCTATAACAGCAGTATTAAATGCTGCAAATGCTCTGCAATGTTTGCTTGTAAGGTTGCTACCTGTAATTGATCAACTTTCTTTAGGGTAACAGGAGTTGGGAAGGCCTTTACTATGTGAAGCAGACTTCTTATTCAAGCATGAGATGAACCAGGCAGACTATTATTCAGTAGTTCCAACACAGGGCATAGTACAAATATATATTTATATAAATATCAAAGCTCAACTTACCTGAACATCTCCAGTTACAAATCACTACTACAAATGCACTTACAATGGTCTCTCCATGAAGCCTCTTGTACCCCTGTCCTGTGGATGAACACTAGCAGAGTGCCATTAGCCATTCCAATTCCCTGAATGTTTAGTCCCCACCTGGCACATAATCACCCAGGGTACTAACCCCAATCACTACCTGCTCTTCAGGGCCAAATACTGCATTTGCTACCCAACGGCTGTCTGACCACCTCTGTGGTGATCCTGACACCAAACTCCTATTCACACTACTCTTAGCCAAGCCCCCTTATTTTTTAGATTGCCCCAATTATGTGCACTGTCAACAGTTCATCTTAGGCCAAAACAGAATGTGCCTACTTGGGCATTCCCTTTTATAAGCTCCTAAAGGGGAATTCCCCTTTAGGCCCACCTGGGGGTTTGCTTACTAGCATATTGCCTCATCTATTTACATTAAAATAAAAAAATATTCACCTTCTTACAAGCTTATTGTCTGTCATTGTGGTCAATCAAGAAACAGGGGTATCTTTGTCTAAATGAGAAGATTTTTGTTCTGTTATTTTTCATAATTTTTCATTAATTTAATTTAAAAGGATACATTTAGGCCTGTACATTCTACCCAATATACTTTGATATTTATGGTAATATAGTAACATACACATACTCTAACCCATGTATTGAAAGATATTTATATCACAGTTGTAATACATAGCTTTCCTTGTGCTCTTTCAGTATTAGAGATTGTTTTTAACACTTCATCAGTTCTGACTAGGCCCTTTGCATATTTCTGTGTTCATTATCCTTCTCTCTATAATTCAGTTTCTGGACTTCATGCTTCTGCTGACCTTTACAAGTCATAATCACATTCATTGTAGATTACCACCCTTGAGCAATGGAGGATGATAAATCTTCCTTTTTAATTTTTATTGGGTGCTCTCTAGCACACTGAACACATACTATTATGTAGTACTTCTGTCTTGCTGCCCATGGCTCTATTAAAGTCATATACAGTATAGCAAATTGTTAGAACCTAATCCTAGTATAAAAAAAACTCCTTTTAAAAATGGCCACACCTTGGACATAACATAGAAGTGCAATTAAATACCTTTTATTACTGTAGCACATTATGCAGTTTCAAAATACACACATATGCCATCATAGTCAAGAAGCATATACAGATAATAATATAAATCATATCTAACATAAAGTGCAGGATTTTGTTTGCCTGTTTTGATTAGTTCATATACCCAATACAACATACATAGTTTATAGGGTGATAACCAAAGGAATCACAGCAAAGGAACAAAGCATTTTCGTTCCCACTACAGCTGCAGTGTCTGAGCTGTGAAATGAATATACACAGATCAAAGAGTACACATAAAGTAGAACTTATAGCCCACTATACACTATTAGCAGTAAAAAACAGTAACCGGGAATAAAGTATGCTGGGTAAAATTATCGCAAGTTACAGAAGCATCATTAGTTATCACATTTCCAGGTGCTTCTAAGGGGTCATGGTGATAACAAGACTGATCTTGGACTACATGAGTATAAGTAGCTAGTGGCCTTAGCCAGGGTCCATGGTTTATAGTTATTCATCAAATTTGTAAGAACTTTTGAAGTTCCACACTGAGTCTATGAGGGAGATGGCATACATCTTCCCATGCCTAAATAGAGTATAATACATTACAGACCTGAACTGGTTCCAGATGCTTTCTAACAGAACAACTTAAAGGATTACTAGCTGCAGTACCATATTCACCAAGTTTGGTAGAAAATGTTTCCATATGTCTGAAGGATTCATAACCAAATATTGAGAGCAATACCAAGCAAATGCATAATTACAGAATTGTTGGAACCTGGTAAAGGCAGGAACAGACACTTTAGTGGATGGTCATAACCGCTGTATACCAAGCAATCCCATTAAGTCTCCTTTGGCTCAGTAGAGAAGTGCCAAGCCACCTACTGGATTGTTCTAGACCAACTTATAAACACGTATCAGTGTGGGAAGCATGGAGACAAAAATGTTAATAACAAAAATGGGGGAATTTAATGGGGCCTTCACCTTTAAATTAACTTATAGTATTATGTAGAGACTGATATTCTTATACAATTTGCAATTGGTTTTCATGTTTTACTATTTGTGGTTTTTAGTCAGCAGCTCTCTAGTTTGTGGTCTCCTTATAGCTGATGAACTATAAGAAGAGGCTTTATTAACATCCAAATTCGTGTTTTTTCCTCAATTAAAGTTGCTTACTGGCAAATTTCGAATGTGAGGTTCCGAAACTCAAATGTTTGAGATTTATTAAGTAGAAAGAAAAATGACATGTCGAATACATGTAGAAGTCAATAGGAGTCACATTAGCAAAATTCAAGCAATTTTTCAATAGGTGTTTTTGAGTCTTGTTCAAGATTTGGTCAGCTCATCGAAAATGATGGGTAGAATGTGATTTAGCCACAGTTTTTTCCCCACATTTTTTTATGATGGAATTTTTGAGTTTTTAGGTTTGTTTTTATAAATAATCTCACATTTGAATTTTCTTTTTTTTTTTCTATAACGGAAAATTTGAAAATTCAAAATTAGATTTTTTAAAAAATCAGCCTCTCCATCTATAGCATACGGTATATTTGTGGCGCTGCCCATGACTAAGCGCTGATAAAAGCATGAAACATGTCACGTTAATGGTATGTCTTAACCCCTATGAATAAATAAATTGTTTGTTGCTTTCTACAAATATACAAATGAGCCAAGACAGAATATTGTTTTTTGTTTGTTTTGTTTTTTTAAACATAGCTTCACAAATTTTTTTGAGCAGAAATCTATCAATATAAAAGGATCCGCCCAAATAAAAACATTGCATTTTATGCAGTGTCAAAATACAGACATCTGTTCACCATATACTGCTAGTGGAGTAGCCTTTGCTTAAATAATATCACCATGCTACATCAGTTGCTATAGCAATAACAATCCAATGAATGAACCACATCACAGAGGAGTGAGGTGAGTAAGTGTGAAATTGATTCAGTTGTACACAGGAATATGTGGGATCCAAATGTGTCAAGATGCAATTTCTGGTAGGAGAAATACCTTTTTATTCATTGCTGTTATCACTGCTCTACATACTTTAACTAGTACATATTTTCTAGATTTTATTTTGCATTTGCTTGCATTTAGATCAGTATTCAAAACTGCATGTCTTTCCAGCATGATTAATCCACCGTTTTCCTGGCTCAGTGATTCATACAGTCTATAAATGTAAAAAGCACACTGGGCAGAAATGTGCAGAATAAATTCACTAAAAATATATTTAGGAATGGTTGAGGCATCAGGAATTTAATAGAACTATATATAGGCTTATATATTTTTTTATTTATAATCTGGAGCAAATATTACACAGATATAAAAAAAATGTATATTTTATCTCAGCACATTAACCAAACGTTATAAGATCACAGTCCAAATATTGATCTGCTTTTTTATATGCATTTCCATATAATATATCTTCTCGATTTGCATGATCAAATTTTATGTTCTCTATTAAAAAACAGCCAGAATATTAAATCTCATTCTCTAGCTGTTATATTTATTTTATCACCGTACGATTTATATCAGTGTGCAAGCTTTGTCATTACCTGTGTGCACACAGTCCTCTGCACATATGGATGCAAAGCAAGCAGTTCAAATATTGGAGAGATGCTCAAAAATCTAAATTGTTAATGATTTCTTTTTGGAAATATATAAATGAATATTATAAAGGATTGTGTACATTTAGACTGTGTATGTAGTGTAGTATATTTAGACTGTGTGTGCTCTGTACCTGCAGGTGGGATCCCCTGCCTGTTTAGTGATTCACCATAGTAAATTGGATAGTGTTATAATGCATACATATTTATATTCTTTGAAAATGAAACAGCAATAACTCTCCATGCTTTGTATGAGTGAGGATCGTCAATCAGAGGTTTTGTACAGTCTATTAACTTTGAACCTTCAGAGATATTTTACTTTTGGGGATCTTTGCAATTTTCATGCAAATATTTGCCATTCTGATGTTAAAATGAATAAAATATTCCTGCCATTAACTATGTTTATGTCAGAAGAGGGCAAATGTTTGGAGCTGATTTTATTTTGTTGAGGAATGCAGTATGTATTTTGATGGATATGAGGAATGGACAGATATTGGCAGTCTAGTTAAGGTGCCCTAAGGTGGAATAATGATACACAGCTATGCTACCAGTCAGGTATCAGTAGGAACTTTTATGCAAATAAAAGAAAAAAAAAAACAGGCCATTATTCACCTTTTGGCATCAGCTGCCAGTCAGAATTACTCATTAATTGAAATCAAAGTAAATCAATTTGCCTGTCCTTCTTGGAGCATTGCTGCAATGCGCTTTATTTCATTTGTGTGTTGAACTGGAGCTCACTCCCAATGCCGGTAGGAAAAAACGTTATTTTTTTATATATATATATATATATATATATATATATATATATATATATATATATATATATACACACATACAGAAACGCGTCTATATGGAGATTGAATAAACGTTGTTCAGGTTTTTATGAAAATCCTGTGCCGTGAGTACTTTCAACTATTGGACTACATGTTATTTGATCAGCACCTGGCCATTGCTATAGTAAGTTGTGAGTGCCAATTTGTGGTGAATATATAAATATAAGGGTTACATAGTTACATAGTTACGTTGGGTTGAAAAAAGACCAAAGTCCATCAAGTTCAACCCCTCCAAATGAAAGCAATCATCCATACATACACAAACAGCTACCCTCCATACACTAACATAAACTGCACATACCAATATCTATACTAATTGTAACGTTTAGTACACTGTATCCCAATATCCTATGATATTATGTTTGTCCAAGAAAACATCCAAGCCACTCTTAAAAGCATTAACAGAATCAGCCATCACAACATTTTTTTCCTCTACTCTCAAGGGGTGGCCTCTAGTGTAGTGATTCTCTTTATGGGTAAAAAGGTCCTTTGCTAATTGTCTATACTATCCTCTAATATACTGCATACTCCAGGTGAGCCCTTACCATAAAGATGCAATATTATATTTTCATCCTTTGAGTTACTGCCCTTTCTTATGCAAGACTAGCCACAGAATGACGCTGCCTGGAATTAAGCAACTTATCTACAAAGACCCCTAAATCCTTCTCAATCAATAAAACTCCCAGTACCCTAGCATTTAGCGTATAATAATGTGATGTGCACATACTGTACTTGATTTCCAACTTGCCTTTTCTGGAGAAGATTTATTCACAATCTTTGTCTAAGTCTGTGCAACTGTACTCATGCTGTGACTTGGAATAGTAGCACTCTTCACCATTTGGTCAAGCTGTATAATCTGTTATTCTTCTGTAAAGATTCTGAGTCTGCTCTCATCTCTACTGATGAAACTCTGGATTCATTTCAGCATTCTACTTAAAAATCTGTAGTGGCCTTTCAATTTCCTAGTGACTGCCACCACAGTTTTACACAGCAGTTGTCATGTATCATGCTGGCCTAACTCTTATTTAGGTTCACTTGCTTATTTAGACCCAACCCCTTGTCTTCCCAAAGTTTTATTTTGGAAATGAAATGTTTTCTCTAAGCTGACCTCAAGTGATTATACCACTCTGCGGGGAACCCATTATAGGCCACTAAAGAGTTCCATGACCATTTTTATTCAGATCATGAAACTCAAGGGTGACTTTAGGGGGCACATTTACTTAGGGTCGAATATCGAGTGTTAATTAACCCTCGATATTCGACTGTCGAAGTAAAATCCTTCGACTTCGAATATCGAAGTCAAAGGATTTACCGTAATTCATTTGTTTGAATGATTCGAAGGATTTTAATCCATCGATCAAATGATTTTCCTTCGATCAGAAATTTGTTAGAAAGCCTATGGGGACCTTCCCCATAGGCTAACATTGATGTGCGGTAGGTTTTAGTTGCAAGGTAGGGGGTTGAAGTTTTTTTTAAAGAGACAGTACTTTGACTATCGAATAGTCGAACGATTTTTAGTTTGAATCGTTCGATTCAAAGTCGTAGTCGAAGCAGCCAATTCGATAGTCGAAGTAGCCAAAAAAAATGTTCGAAATTCGAAGTATTTTTTCTTCTATTCATTCACTCGAGCTAAGTAAATGTGCCCCTAGGTATCCTCATATTTAACAATAGTGGTTATATTATTTATTATTATATTATTATAATACACAGGTTTCAGTAAGTTATGTGACAAAATCAAGAAACTGATGACAACACTAAGCACTGTTTATAAAGGTATAATAGTTCAGGATATTCAAGGTACTGTTTTTTTTTATTCCAGAGAAAAAGGAAATCCTTTTTAAAACTTCTGATTACTTGATTGAAATGGGTCTATGTAATTTGGAGCTTGACTTACGTATGACTCGATGGCCCCAACATCCTCCTACTCCCAAAAATACTCCAGACAATAATTATGGGAGAAAAGGCCGCATTATTATCATCACCACATTGAGTAGCCTGTTAACATGCATAGAACATTAGCCGCTAAAGGCTGCATATAACAAAAGGAATAACGTGTTGACATGTGTAAAATAGTAGCCACTGAAGGCTGCATATAACATTTCACAATAACTTGTAATAACTCACAGTATTCCTGTTAACCAACCCTGTTCTCCAACCTAAGGCTAAGCCTCCATCCCTTCCTTCCATGCCTGCTGTGCCTAAGCCTAGCCCCAGGTCAATCTCACCTTAGCACTTCAACACCCTCTCGGCTACCCATTAGGGGAGCCCCACTACGCCACAGCTGCGACTTATCTCCCAATCCTCCTTGTCGGCCGGGCAGGAGGGAGGGAAACAATGTTCCTCCTGCTGTCCCCAAGGTAAGACTGGCTTCCTGCCTCTCACCCCTTCTATTTATGGCCTAAGCCCAACCCCTTCAGCCCTGCTTACATTTCCTACAATCCCCATAATGCCAAGCGTTCAACCCCCACCATAGCCCTACTCGTCCCTCTGTCATGCCCCTCTCTGCTTCACCTGTTCCAGGGGCGCTTTGTGCGCTTCTTTCTGGATAACGGGTTTCTGGATAACCAATCCTATGCCTGTGTGTGTGTGTATGTGTATATATATTCTAGTTCTACATTAAGGGGTTGTTTGCTTTCATCCTAGCTGTAGACACTGACAGTAGTATTCTAAGGCAACATTTGTAACATCTATGATTTTTTTAATAACATTTCTTTTGTTCTAAAGTTCTCAGGCTTTGCATTTAGACTGTTATCTGATTCCTAGGACATAATTACCCTAGCAACCAGGAAAAATATCTAAAGTAAGAATGGAATAGGAAAAGGTCTGAACAGCAGATAAGCAATACAAATGAATCATTCCATTCCAGTCAATTACTATGCATTTATTAATATAAATGATTATCATTTTTTTCTATGAATGCATAAACCATTAGTTCTGACACAAATAAATGTTAGGTTGCTAGGGTCAGTGAGATTTTCAACCTGAATATACTTAGGACTGTATTTATGTGTGCAATTAAACAGACATCTTTATAGACATATTTAAATTATTCACTGATATAAAATATGCCTGTTTACTAGGGATACACTGTACACATCTAATCCACTGTACATTAGACCAAATGGAGAATCCATTACAAAACAGTTTGCCAAATTCTGAACTGATGTTACCAATGTTTGACAAAATAAAAAAAAATGCAACTACTAGTCTAATTCACCTTAGTCCCTGCCCATCAGAGCTTATAGTCTAAGGATCATATTTACATATATTACAGTCAATTTTATCAGGAACCAATTAAAGGAAAACAACAGAACAATGTAGATTTCTATAAAATATAATGCATTAAATTGCTCATGTAAAACCCTGCTTCATGTAAATAAACCATTTTCATAATAATATACCTTTTTAGCAGTATGTGTCACTGGGTAATCATAAATAGAAAACTGCCATTTTAAGGGCTGCCCCCTGGGATCCTACAATTCACTGTACTCACAAACATACCAAAAAACCATACATGTTAGGTCACATGAGCCAATTAGTGGTTCAAGGCAAGAGATTTAAAAGGGCAATATTAACTTACACACATATATATATATATATATATATATATATATATATATATATATATATATATATATATATATATATATATAAATCTTCCAAATGAGTATCCGCACTCCAAAATCAATCTTGAAATAAGCTGGGGTGCACGGTAAATCTTGTATACATCAATGTTTCATGGACCAGCACTCCCTTTATTGTGAAACAAAAAAATCATTTATTGCATCTTTTCTCCAACGTTTCGGTCCCTCTTGGGACCTTTTTCAAGGAAAAAGGTCCCAAGAGGGACCGAAACGTTGGAGAAAAGATGCAATAAATGATTTTTTTGTTTCACAATAAAGGGAGTGCTGGTCCATGAAACATTGATATATATATATATTCCAGTTTGGTAAGATTCCTTAATATGCCACTTAATTTGATATAAACTCATGTCTGTTGCTTAAGTATTTTGGGGGTATTGTTTTCCTTTAACCTGCCTGTATATTTTGGGTGTAGAAAGAAACTGCAGTCCTCAGAACAAACAATACAAACTCTTTGCAGATAGCTCCCTGTTTGGGACCTAGGACCACAATACTGTAAGGCAGCAGCACTTACCACTGCATCACAGCACTGCCATTTTACTAAGTTAACGCTAACGCTAAAGGGTCATTTATTTGTGGAAGTCTAGTGTGCAAAGTGCAATTTTAGATACAATAAGCCACAATGCAGTTACAGCTAGGATATATGCAATTTCACCCATATGAAAGTGCAGGAGAATGTTTGTTTACACTCATAAATCATAGTTATGTGCTACACTAGGAACAGCACATCAGTAAATTGCATGAATTCATTTAAATTCATTTAAAGTTGTACAAAAATGTAACATTATTACTGAATGAAAGTCAAAAATAATGACCTTCTCCATTTAAAACAAAAGGTTTGGATGAAAAAGGATAATTTCTGGAGTGATGTTTTTGACTAAGGGGCATGTTTACTAACATTGGAGATAAATATCTGGAGAGATTTCTGGAGATGTTGCCCATAGCAACCAATCAGATCTTTGCTTTTGTTTTCTAACTTGGCTGTGGCTGTTTAAATCTAATTGCTGATTGGTTGCCATGGGAAACATCGCCAAAAATCTCTCCAGATATTTATCTCCAATGTTAGTAAACATGCCCCTATATCTTTAATTCCTACTTGCAATGCACATTGGGGACTGTAGATGCATGTTATAGGTTAGAGTTAGAGCTCTGTGCTACCATTGCCCTCTAACAACCCATAGGAGAGAATGGAGTTTGACTGGTCAAAGTAGCAGAGCACATCATGACAAACTCATATATTGAAGTGCTTTGATGAGTCAATTTGTTTAACGCTTTCCTGAATGGTAGTATATAGGCTAGGGCTACACCATGGATCTCGGTCTGAGGAGAAATGCAGGCCAAGAATTCACTGCCCCTCTGCTCCTCTTCTTCTGTGCTGCCTCACCCAGAATCATAACCCCTGCTTAGGTGCAGGTAGACGCAGTGGATTTCTGCACTGAAATTAGAGATTTTGCACCAAAATCTGGAGTGCCAGCAGTGGAAGAGCTGAGCAGCAGTGGGCCAGTGGGTTTTCAGACTGCGGAGAATCCATTATGGCCCTAGCCATATTCATCTTAGTTTCATTCTCCTTTGGTTACTCTCCATTGATTGGATAAAATAAGTCATTATTGATGGTCCATTTTATCCCAGCTAATTGTAATGAAATTAAAAAAACATATTTTGAGCAACTGCAAGCAGCAAAACAAGCAATGTTCTAAAGAGAACAGAACTGTTATAGGTCATATAAAATGTGCCATTCACCCTTTCTAAGTGCCTAATTATATGAGATCGCAAAGTGTCTTAAGAGCCAAATAATGATGTGCTGAAGAGAGTTTGGCATGACAAATTGTTTCTTAACTGATCACCTTGTCTCCCACCAGAACATTTATCAGAACAAATTAGATGACTTGATATGGACTGAAGTTCTGTAGTAAACACTGACCCAGGTGATTTTTAGTTGGTTCACAGATACAATATAAGTAGGAAAATGTTGAAATGTAATGTGAGGATGCTGCTTTTTAAAGTTTGAAAGTGGTCACAGTTTGATATTGGTTTTAGGGTAGGGAAGACAGAATATTTTACCTGGGACCCCAATGTCTAAAGGACCTTACAAACACAGAAAGAAGATGGACAAAAGTAAAAACAGTGGATATTTTGTGACAGTTTGCAATATTTTTAATTGAGTGCAGCAACAGAAGCACAGCTAAAATATGTGCACTCCCCAGAACGCTGCTAACTGCAGTCTGGCTGAATAACATTAGTTATTCACTGTTGATTGCACAAATCACAATAAGTAACTTTAATAAAAAGCCCATTGCTATTGGGTACAATTCTTTGCAGCCTTCAGTGGCTATAAGATGTTAAGTTAATAGTTAAATATTTGATAAATGTGGTTGTACATTGCCCTACACTCAACAGTTTTGGTTAATGTTGTTCATTATTTATGTGATTTAATAAATAAGCTGCGGCCTTTTCACCAGAGATATCACATGTGGTTGGTTTGTTGTTGAAAATGGGGAGAAGCTCGGTGATATGAAATTAGCCCTTCATTATAAGCGATTTTGCTGTTCTAGGAAGATTTCATACTTGATCATTTATATAGCATATTATAAAAGTGAAAGAAGTGATGAGGTGACTGAATATGAACAAAATGTAAAAAATGTGAAAATATATGTGCTGCTCTACCCCTGTGGTGTCATTGAAAAGTGCATATTATAGAGTCTAGTTGCATGTGAACTTATAGTAAATGCATTAAAAACAGTGCAATTTAGTGTCAATTATAAGTCATTAGTAACCATATCAGGGTTGGTATGAACACATTAACTCCTGCTATCTAGTCCAGCCCTAAATTTTATTGCAAATAGTGCACCCAACCTGATATTATGCGGATAAAAAAAAACTACAGTCCATTTTATTGAATATTTTATAAGAATATCAGGCATATTGAAATATACTAAAAAATGCCTCTCTGTTTTACCCCCAAATTGGCTACATTTAAATCACCATAGGGCATATAAAGATGACCCTACATGGACTGATAAAGCAGCCAAAGGGCCTGCCTGAGTGACAAATCGTCCACATGTTCAGCAGGGCTGAAGATCCTGATGGGGCAAGGACTTCATTGGCTTGCTGATTGATATTGTGAATTTGCAAGTGGTGTTATAGTTGTATTTCATGGTGGTTTTGAATCATCACCTTTTCCTTTCCCCTTTGTTTTTTCAAACAGCATTGCAACAACAATACCTACACACAGCTTTAAGCAAAAAGTCTTCCCTTCATTTAAAGATATATGTATCCCTTTCAGATGTCAGTGACAGATTTGCCTGGCGAACAGAAGCAGGTTCATTCTGAGGCTAGATTTCCATTGCTGTTATTATTTTTGATTTCTTATCTTATTATTTTGGCCCTTGCTTTTCCATTTGTCATTCACTGCCAGCTCGCTGGTCCCTAACAGATAAGCAAATAACAGTGTCAATTTCTAACCAGAGATTTTCAGAAATTGGTCAATTACCAATAAAAAAAAAAATCCAAAGCCTATGGCATTGTCTATAGCTAGGGATGTAGCGAACTGTTCGCCGGCGAACTAGTTCGCGCGAACTTCGACTGTTCGCGTCCGCCGCAAGTTCGCGAACGTCGCGCGACGTTCGCCAATAGGCGTTCGCGTCAAAATCGTTCGATCGTTCGACCATTCGACCGCTAAAATCGAAGGATTTTCGTTCGAATCGAACGATCGAAGCATTCGATCGAATGAAATCATTCGATCGAATGGCTTCGATCGTTCGATTCGAATGAAAATCCTTCGATCGAACGATTTCAATCCTTCGATCGTTCGAATCGAACGATTTTCGGATGTTCGAAGTTCGCGAACAGTTCGCGAACTGTTCGCAAATTTTGCCGGTGTTCGCGAACGGCGTTCGCGAACACATCGGCGGCGGTTCGCTACATCCCTATCTATAGCATACTGGAAGAAATATGAGAATAAGGAGCCATTCTTCTTACTATATATGAACTTGCTATGACAGATTGATCTTTGAACAAGGGAGTGCATTTTGGGGATGGGGTGGGATGCAAAATATTATCCAGGTTACAATTTATCCAACATCCAACTGGGGCAAATGGGACAGTTAGACTTATTAATCAACAGTGGAAAAATTTGCCCATGAAATCAGTGTTTGGCTTTTTTCAGGCAGCTGCAGGTAGAACAATGAATGCAACAATTGATAAATGACCCCCAGTGTATCAGATTTATTTTGTTGAGAAAAACATACCTTATAATTAATTTCTACATAAGCTCATGCACCAAAATTTGTTGTTAGATAAAACAGGTAGTACATTTTTCATATAAAGGTATGGGATCCGGAAAGGTTGCCTCCCATAGACTCCATTATAATCAAATAATCCAAATCTTTCAAAATTATTTCCTTTTTCTCTGTAATAAGGAGACAGTACCTTGTACTTGATCCAAGCTAAGATATACATAATTCTTATTGGAAGCAGAACCAGCCTATTGGGTTTATTTAATTTTTATATGAATTACAAAAAGATCTGTTATCCGGAAAATCCCAGGTCCCAAGCAATCTGCATAACAGGTCCCATACATGTAGAACTAAATTATTTAAAGCAAGTGTATAGGTAATCTCTTTGAATGGCCGCAGGCCTTTTACATTGCAGCCATTTGTTAAAAAGTACCTCCCTGGATGTAAATCTATACCTATCACAGGGAAGTACTTCCTGTGATTTATATATATTCTGTAATTCCCCCTTTCTAAGAAACAGTGTGTGGGAAATCGGGGCCAAGAAAGTAGAAGTAAAACAGGACTGCTCCCAATACAAAATAGCGGCACATTTATAAAGCTGTGTAAAAACTGAAGCTCTAATACATACTGCCACCATATTAACTCAAGCCAATTTGTATTCAGTATCAGTATTCATGAGGCTGTGTAGTAAATGCCTGGCTCAATAGAAAAATAGAAAAATACACATGCATAAAGTATGCCACTTTTTATACACAAGAATTTCTCCTCAGCCCTATTGCCTTCACCCCAATGGATTACATCAGCTCTGAGGAAGTATAGAATAATAGTGCACATTTAAAGCTAATTTTCTGCCTTATTTTACACTGCTTTTTTACGCTATTTCTCAGTGTAAAACATTTTACAAGTCTATAAAAATACCCCAAGTCTGCTCAACTGTTTTTTTTTTTTTTTGCCCCCCAGCCCACACACACATTTTGCATTGGTTGGTGGGAGCACAGTGTATTGGTACGTCCCACTGAGAAATTCCTAGTTGTTCTTAGAATAGACAATCCTTAAACAAAGAATAATGTTTTTCCTGTTTAAAGTTTTTGTTTGCACATGAAGGCATTAGACTGCTATGAATGGATCCTAGAATGAAGATCAAATCCGTGAAATCAATTGCAGACTTGCTGAGTAGTCACAAAGAGTGCTTTCACAAATGGTTAGATGCGCCAAAAAAAATCAGTCCATAAGTTGGCAGTATGAGCAAATGCATGTTTTGGATGTTCGATCAACATTCTTTATTTAGCCCGTATTGTAATAAATAAATCATAATGTATTTTCTGAGAAAACTATTAAATATACATACTATGTGTTCTATACCTTTAAATACATAGTGGCTCACATGTACAACCAACATCAGCAATTCCCTTATAGGAGAAATGCCAGAATGTCTGCGCATAAAGATTCTGTCTACGGACAAACAAAAACATGTCAAATTGTATGGAGATCATGGGAATAGAGGAAACGCATGTGCAAGCATCATAAATGCGGCCATTGCAGTTGCATAAATAATTTGCACCAAGATGAAAATGGGAGGATATAAACTTTAGCAGCCTATAGATTTTAGTCAATTTAAAAAGTACATGTTTATAAAACACAGACACATATACTGGACTTCTGAACTTTTTAATTACAAATTCTAAATTTGACAAATGGATAGAACCCCCCAACACACACACACACACGAACAGAGAAAACAAATGAACAGAGAATATCTTAAACAGCTGCTACAAATGGTCTTGTCACAGAACAACTGGTGCCAGTTAAAATTATCTTTATTAAGAAGTCAGGAGTCAAGTCATATTTGGCTAAAATATAAGATCTACTGTTTGGATTCAACACGCCCCCTTTCCCAGCAACTTAATGCAATCAAGCAGCCAATCTTACTTTGCTTCCATCGGAACACCATTGCTAAGCTATTAACAGACAAGACTGTGAACACCGCAGTGCTGCAGCAGAAGCAGCAGCAGAGCACCTCTGATCTGACAGAATGAGCCTGCACACCAGTTATAGACATCTATTCCCAATGATGTAGGATTAAGGGCTGTGCATATTAAAATACACCCCAGAAGCACGTGCAATGACTATGGTTCAAGACACTGACGGCTCCGGTAACTTCAGCAAGCAGGTGAAAATGAATAGAAAGGCTCTTCAGTATCCTGGCATATAAACTGCACTAAATTATGCATGGCAAGGTGAACCGGATACCTGACAGAGGGATCTAAATAATGCACATTTATACACAGGAGTTCTAACAGAGGAGAATGCAGAACACTGTACCAAAGCTACCATTTGAGGTTAAAGAATGTCTCACTATCATTTTATCAAATGCTGTAAGTACCAGTCTATAAGTCTTTTCCTTATTTTCAGTGATTGGTTTCGATTCTCAGTGTCCCTAATATTGTGATGGAGCTTGTTTGACTTGAATGCAGAATTTTCAGGAGCAGGCGCTTTTTTTTTTTTCAGTAACTGCAGTGCAATGCTAAAATGTGCTGCGTCTATCTACTCTAGTAAGGAACATGTGTGCAGAGAATGCTTGTCACCGAAATACATACTGTATCTGATCGTTGCCTCCAGAACTAGAATTATTGCTTAACATATGTGTATGTTGGCAGCACACAAAACAGTATAATCAATATATATTCATATACAGTATGTTTTCAAAAAAATAAGCAAATGATTGAACAAATGATGTTTTAGGAATGTAATTAATATGTGATTCAGTTTGTCCTTATTTGCTGATTTCAAGGTCGTTCACCATAATCTCCCACTGCAAATGTTCATTCTGGCAGATATTTGCTGAAAACAGAACCTTGAGCTCTGAAGGCTGGTGTGAATGATGTGCAGAGCCCCTGTGGCTCACAGAATGTTGATACCTTTAGCTTTCAAACACATATTTTTCAAATTCATTTTAAAGTTTTCATCTGATTGCATTTAGAGCTTATCATTTTTGAGTATGAAACACTGTTGCATGTATTGATTAAAATACAGGAGGAAGAGGAGGGCTTGAAAATGTATGACTAAAAGGTAGCAGACCACATTAATATGGGATAGATGTGGTGTTAAAACACATATTATGGCATTTATATAGTAGTAAATGGCAGCCTAAACAGTATACTTTATATTCAAGTGTGCAATCCAAGGCAAAAATACATAACCCCCCCCAGCACCTATATATCTGGGAGGGTGGATTGTGGTCAGTACTTGACCCCTTCTCCTCCTTGGGCCCTGCCAAAGCTGTGGGGTCCACCCTCCAATCATTGATGGGAACCTGGATACAACTAATAATTAATACTGGTAATCTGATTGTCTTGTCAGCATTCTTTTCATAATATGATAAAAAAAAAACTTAATTGCACTGTATGCAAAAACACCTATAGTTTGTATGCACAATGAAAACATAGGGCAGTTTTGGGGGTCTTAAATTGTAGCAATACTAAAACTGGCCATAGATGCAAAGATAAAGTCGTACGAATCTTCGGAACATGTGGGGATCGTCCTGACATTTTTTTTACCACGGCGATCAGTTGTTTAGTCGAACGGTTAGAAGATTTCTGTCGGCTAACAATAATATCTCTGCATGTATAGCCTATCTGATAATATCAATGGGTGGCAGTCACTGATATCTGTCGGACTTACTTTTTGTACATTTGCTGTCATGGACAGAGCATCATCTGATTTGTTCTTTTACTACTTTATTTAATCTGAATTGTTAGTGGCAAGTTGGAAGATTGTGACGTTTGGTGCTTGTCGAATACAAGGCTAAAATCTGCATGACTATGGCCAGCTTTAGTCATAGCTTTCTATGAAGTGTGTGCTTTCTAACAGGTGGGACTCAAACTGTGCTCTGTACTTAGATCGTACCACTGCATTCTTCCACCTGCTCCATAATAACCTGTGTAGCTTAGAAGCGTCTACGTTCCTGACAATCATACAGTAGACACGCAATGCATGCACACCCTGTGGGTATTTTTGGCCAGCAAGTCTCCCTTGTGTTAGAAAATTCAGAAAAAGGAACGTATGCTTGTTACCTGAAAATAATTCTTAATTCATTAAGAGGGTGTTGTACCTTAAAATAAACTTTAAGTTGGATGGCACATTGATATTCAAAAGCTACAATTGACCCAGACCCCAGTAATTATTCCACTGTTCTAATCTGAAAATGGTTAATCTGAATTTGCATTTTTAATGAATTAAATAGCTCCAAGTATTTGATTGTTATCAGTGTTAATTTAACTTTGAAGCTATTTGGTGTTCATTTGTTGCTCTCTAATTAAAAGGCCAGAGTGCTGTATGTGGTTGATGGGCATAGGGTACAGCTTACATTTTCATTATAATACATGAATACACACTATATGGGATGCTGACTAAAATTAAGGCACAGCATATCACACTCATAAGTAATAAAACATAAGTCAATAAAAACTCTGGGTAGTCTTTATAAAGTTCACCAGCACTGCCATGTTTTTACACTAATTATCACATAAGATTATTAGTCATGTGTACTTTTGGGCTTCACTTGGGGTGCTATTATACATAGTTATTTACAGCATATGTTTGGAATGAACTTATTTCCCCAGGAATGCAGGATAGTCTATTTGACATGCTTAATATTAGTTGCAGCCTACACACAACTAGGAACGTGTAATTTACCTGCAGTTTTAAGAGGAGCTACCACACACACAGCTTTGCATGCTGCACCTCCTTTTATAAAAGGCACCTGCCTTTATTGGAAAACTATACCACCAAACAATGTTGGTCTCTATAAAAATATATTGCAGAAAACAACAGCTCCAGTATGTAAAACCCTGCTTCAGGTAAATAAACCATTTTCATAATAAACTATTATAGTAGTGTGTGCCATTGGGTAATCCTAAATAGAAAATTGCCATTTTAAAAAATAAGGCCTGCCCCCGGGGATCCTAGGATTCACGGTGCACACAAACAAACCATACATGTTAGGTCACATGAGCCAATTCACAGACATGAGTTCTGTCTTTTGCTTCCACTCTCCTTTCTTTTACAGTTAGAGTTCTAATATTTCTGGTCAGGTGATCTCTGAGACAGCACCTAGCCATCAGGAAATGGTGGTTCAAGGCAAGAGATGTAAAAGAGCAATATTTACTTAAATATATAAACCAGTTTGGTAAGATTCTTTAATATTCCACTTTATTTGATATCAACTATATGTTGCTTAAGTATTTATTTTGGAGGTATAGTTTTTCACGTACTAATAATTTTGTCAGCAAGTTTGCGTCGCCTAAGGCTAATGGCCAACGAGAATCTTTTTTTGTGTGATTTTCTCCCATGGGTTCACTTGCATAGGAAATTCATGGAAATGCAGGCTTTAGCAGTTTCCTTTATTCAAGTAAAGTCAATGGGGTTGCAGCTTGCAGGACATGGTTATAGCTGCTCTCTAGCCAACTAAAATGCACCAAGTAGAAGGCGCCATGTTATATTGGCACTTCTGTGTGTACAGAATTCAAGTGAAGAGAAGCTGTGGGAGGCAATCAAGGGACATTTCAAGCCTGATTAAATTGATGGCTCAAAGGGATCCCGTATGACATTTCAATTTTTGAATTTGGGGTTCGTAAGTATAAACATACAGTTTTCTGACAGCTTAAAAGATAAACCTTCAAACCTACAGCAAGTGATATTCTTCAGCCTAGCCTATTTCAGATCACTCAAAAGTACCCACAATCTCCTACTATAGTCCCGCTCACAAAAACATATTCAAGCTGAAAGGCTCCTTTGCTGTCCCATTTTAGTTCAAGGAGAACTAAAGAAGTAACTAGACATGCTGTACATATGTTTTGTGCTACTGTACCAGCCCAAGGCAACCACAGTCCTTTAGCAGTAAAGATCTGTGTCTCCAAAGATGCCCCAGTAGCTCCCCATCTTCTTTTTTGCTGATCCACTGCACATGCTCTGTGCTGCTGTCACTTACTGAGCTTAGGGACCCACTCACAATATACAGTACACATACTGTATAATATAAATGTCACATTATGAGATTGATCAGTAATCAATAATAACTATGTAGCAGCACAGAAACGTGTGTCACTAGCATCAGAATTTAATAATCAGCCCTGTAGCACCAGCTTATTGACAACCCTCAATTTATGCTTGATAATTTGCAACAGCCCCTAAGCTTAGCTTCTCAACAGCTGTTCACTGAGCGTGTGAGTGTCACAGACACTTTCCAAGATGGTGACCCCCTGTGACAAGTTTGAAGTCCTGGAACATTGCTGCTGTTGACAAGCTGAAACTTTAGGCTGGTGCAATAAGTTCAGTATATAAAATATGGCATTTTTAACCATATTAATTTTTAGGTTTAAACTCTCCTTTAACAGGGGCTGATGGAAGTGTGCTATTGGCTTTCTATGTTTACATGCTTGTTTACTGCTGAAATTAGAACATAACCAACATACATTTTATGGAGTGGATGAATTGATATTAAATAAGGAGTGGATGAATGGATATTGTTTTTCTAATTTTAAATGATAATCATTCAACGACTCGGTGTGATATTAATGAAAAAGTATTTTATGGAATAGTACTTTAAACAATGGGTTGGTTCAAATTCGAGGCAACCAGAACCACCTTCTGTGTAAAGTCTCAGTCTCTCTTGTATGGTTAGAGCTCCAGGTTTCTACTGTTGACTCTGATCTTCAGGTCTGCCTTCCGCTTCTCTCTAGTATCCTCTTCAAGAGTCAACCAGAATCCATTCACTAATTCCCTCTATATGTTTCTTGTTATGTATGCAAATATGTCAGTTGCAAAGAGGGCATGCTGTCATAACCACATTTGGCCATAAACAAGGCTACAAGGTAGATGATCAGTCATATAAATACCAGAATAGCAGAATTACCAACATTTGTCAAACCCATCCATTACAACTTATATTGAACCATTGGTATTTTTCCAGCTATGTGCACATTATAATTTCTAGCTCTTCATTGTAAAAAAATGTTCCTGACTCACTAAGCTTTAGCGTCTCAACAGCTTCTCAGAGCCCACGGAGCATGTGAGTGTCGCAGACACTTTCCAAGATGGTGACCCCCTGTTACAAGTTTGAAGTCCTGGAGCATTGCTTCTATTGAGAAGCTGAAACTTTAGGCTGGTGCAATAAGTTCAGTATATATAATATGGCATTTTAAACTATATTAGTTTTTAGGGTTTAGTTCTACTTTAAACAAGAAACCGTAGATCATTGTTTGTCTTTGGAAGGCTGTCACCATACTGATGAAGTGGATACTATCACAGAAAGGGTTACATTATTAACTTTTAGTATGCAATTAACCTTAAAAACAGTTCACTTTGTCTGGGTTTAGGAAATATTAGCATTTTTTATTTTTCCATCCTGCAACTGCAAATCTGGCTGTAGGGGCCACTGACCCCTCACTGAGACAAAGTTTTAGTGGTAGTCTTACTTTTTTTTTTGCTTATTTTTTTAGTTTTACCTAATAATATTCTCAATCTGGCATTCCTATCACTTCGTGGTTTCTAAGGTTATTCGATCCTAGCAACCTGATTTTGTAAT
Source organism: Xenopus petersii (assembly GCA_038501925.1). Taxonomy (NCBI): domain Eukaryota; kingdom Metazoa; phylum Chordata; class Amphibia; order Anura; family Pipidae; genus Xenopus; species Xenopus petersii. The sequence continues at coordinate 110,141,916 of CM076675.1, read as the reverse complement.
TTCAAGCCTGAGAGACTCGGAATGAAAAAGCTATCAAAAATCAATTGCAAGCAGTCTTCTTCTTCTGTCTAGTTTATAATGTACTAAAGTGTAAGTTATTTTATTCTTATACATTATTTCTGTGGAAAAAAACAAAATAAAAGTGGCACATCCTTACAAGGTGGATATTACTTGCTCTGATACCGAAATCTAAGATGCTTTTCTTGAATGTATATACAGATGGAATACTGTCCAGTGAAGTAATAATTGTGCCTTAGATTTGTCATCAAGTACTTGGTAGTTTATGACATTGTCAAGTGAATTGCCATCCTCTATATAATATCAGGCAGCAATTGTGCAAGTGTTTCATAGTTGAGGCTATTCAGACATATTTTGTCCCCACTATTTTTCTAGAGAAAGGTTGTAGAAATTGACATGCAGTGTAGAGTGACATTAACCCAAGGCACCAACTGTAACCGTGATATATTTGAAAGCCTGCAAAATGGTTGTTACAGGGGAGAATTTGTGGTGGTAAGATGAAACAGTTCTAGAATTCAGTGGAATAGATGTACTACAGCTTGGAGAACGTACTTTCTGATAACAGAAATAATACATTCTTTTTTAGAATACAGTGTTATATTTTGTGCAAGTGTTTCTCCATTTTAGCAATATTGATTATAAGCTGCTCATTTCACTTGTCTCCCTACTTCATTGAATTTTAATTGGCCTACAGATGATACAGATCTTTTCATCTTTGCTGTTTATAAGCAACAGAGACCTTTGCTGATTGAAAAGCACTTTCTCTGCAATTATAAAGCATTAAGGCACTTGTTTCAATGCCCTTTGCCTGTAATTCACATGGAAATAAGAAAACTGTTTCTGTCTTTAGCCATTTTTTTAAAACACATTTGCCATGTAGTGCAGAAACACAGTTAACTGATCTCATGTTTCCCAATAGGTCTCTGTAAGAATGGAGATTAAGACCAAACACAATCAAATCTGAGAAAGAGAAATTTTTATTGCTCTCTGAATTGATCTCTGTTTGTGACAGTTTAGATCCACAAGGACCATTTAACTCAGGTGTTGCTGTTCACAGAAGCACATTTGAAATGTTTTCTGTGACTGCCATATGGATACATATCCTTATTCTCAGGAGACATGCCATTGTGGGCAGTAGAAGACAATATTACATCATTTGCTGATATCTCCCAAACTATTATTTATAAATCCAATGTTATATTTATATTGGCATAATGATATGACAATTGATAGTGGGTATGTTGGAAAGTGCAAATATGAATTTTTTACTAGTAATATTTATTGCAGGGGGAGTTCACTGGCAGGCTCATTTATAGCAGGTTTGCTTCTCTTCTTACTGTCTTCTTAAAAATCTAACCTATAGATTTTTTTATTAATACAGTAGAAACCCCCATTTTACGTTAGGGGACCAGGAAAAAATTCAGGGAAAATGTAAAATCAGGGAAATGTGTTAAAGTAACTTTTCCTTCAAGTACTGAAAGGATATATGCACAGGAGTCAGTTTTACTTTGAGATGCAATATTTACTGTGTTAATAACAAGGGTTAAACATTGCAGTGGTAATGTTACACTATGGGGGAAATGTGCAAGGCCTCTCTGTCAGTCACATACACAACCTAAAGCCATAAATGATTGGTGCAGGACTGTGTAAGGGGCAGAATAATTGGAATCGACCATTTACAGGCAGAACCATGACAAAATATACATCTGGTTAGTATTTTAAGCCTCTATATTTAACAAATAATAAAATTCATAGAGGAAAAAAGCAGTTTTTGGAAACATCAGGACAAAATCTTGATGTAAAAACCGGGAAAACAATACTTAAAATCAGGATAATGCACCCATTGAAATATATTATAAAATGATATGACCACAAATAAAAAATTTATAATGCAGGAAAACTTAAAATCAGGGGACTTAAAATCGAGGTTTCACTGTATTAGAGCTTGCACCTTATGCATAAATGTATGACTCAAGGGGCTTATTAACCTTCCAAACACTTTTTTTCAGTTCTGTGGAGGCACCATCCGCCTATACCCCAAGCACTGTACATGGATAATTGAGAGGCCAGGTGTGTGGGTGCATTTTTTTTTGCCTAACTCACCATAAACAAAGACTTTTTTCAGTTGCTTTCCATCTTTTATTTTTGATTTTTTTCCCAAAATTTAAGTTTAAAGTTCCTTTCCATAGGAACTTTTACCCATAGAAGGTGAAAAATAAAAACATTTCGATATTAGAAAACAGTCTCAAATAGAAAATAGAAGTAAAAGTAATTGGAAAAAGTATTTATTTCTGGTGAGCTATCTGAAACCAACTGAAATGAAAAAAGTGTTTGAAGGTGAACAACCCCTTTAAGTTCATCTGAAAATGCATTGGATCTATCAGGTTGAGTGACTTTGTTCTTTAAGATTTTAATATTTGATATTTTAACCATTATCACAGCAAAGTGTTCTAGACAGGCTGTTCTAATATGGCAGAAGGGTGAAAGTACAAGGTTTATTTATGAAAAGAGGTATGTTAGTTGTTCACCCCAAGTTCAGGGAGTCTTTATTGTTGCACAAGTAATGTTAAGCATCAGGAATTAAAGGGCCACCTTTTAGACAAAGATGGAGGGAGTTGTGGGTTGCAGGATGGATATCACTAATGTAATCAGTAAGAAAATACAGCAAGTATTACACCGATTCATTAAATGTGATTTTGAAATTTTACAAATAGGGATTAAAACTTTGGGTCCCATGGGCTAGTTAAGCTTGCTCGGTAAATAATAAAATCTGTATAGACAGCTGGAGCAGTCTTACTCTTCTGTAAATGAGAACATTTGCCAGCATCAGTCTTCACTAACACCCTTTTGGGATTCCCTACACGTTTTGATAAAGCCTGAACCTACTTTCTTCTGAAATCAGAGCTGTATCATTAAGTACAGACAGAGATGAGGCAAAACCAAATTTACAGAAGAGGCCTAAGGGCGGGCAACAAGGACATTTCCATTTTTATGACAATTAAAATAGCTCATTATAAAGCATAAGCCACTTCTCCCCATGATCACTTCCCCTGTAACATTTCAAATATAATTATACCCTGTTATTGTTCAGTATGTAGGGCATCTGGGTTCAATAAGTAGCAAAAAAATTCAGTGTACCACAATGCTATACAATAAAAGAGAACAACTAATTATCTTGGTTTTCAAGGACAGTATCTACCAGTTACAAAAATGTGGATTAATCTATTTTAAAGGAACAGTTCAGTGTAAATTGTGTAAATAGATAGGCTGTGCAAAACAAAAAACGTTTCCAATATATTTAGTTAGGCAAAAATGTAATGTATAAAGGCTGGAGTGACTGGATGTCTAACATAACAAAACAGAACCCAAATTCCACCTTTGCAGTTCTCTAACTCTGAGTTAGTCAGCGACTTGAAAGGGGGGCCACATGGGACATAATTGTTTAGTGAGTTTGCAATTGATCCTTAGCATTCAGCTCAGATTCAAAAGCAACAGTTATGACCCATTTGCTCCCCCCCTTAACTCACTGATTGGTTACTGCCTGATAACCAATCAGTGGAAACCAAGAGAGCTGCAAAGCAGGAAGTAGTGTTCTGTTCTGTTATGTTCGCCATCCAGCCTTTATACATTACAGTTTTGACTAACTAACTATATTAGAATTTTTTTTATTTTGCACAGCCTATCTATTTTCCCAGTTTTTATTTTATACTTTTTTAGTTTTATATTTTTTCACAATTCCTTTAAAATGTATCACAAATCCACAAGTAAATCATTTAGAAAGGTATTGGGACAGCTGTCATTTTGTTACCTGTCCTTTGTTCTGTTGATACAGTAGATTGAGCAGATTTGCCTCTGTTTGTATGATATCAGCTACTGGGTGGTGGGTTGATATCACTCTAATTTGCAGTTCAGTAGTAAGGAACAAAACCAAGTCACAGTGCTGTTGGGGGCCTTTAAAAATCCAAGAAAATTATGTCCCTTATATCAAATTTAAAAATGTAATATAACAAAAAAATCTAATAGAATAATCTACTTATAACTGCTGGGCAAGCAGTATCCATGATAGTATACCTTCTCAGTACTAGTAACAAGCTTTGGCTTGTAGACAGCTTCCCTTTTTCTGTTTTCCCCAACTTGTTGTCTTCTTCTTCTCGTTTATATATTGCTTGTAGCAGTTGCTTCTGTTGGCTTTCACTGTTTGCATTTTATAATTATAATATAGTACAGACTCCCTTGTTAAGCGACTTCTAGAATGTAAAGAAATCTACTGTATTTCAATAATAGTGAATAAGAGCAAATACGTTTAGAAAATTAGTGAACATATATATGAAATTTTACAATTACCGTTGATTTTGTGATTTCTAGGGGGTGTGCATAAACTGCACATATTGCAAAATTCTATATTAATTGCAAGGCACAATTATTAAATACAGCATGTACTGTAATATATCCTATAATCAATGCAAAAGTGGTTGCACTGCTAGTGTAGTTGAAAATTATAAACTTCATATACTTCCTTTTACTGAGAACTTTTGTGAATTTGATGCTCCCATTGGTCCACTTTAGCCTCTCTGTGAATTATACTTTACTTCCCATTTGTGCCTAACCAATGATAATTTGGCAATGATCCATAGTATTTCCCAGTGACGTGGGTACCTAACCACTTTATTTGCCTGTATAATATGCTCCCATTCACCAGTATGGGCATTTTTAGATGCATCTAATATTATCATGTTACGTCTTGATATGTGTGGTTATGGCAAAGGGATGAAGTGGTGACATTTTAACCCTCATTTGAACAGGGTATGTATTGGGATGGAGTGGGACAGGCAATGGCATATACATCCTATAGATAAGCTCTAGTACATGCAGTTGACTTAAGGATCTAATAAATTCTTCCATAATTGCCTCTTAGTTAACTTTAATGACATATTTACCCATTTATAATATTCTTGCACATGTTTTATATGTTTCTTTTGCCACTGATTGAAGCACAACTGGGTGTATTGCCAGTGATTAGAGTTTACACAAATGCAATTACACAGTCTCTCTCTACCTCTATTCTTAATTTAAATACTATTTATGTATTACCAGGTCTTGCACTAATAGGGAGGGGCCTTGTCATGGTGGGTGTGACCTAATTACACAAATACAAACACAGTCTTCAGTTTGCCTCCAAAATAAGGAATATATGAACACAGTTCTATCATTTAATAACCTTGTATTTCTTATTGTCTAAAATGGCACCCAAAATGTTCCTGAAACCTATTCTATCTGTAACATTTCCTAATGGGGAGGGGTCCCCATTAAGTTCCTCTTCTACACTGATAACATACTTTAACTGCTATGGTAAAATATGAAAGGTTTCTTCTACAATTTTTTACCCTTACCCTAATACACAGGTGGTCCCTGGGGCAACAGGCTAATAGGTTTTTGGGGGAGGGGGATCAAAGCTTTGGCACCCAAAGGTTAAGCTGACCCTTAAAGGAAGAGTAACACCAAAAAATCAAAGTCTTTTACAGTAATGAAAATATAATGTACTGTTGCCCAGCACTGGTAAAACATGTTTTTTTTGCTTCAGAAAAGCAATAAAACAGCAGCTTGTATAAACTATAATAGTTTATGCAAGCTGCTGTGTAGCAATGGGGGCAGCCATTCATAGCTGAAAAGGAGAAAAGGCACAGGATACACAGCAGATAACAGATATGTTCTGTAGTATACAATGCGATTCTTCAAAACTTATCTACTGTGTATCCTGTGCTTGAATGAACACTTAGGGGCACATTTACTAAGCTTGAGTGAAGGATTCGAAGTAAAAAAACTTTGAATTTCGAAGGTTTTTTTTGGGTACTTCGACCTTCGACTACGACTTCGATTTGAACGATTCGAAGTAAAAATCGTTCGACTATTTGACCATTCGATAGTCGAAGTACTGTCTTTTTAAAAAAACTTTGACTACATACTTCGCCACTTTAAACCTACCGAGCTACAATGTTAGCCTATGGGGACCTTCCCCATAAGTTTCTAAGCTTTTTCTGATCGAAGAAAAATCGTTCGATCGATCATTTAAAATCCTTCGAATCATTCTATTCAAAGGATTTGATCGTTCGATCAAACGATTTTTACTTCGATCGATCGATCAAAGTATTTGCACAAAATCCTCTGAATTCGATATTCGAAGGATTTAACTTCGAGGGTCGAATTTGAGGGTTAATTAACCCTCGATATTCGACCCTTAGTAAATGTGCCCCTTAAATTTTTTGGTGTTACCGTTCCTTTAAGTGTCCCTGAATGATCATTGGTGCAAATGCAGAGCATTGTATTGCATACTGTTCTTTGCCTGGAGCTGTGCTTTTGTGTGATACTCAGCATGTAATGCAAACACTGTGATTTTGATGATTCAGGTTATTACAAAAAGGTTAGTCTTACACGTCTGACATGCCTGCAGGGATTATTTTCATTTAGTAAGCATTAAGTGCTGTTTCTTAATACTAACATGCATTAGCTTTACATGTTCTTTTAGTGGCTGAACAGAAGAACACAAAGTAACAAGTGCGACAGACTTATACTGAACATTTAGAACTGAATTGTACAGAGAGCCATTTCAATCCTTTAGTCTAGGTTTTTGGTGTGCTTAGTTTTATTATACTCAGAGGATGGAAATAGATGGAAAAAGAGTAAAGGGAAGATATGAAAACTAAAATATATATCATTATAATACATTGTATGCTTTGTTGGTGCTATATATTAATGTAATACTGACACGAAAAAAGTACATTTTAAAATACCAACTTGCATTAAAAGTTACCTATAGGTCATGCTGATTTGATTTCTGGTGTCAGTTTCTCTTTAAAAGACATATAGTGGTAGATTGATAGATAGATGGACGGACAGATAAAACAAACAATGCACATCCAATCCAAAAATCCTTTCCTAAGCACATTGGTGGAATATTTGTGGAATAGTATGTAATGTCCCTTTCTTGTTTCATCCCCTTACTGTTTTGCATGAAGGTTGCACAATGCTGAGACCTTAGTAACTTGCTTAAAGAGATCTTTTTGCCATAAGGAGTCCTGTAATAGAGTCCTGCCTTTGATAGATCCATACCTTCTTATTAATTTTACATGACATGTTTTCTTTACTGGTGGCACCTCTCTTTTATTTTAATTTGAACCTAATATAATTGTTGGCTTAAGGATACTACACATAAACTCTGTTCAGCCAGGCTAAGGTCAGTACCCGGTCGCCACAAATGCAAAATGATTTTTTTTGCTTCAGACCATTTTGTTAATATTTACAGTGTGACTTTAGTCATTGTGTAACCTTTATTATGATATTAACAAAAAAATATGAACACTCTTATACTTACCAATTACTTATAGAGTAAGCATTGGCTCCTTACAGCAGAACAATTAGACAATACTGGACTAATCAAACGGGGTGTATATTATATTGTGTCATTGATAAAATGAGAGACTACTACACTACTACTACTTCTTCTACAAAAAACAGAACAGATCCTATGGAAAAGGCTGTGACAACACTATAAAACAATTGAAAAAGAAAACACTTGCACCAGGAGGAAAACACTTCTCCAGCTGTAACTGTAAGGAAATTTCAGCTCTACAGAACTTGCCATGGGAAAAAAGAAAGTAAAAATACAAATAATTGGTACACCAACAGATGAAACCTTCATTAAAAACAGATAAAGATCAATAACATGCCACTATAGGGAATACACCATAGCATGAAAATAAACATATAAAGTTTATATTTATTTATAATTATGGAATTCTCTGAAATTCACTGCCTGTATATGCCAATTAAAAATAAATAGGAGTTGTTAGCTTCTAGATTCTGAAATAATTATCACACAGACACAGAACTGAGCAGCATATATATATATATATATATATATATATATATATATATATATATATATATATATATATATATATATATATATAATGGTGCACACCTTCCCAGATCGTAAGGGTGCTGGTAAACAATTATGATATACTGTACCAAAAAAACCGCACTCACAGGTCTCTCCTTCAAAAAAGCTGCAAAGGCTGTGATTTATGTCCGCAACCCCCCAGGCGCTGTAGGAGCTGTGGCTTCTCCCCTCATCGTCCCGATTGGTGGGCGCTCACACACCTACAAACTTTCCTCCACTCTCGTCAAGAGGTCATACCCCCTCTCTATCGCTCCCACCACTACCTTCCGCTCTGGTGTCAACCTCTAACTCAGCGTCAGAGATTTCACCTGTCAGATGTGGTGGGAGAGGGGGGTTCTCTCATGGGCTCATTTGCCCATCTATCACCTGGGAGTAATTTTTGGTGTAGTATGCACAGCCTACCACAGCTCAACCATTTCTAGTGCACCTCGGTTTATCTTACTTGGCAAGCGTACCAAAGCCAGGGTAGTCACTCCAACTGAACCTACATGGGGTTACCTCCTAGACAGACGGGTATACTGCTTGGGGTTACCATGGGGGCGGAGCTGTTCTGTGCTACTCAGGGGGCATCTTCCTATGATCTAGGAGGATAAAAAATGTCTCGTAAGTCTCTGGGTCACAGTATCACAATTCCGATACCCTTATGTTAAAAGGTGACCAGGTTTCCAAATGCAAACATGGGGATACAATCTCCATTTTATCACTTGAGTCCACCGATGATACTGAACCCTAGGCCTCCTCAGTATCACCTCAGTAAACTAAATAACCAAAGGTCATAATCCAGGTCCACCCACCCCCATCCCATTCTGTAATAAAATGGGGACATGGGCAAAGTCTCATTGAGTCCTTATATTTATAACAAAGACTAATAATAATCAAATAAACAAATAATCAGCAAGATTTATAGCAGGTTATGCTGTTTGGCCTAAATAACCATGAAATAACGCTAAAATCAGCTGCTATGGTTGCATAACTAATTCCATTTATCGAAAGACAAATTTGTTCACTTTATTGAATATGGGTGTGGAGTTCATTCATTCTTATGGCCTTCATTCTCTTTTCAGGCAGGAGTTGGGTGTCAAATATTCATTGACATTTACCGTAGATCCAATATATCTTATAAGGAGGCTTCCTTTTGCCTAGAATATGTATTAGAGCTCACTCTATTAAAATCACCAGACAGCATGTCTCTCTACATGCAGAATTTGTGCAAAAGGCAGTTATTTTGTTAGATTTTGTTTGTACTGAAATCAGTTATTTAAATGAACTCTAATACATCTGCTAGGCTAGGGAATGAAGCCCCCCTATAAGATATATTGGATCTGTCACCCAACTGCTGCACAAAGACAGAATGAAAAGAAAGGGATATTGAACATAAACTTGATTATTTCGGAAACAATGCAGAAGATTTCATTGATTGTATTTACGTTTCTTATTTCAGTATGCGGAAGCTTATATTAAATTTTCATTTTGCAATAGTTCCTCTTTAATGAAACCCAGGGATTCAGCTCAGCAGGAATAAATATACTAAATGTATCAATTTAGAAAAGTTTAGAGGGTCGGCGACCCCCCCATACCAGAGCTGTTTTAGAATGACTTTACACTTCAATATTAGAAGAAGGGTCACACATAGAAAATGTAAAGCAATTGGAAAAGTCTTTATTTCTGGTGAATTGTCTGAAGCCAATAGTGTTGGAAGGTGAACCCCCCCTTTAAAGGGGTGCTTCACCTTTACTTTAACTTTTAGTATGTTATACAGCTACCAATTCTAAGCAATTCTTTCAACTGGTCTTTATTATTTATTTTTTATAGTTTTTTTTTTAAATCATTTGCCTTCTTCTTCTGACTTTTTCCAGCTTTCAAACGGGGGTTACTGGTCCCATCTAAAAAACAAATACTCTGTAAGGCAACAAATGTTTTGTTATTTCTATTGCTCATCTTTCAGGCCTCTCCTATTCATATACCAGTCTCTTATTTAAATCAGTGCATGGTTGTTAGGGTAAAATTGCCCACTGCCCACTTTATCTAATTGTGTTTTAAAGCCTTTTACCTTAAACATAGAAAATGTTAATCTATATGAATCTATTTTATTATCGCCAGTTTTACTATCACTTGTTTTTGATCTCTTGTTTTTGATCTTTTGTTTTAGGCTGCTTTCAGCTTTGTAATGTTTTCCGATCACATGACATGGAAATTGACCAGTGTTTGCTGGAGTCCCTTCCTTTGGGGCAGCGCCAGCGACTGGTAAGGCGTATGCGTTGTGATCAAATTAAGGCATATTATGAACGAGAAAAGGCTCTACAGAAACAAGATGGATACAAAAAAAGAAGCAAGCAAAGAAAAAATTGCAAAGTGCACTTTCCATTGTATGAGAAAATTCAAGATGCAATCATCCACCATAACGACAAAGAAGGTATATCCTCTAACTTTCATATATTCAGCAAGGCTTGATGTTGAACAGTTGAAATGTTGTCCTTCACTATACACATTGCATTAGCCTTATGATTTGTTGACAGTTCTTTCTGATATACTATGACAATACGGTATACTAAGACATACAGTTATTTCAGTTTCTAGCTGGTATCCACTTGCAAGCTTTGTTCTAATGTTAACACTGACACATATAAATTATTCAGAACTATGGACAGCGCACTTTGCTGAGGCTCCTCACTTTGAAGTATTATTACTATGCTGCGTAAAAGAGGTTTGGCAAGCAAAATGCAGTATATTGTATTTTACATGGAGATAATCGAGACTGTATGTATTCTATTGTATAATTGGCTCAGTTAAGGTGTCTGCATACGTACATATATTGGCTGCCAATGTGACTTTTATTGATCAAACATGATGACCGCACCAAAATGATTGCTTCCTGATTGATATCTGTACAAATTCATTCAGACAATCAATTGGCTAGGTGGGAACTGGTTAAGAACATCATTGGCCCTTCAGTTGTTGATCCCTCATCACATGCCCTGTGTGACCTAATAGTTGGCCTGAGAACTGAAAGATCCTTGAAACCAAAACATTGATAGTTGCATCAGCCAATAATCTGCTCATTCAATACCCGTCTCATATATGTTTACATCGGCCAAACCCTTTCTTACGTATACTGGCAATTTAATTTTATTCCTAAGCATTCAGCTTAATAACTGATTGCATAATAGGATACAAATTGGGGAAAAAAAGGGGAAAACTTTTGTTTTTTACACTTTGCGTGCTGCCCCTTTGTCAGTAGCTCTGGGTGCAGGTTTTGGGTTTCCACCATGAATACAGCACTACCTGCATGTTGTAGACTCTATTCATAAGGGGCTGGTAGGGGAGGCATGTAGGTGCTATGAATGCCTGGTAAATTATACCCTTATCAACAGGGCTTGATGATGTCATCTATAACTATGTAACTATGTAATTTCTGTCTGTAATTTCTTATGGATTATAATAAGTAAAATATGATAATGCTATGTCACCACAGAGTTCCATGACCTGTTTACATGGTGATAAAACTCCTCCTTGACCTATAATATTTTTATATTTTACAATAAGTGCACATCACTATGTATTGCATGTGGCGCAGTCCACATGTTCCTATGTATATGTATTCATTCTCGGTATATGGGGTATCCTGGAATTATTTTGGATCTCAATATTTTAAGTCTACTTTAAAAATGTAAACATTAAATAACCCAACAGGATTGTTTTGCTACCAATATGGATTCATGCAGTTTAGGTCAGACCAAGTTTTAATATTATAATGAAAATCATTCAAAAAAATTTGAATCATTTGCTTAAAATAGAGTCTATGGGAAATGGCGTTCCAGTAATTTGTAGCTTTCTGAATAACCACTTTCCAAATAAGGGATTCCATACTGTATATTTATTATGAGTTACTAATAAATGTGAAAAAGTCATAATAACTGAAGTATGCTGAAAATGACAAATATAATTTCCTTATTTTATTATACAATATATGGTAAAATGTATATTTCTTATCATATAATCCCTTAACTACTTTAATTTAATGTAAAATGAATAAAATATATTAGTGCATTAAATTCAGCTCTTAACAAATCTTGCAGCTCTTCAAAATCATCCAGTCTGAAAGCATAAAGGGCAAACTGTGGCTAAATTACAGGCCCAATTCGTAGAATTACAAGCCCAATTGGTAGAATTTTTTAAGTGTTTCTGTCATGGATTTCATGCTTTAGCAGAGCTGAAAACATCTGAAAATGATGTGCTGTTTTTAACTCTAAGGAGCAGATTTATCAAAGTCTTCGAATTTTGAGCAATTTTTTGTGTACTTCGACTAGGGAATAATCCAACTTAGATTCGAATTTGAAAAAACTTCGAAATTTGTAGGTCAATTTTTTTTAAGAACTGTCTATTTAAAACTTCGACTTCAACCATTCGCCACCTAAAAGCTGCCGAAGTGCTGTTTTAGCCTATGGGTGACCTCCTAGAACCTGCATGGAGGCAATTGGGGGAGTCTGAGAGATCGAAAGCCGAAGTAAAAAAAACTTTGAATTGAAGTCGCACTACTTCGAATCGTACGATTCTAATTAGCGCTACTTCGACCCCAAAAAACTTTGACCACCATTTGGTTGGTCTTTTTGAATTCGAAGTTCAAAGTGTTTTTAACTTTGAACTTTGACCTTTGATAAATATGCCCCTAAGTGTCTGGGCAGAAAGGTGTCATATTCAGAGGCAAATTCATCATTTCCTATAGAAATATACAGCATTTTTTCATTGTTTGGACAAAACCAGATCTATTTGGCAAAACAATAATAAAAAACATTTACTTTTTCACAAATTACTCGGATTTTCTTGATATACTTCCACTATAAAATTGTAGTGAAATGGAAAATAGCTTGTGCCATACATGCACATATACAGTATAAATGTGTAGCGTATATAAATGGTCCTTAGATGCTTCTTATGATTCTTATGTAGCTATTGAGGTCATGAAGCCCATTGCCTCAACATGTTTCTGTATTTTGGAGTCAGTATATCTCATGATAAGGGTATTTCTTATTTAATAAGCAACACAATCCCTACATCAGTGATCCCCAACCAGTGTCTCATGAGTAACATTTTGCTCTCCGACCCCTTAGATGTTGCTCCCAGTGGCCCCAAAGCAGGTGCTTATTTTTGAATTCTTGCCTTAAAGACAAGGTTAGTTGCATAAAAACCATGTCTACTGCCAAACAGAACCTCCTGTAGGCTGTAAGTCCACATAGGACTTGCCAATACCCAATCACAGCCCTTATTTGACCCCCCCAGGGACTTTTGGCATATTTATGTTACTCTCAAACATTATTTTACACTTAGGGGCACATTTACTAAGGGTCGAAGTGGATTCTAAGTGAATTTTCGAATTCAAAAACTTTCAAAGCAATTTTTTTGGGTACTTCGACCATCGAATAAGCCAAATTCGACTTCGTCTTCGATTCGAAGTAAAAATACTTTGACTATTCGACCATCATTTGATTAGAAGGATTTCATCGTTCGATGGAACGATTTTACTTTGACCGAAAACGGGCAAATTCGATAAAAAAATTAGACATTTGAAGTCGAAGTAATTTAATTCGATGGTCGAATTTCGAAGTTTTTAACACTTCAACATTCGACCCTTAGTAAATGTGCCCCTTAATGTGGCTCACAGGTAAAACAAGGTTGGGGACCCCTGCCCTACATGATGTCTGTGTCCTTCCAGTGTTGTGGTCAACATGTGACTCAGCAAATGCTGAGATCAGGGCTGGCTAATGTAAGCAATAAATCTATCACTGGTATGCACAATACGCACCTATATGCTTTGTAAGGAAACATGACAACAGTTCCTTCTTTTTGATAAAACATACTTCTATTGAGGTTGTTTCCATAGAGTAACTCAGCCTATTGCCATCTCGGCCATCTTTTGCAGGTTGTCCACATAGTAGCTGATTAATTGCACTTGCACAAGCCTGTAAGGGGGTAGAGTGGGTGATGAATTTAATGGGGAGGGGAAATAACTGTGTATACATTGCTGTTTAACAGCACGGAATGTAAGACTAGAGGTAAAGATGACTGGAATAAGAATAGAAGCAGGCTGAGAAGTAGGTAAGAGGGTATAGCAGGCACTAGATGTCTGAGCTAGGTTAGTGAGCATGGGCCACCTAATGCCCCAATAAGGAGGGTAGTGGGGATATGCCCCAGTGGATCCCCAGTGGATTTTCCACTGGATATGGACCCAAGAGGAAGGGTTTAGGTCAGTGGTAGGGTTACTTGCCTTTTTCTGCTAACTTTTTCAAGCTTTCAAATGGGGATCACTGACCCCATCTAAAAACAAATGCTCTGTAAAGCTATAAATGTATTGTTATTGCTACTTTTTATTATTCATCTTTCTATTCAAGTCATCTCCTGTTCATACTCCAATCTGTTGCTCAAATCAGCTCATGGTTGCTAAGGTAATTTGGACCCTGGCAACCAGATTGCTGAAACTGCAAACTAGAGAGCTGCTGAATAAAAAGCTAGCTAGCTCAAAAAACACAAATAATACAAAATGAAAGCCAGTTGCAAATTGTATCGGAATATACTCTCTAGATCATACTAAAAGTTAACTCAAAGGAGAACAACCCCTTTAAAGCAAATGTGCAATTTACAGTGTTAAGTGCAGGTTATATTGTTGCACACTGCATTATGTTGATTTAATTTCAAAGCACGCAGTGGCTCTGATATTCCACCATCTATTTGTTCACAACAATGTTTCCCTCCTGTGTACATATTACATCATAACATCAGTCAGTTACTATAATACTTTGCCTGGCTCTTGCTCTTGCAGCACTTACCATCTCATTTGCAATGTTATATTGCACCCTTCCTCGGTTCACAGTACCGTAACTACACATACTAGAGCCAGCATGTCACAATGGACATCTTATAATAGAGTGTAATAAATATAACACTGTACAGCTCCCTAGTATCAGTCTTGATTGCATGGCATACCCTTCAGCAGAACTCTCTTATGCATATGATACATTAAATATACAGGAAATAATGTTCCTTTTATACTGTATAAAGCCAGCCGTTCCATGACTAGACTAGACTGAATGCAAAGTGCTTTTATACAGGTAGTCGTACTTGGGTAATACAGCTACCCATATTGTAATGGCACTGTTATCCTCATATCCCCTTTACCCTCAGCTCATTACACACAGCAGTGTCAACTTTTAAATATTCCCTGAATGGCAATTGTATCATGAAAACCACCCCATCCAGAGTACCCCTAGTGTTTTTGAAACCATATACAGTATGGCCTTTCTTTTAGTTTGACCAAAATGCTTTATTGAAATGCAACCTTTAACCTTTTCTGTAGTGTGTAATACATGTATGATAGTAAAAATACATAAACTGTGAAGCTTGTTAATAACTAAGTGAGTACATCCTTCCTTAAAAGTATAGTAGCCTTGGGTTTAACTCATATAAATCTATTAAATACCCATATTTTTAATATACAGCAATGCCTTTGTTACATTGCACCACAACCCTTCTTGCCACTTTTGCATTGTGAAATGTTTTGGCTTCCCTTGCAAGCTGTGTATGATGCTAAACCATATTGCATGCCTTGTCAGGCCTGTACCAATCAACCTAATCATGTTCTGTGATCTGGAAATGACCCCCACCCCCAAAACGTAACCTTTCCCCTCCAAGCATCCATTAGCAGAACAATGGGAAGGTAGCAAGATAACAGTTTCCTAACATCTGCATTACTAAAAATGCTCTGATGCCCCATCCAGTGGTAGATATGAGAATAGTGAAATAGTCTAGCTATGACTCCTCCAGTTACATTGAGTAAGAGATACAATAGCTTATTTGAAAGCAGTTGCTTTGTGAAGTGCTGGCTCTTTCTGAAAGCTCAGGATCCAATACAGTGACCTGAGATGTCTGCCTAAACACCAATATAACAACTAAATATTAGCAATGTACAGTACAAAGTGTAATTTTGTAATGAAAACTTCACCATACAAATCATATAGTAGTTAAAATTACAAATGATAACCATTTGCAAGATTTAAAGTGAAAGTAAACCCCCAGAATTGTTTCCTTCAGTGGATCACTAAATCAAGATAAAATTAAAGATGAGTACCACAGACTTGTGCTCTGATGAAATTCAGTCACTTTTTATTCTTGCACTGCAAGTTGGAGTGATGTCACCCCCTCCATTTCCCCAACCCCCCCCCCCGAGACAATCAACAGAACAATTGGAAGGTAACAATTTAACAACTCCCTGGTAGATATAAGAACAGCACTGAATAGTAAATTTCCAAGTTCCACTACGACTCAGTTATATGAGTAGGAGAAACAATAGTTTATATCCCTAGCATCCCTCTGACATAGAAAATAGCAAATTGAGGGCACACACATACGCACTTTCAATCCCCCAAGTCCTGCATATCCTTACACAGGCTTATAACTTTACCCAGGACAGGGTTGACAATAAGGTCACATGTTTACAAACAGAACGCCTCGCAGTGAGGCATAGGGGTCAGGAAGCAGGACCTTTTTGGTGCATGTGCAATGAGGATAGGAAGCCAGGAGGAAGTGACGCAAGAGCAGGAAAAATGGTGCCCGTAAGGAACTTCGCTAATAAAATCAACTAGTGCTTGGTGCAGGCAAACTAAGTAAGTGAGAGAAGGCTCAGTATGGAGTTTCAGGAGAGGAATAAGTGACAAATGATTTAAGACCATTTCAAAAACTTGGGGTTCATTCTCCTTTAATGGTACTTTTCTTCAGCTTAGTGCTAAGGTCCTAATAATATTACAAATAATACAAATAAAAGAATATTAATACAAAGTGTTTTACCTTTGTTTAATACCACAGTTCTACAGTTATTAAAGGATGGGGCTGATCCTCATATTCTTGTTACTTCTGGAGGATGTCTGCTACATCTGGTGAGTATGTTTAATACAAACATCTGTGTGTACATGTGTATGTTAGTGTTTTTAAATCAATGCATTGTTATTTTTGCTTATTATAATAGAGCTAAGTATTTTTGCAGTACTATAATATGAAGAATTTACTTTATTAAATCATAGTAGGCTAAGCTACATTAAAAACACACACTCACAGCTTTGTCTTGCTTTGTATTAAGTTGCTTTGTGGCAACTGATGCTTTAGTTTTCCTTTTAGTGCACTGCCGATGTAGCAAATGAACTTCATATTCATCATGAAGAATTTTCCACAGAAAACACAACAATAGCAAAAGAAAGAAAAAAAAAGATAATGTTCTTGGCTCACAGATAAGAAACCACTGTGATGTGTTCTGTTGATTACCTTTGTTTGCTGGCACGTTCACTCGCTCGTTCTATTTCAGGCTTCTGTGATTTATAATTGGGTTAATTTTCTAGTGATATTCAGGAAACTAAAAAAAGAATTCACACCAGAAGCGGCTTCCAATTTACACCATTTCCTTTTTTTTGCAAATGTTCACAGTGGCTGTTAAACATATTCAAAAACTGATAGGCAGATGAAGTTTTGTCAGATACACAGAAATATTTAATCATTTTCTTTTTAGTTTCATACAAATGTCAATTGTGTATACAATACAGAGTAATGATGTTTTTTTTTGTATTCCTAGTATGTCTTATTGTGGTTATAATAGTTAACTTAAATGGGCAGAACAAAAGTAAAATCAAGTAAATATATGCACACAATTTTGATGTAACATTACTTTGGGCATATTTGGCAAAAAGGGTGGGTAGGAAAGAAAAAAGAGAGGGATGAACAAAAGGGGTGGTGAAAGGGAGACATTTGACGGGGGCAGGTTTATTTTTCTCTGTGTACCATGTGAGTTCCACATTACTTTTACATGTGTAAATAGACAACCATAAGATATTTACTCAGGAAGTATACAGAGATCACTTGATATTTACCCTTTCATACCCTTTCATATATATATATATATATATATATATATATATATATATATATATATATATATATACATACATATATACATACATATATATATATATATTTGTGTTTATTTGCATCAGTTCAAAAAATGCCCTGGAAAATAGGTTAGATAATTATTAAAGCACGTTGCAATATAATGCCAACCAGTTTGGCTATTTTCTAAATTGGCTGCCGGTTGTCCTGAATAGACTTTGAATGAACATTTTGTTAAATTAATATGGCCAAAAATGATAATGCAAAGTATATATGACTACAAGTTAACCCACCTCCTGTCTGACCTTTTATTGTGACTACAAAATGAGTGCCTGTAATGGTCAACTAAAGTATATGGTCTGGCTTACTTAGCCTTGGATTTATTTGAATTTATTTTCTAAGGCGCTCCTGTGTCACTGTCACCTCTTGCCCCATCCAGCATTATCAAGATATTTACCCGATCTACCAATAAAGTGATTACATTCACATCCTCACATTTAGCATATCATTTGTGCATTTCTTTTTTACTGAGATTAGGAATGCTGCTACCAAGCAACAACAGACTGAAAACAAAAATGTTATTTCAATTTTTGAAAACAGCAAAACAATATTATTTTCTCCAAGCATAAAGCTGGCCATAGACACAAAGATCCGATCGTACGAATCATTGTACGATCAGCCTTTCCCACCTCCCACTTGTCACTAACCATTCAGATCAAAGTCTTACCATTCCGACCAAATAAAGTAGTTAAAGAACAGATTAGCCGATGTTCTGCCCCTGACAGCAATCGTACGATAGACAAAGCTAGTGACAGTCTCCCACTGAAAATTGTACCATTGGAAAAGGATAAATCACCCAAGTTAAATTAAATTATTTTGATCCCAACTAGGCAATTTGATATCTCATAAACCTACCTAAACTTGCTACCTAAAACATGAAGTGAAAAATCCACTGACATTATCACAGTGCTGGTCTAAGAAAGTGTCTTGTAAATAACATATATAACTGGGATAACTGAAAACAGCAAAGCAATTGCTGCTTTGGTAATAAGCCAATTGTTCTGACCATTCCAGTGTGCTACACTCCAATCAAATATGCTGAATTGTTGGAGGTAAACACTATGGGGTATATTTATCAAAGAGTGAAGTTAATAATGAAGTTCCACCACTAGAGTGAAATTCCGCCACTCTCCATTCATTTCTATGGGATTTTTATAGGCATATTTATCAAAGGGTGAACTTTCACTTTCATCCATTGATAAATACGCCTTTCAAAATCCCATAGAAATCAATTGAGAGCTGCGGAATTTCTCTCTAGTGGCTGAACTTTACTCTTTGATAAATTTACCCCTATGTACAGTTATTTCTAGTGTGTGAACACAAAGAGACTTATTTTTTGAAGGTCAGATTTTAGTGGCTTTAGGGGGTTTTGAAACAACAATTAAACTCTATTTCTCTAAATACACGAATGTTCAAATATAAAAAGTACAAATGGAATAAAATGCAGAATGATGTGCTAAAAAATACTTAAACCTCTAAAAATATTTTTTGATAATTACTAGCAAAAAAAATCTGAAAAACCTATAATTCTTCGAATTGATTAAAAATGGTCCAATATGATCAGTGCAGTTCCCATAGACCTGTATGATTTTTACTCTCAATAAGTTTTAAAGAAATAAAAAAAAATCTTTTCAGAGAAAAAATATATATAATGAGTAAAAAGACAGAGAAAGCTCTATCATTACTGCTGATCACTTCCCAGTGGGAAAGACTGTGAGTAGCCATGCCTTTATCAAAAACCACATCTGCATTCTCCATGGTATAATCTTAGATTGTACACTACATATGGAACTTTTGACTCTAGTGAAAAATGTGGTTCAGTAATTTTTATTGCTGCTTGTTTTCCCAGGAAAGTTGCAGCAATAAAGCTCTTTTTAGGCCACATTCTTTACAACTCACTAAGGGTCATTAACAGAGCTGTGGGCAGGAGACAACACGGGGCTGATTTAACAACATCAGAATTACAATTGTTTATCGTGATTCAAGGTTTTTTTTAGCTAAAATTCAAATTACAGTTGCATTTTAAAGATTTATTAAGCACCAAAACAACTTGAATTTAAAAAAAGTCAATATCTAAAAGCTTATGTGTTCATGTAGAAGTCAATGGGAGTTGTGCTAGGCATAAATGAAACAATCTTTTACAATTCAAGTTTTTTTTAATTCCTAGAATTATTTTGAGAGTTGGTAGACCCATTGAAAATTATGAATAGAACACAAATTTGGTGCATTCAAGTTTTTGTTTCCACAGTTTTATTCAATCTGTTTTTTTAGAATGTAATTTAATAAGTTAGCAGATGTATGAGTATGGTAAAATTTTGAGTTTAATCAAAAAAATAAATTAAATCTAAAATTCACAAATTCAAATTTTAATATGTAGACCTCCCAGTGTATTATAGGCCATTTTCCATATCTAAGAAGATCAAAAGCATTTCTTCTGTTGCTGTTCATGTACAATAATAATAATAATAATAAGGAATCAAGATGGTTAACACAACAAGAAGACATCAAAATGCATTTTAAGTACTTTCAAGCTGCTTCTGTGCTTCTCTTTGTCCAAAGGTACAGTAACAATACACAGAGCCTATTTCTCAAATACTGATTTATTGTGTGCCAAATAGTCACACTACATTATCCCCAAAACACTGAACTACAACTGTTACATGACAAGCAGGGTATTTCTAATGTTACATCTGGCCAGTGTCAGTGAAGGTAAGTCGGCTCTCAGTCACATTTTCTTCACTTCAGTTTCATCCTGTCATCCTAGCATTCTTCTATTACATTGTTCAAACACAGATATTTATCTTTTCTCACACCTTGTCTATCATCCATGGATAGTTCTTCATCTTCACCCAACTGTCACAACACTCATTACAACCTATGATACCCAACTTTATGACAAATGTCAAAATAAAATCAATACAATCTCTATGCTTACACTCATACAACTGCAGCAAATTCTTTGGCTTGTCTTCACTTTCTTCTGTTCAAACTGTTTGGCCAGTATGATCCGAATGACGTTTCCTCTTCTCTTTGTTTTGATATATATACAAATGAGCCTTTACTTTGTAAATATTTCATAAAAACTTTTAAAAACCCAAAACATTTGGTTCACAGTGTTCAAATAAATAAATGTAAATGTTTGTTTTGTCTTTTTTTGGCTTATTTGCCATTGTTGTATATCCTAGTAAAAAATAATAAAATAACCTTGTAACAAATAACAAATACATAACAAAGCAGATACACTTCTTCTTCATACACATACTTGGTTTACATCATTTTATCAACTGCAGAGTGCTGAAGAAAAAGTTTTTAGGTAAAATGAATTTGCATGTTTACATGAATTTGCAATGAAAACAGAATTACCTGACCTTATGTATTTGTTCCTGTAATAATGTGGAACTTGTGAAACCTACCTGTAATGCTTTTTATGTTATAAAAATATTTTAGCTGCATATTTTCTATACTCTAAAGTTGTTGCCATCTATTATCCATGGCTTCAGAATATTATCGGGTTACTGTTTTTGGTTTAATGTTTACTCTGCTTACCAATCTAAGATGTGAGAAAGGAAGAAATGCATCAATGAACAACATCATCTTTATACGAGAGCATTCTGCTATTGCTAAAACACTCTATTAATTGCTCTACTTATGTTCTTTTGCAATGAACTCCCACAATAATTTATTAATAATTCAGAATCTGAATTTCAAATCACCGGTCATGGTTATAAAAGAATCCTTAGATTTCTGCACTGCGGGGGAAAGACTAACCCTTGAAATTGGCTATGCAAATCTAATGTTTCATTCCTTTGAGAGTGTATCTCTTTATTGTCTTTCAGTGTGCACGATACGATAATGCTTTTGCTGCAGAAATTTTAATTGACAGAGGAGTTCATGTTAATCACCAAGATGAGGAGCATTGGACCCCAATGCATGTTGCTTGTGCATGTGATAATCCTGATATTGTTCTCCTGCTTCTTCTAGTAAGTAAACACCTTCTGTGGAAACATGAATGTTTTGTTTAAACAATCATTGCTTTTAGTAAGTAAAATGGCAAGACGTGTATTACAATGAAAAGTATAGAGAAATTATCTCAAACATTATCTTTAATTAAAGGAAAACTATGCCCCCAAAATGAATACTTAAGCAACAGATATCATATTAAGTGGCATGTTAAAGGAAAACTATACCCCCAAAATGAATACTTAAGCAACAGATAGTTTATATCAAATTGAATGACATATTAAAGAATCTTACCAAACTGGAATATATATTTACATAAATATTGCCCTTTTACATCTCTTGCCTTGAACCACCATTTCGTGACTCTATCTGTGCTGCCTCAGAGATCACCTGACCAGAAATACTACAACACTAACTGTAACAGGAAGAAGTGAGGAAGCAAAAGGCAGAACTCTGTCTGTTAATTGGCTCATGTGACCTTACATGTGGTTTGTATGTGTGCACAGTGAATTGTACGATCTCAGGGGGCGGCCCTTATTTTTTAAAATGGCAATTTTCTATTTATGATTACCCAATGGCACATACTACTTAAAAAGTACATTATTATGATAATGGTTCATTTACATGAAGCAGGGTTTTACACATGAGCTGTTTTACTCAGTATCTTTTAATAGAGACCTACATTGTTTGGGGGGTATAGTTTTCCTTTAAAGAATCTTACCAAACTGGAATATATATTTAAGTAAATATTGCCCTTTAACATCTCTTGTCTTGAACCACCATTTTGTGATGGTCTGTGTGCTGCCTCCTAGATCACCTGATCAGAAATACTACAACTGTAACTGTAACAGGAAGTGTGGAAGGAAAAGACAGATCTCTGTCTGTTAATTGGCTCATGTGACCTAACAGTATAGTTTGTTTGGCATGTTTGTGTGCACAGTGAATCTTAGGGGAGCGGCCCTTATTTTTTAAAATGGAAATTTTCTATTTATGATTAACCAATGGAACATACTACTAGAAAAATATATTATTATGAAAATGGTTTATTTGCATGAAGCAGGGTTTTACATATGAGCTGTTTTATGCAATATCTTTTTATAGAGACCTACATTGTTTGGGGGGTATAGTTTTCCTTTAAATGAAATGCCTAATGTCTTTTTCTGCCTGAGTGATCTGTATTGTAATTACAATTTAAAATATCGAAATAAGTATGTGACCGTGTCGAGCAATATAGGGCTCCTATTTCCAAATAAGAGGCTTCTCCCAGGAAGTTTGTCTTTTGGGAAATAGTAACATGATATGAAAAATATGAACATTTTAGTGAAACATAATTATGATTTTCTGTGTTCTATTGTTCTTGCTAAATAGTTTTAATAATCATAGACATAAAATATTCTAAAATCAAAATTAAAATATATATTCTTAAGGAAAGCAAATATAATGTAAAGTTTAATCAAACTTTCTCATCTTGATGTACATCTTCTTAGTTTAAATAAAACATTACATCATATAAGAAATCCTGTGCTGGGGACATTTGTATGTTGTTTACTATAGAAATTAGCTCACTTTATTTCATAAGGATTTAATCAGCCTTAGGTGCAAGCTGCAAAGTGCACAGTGCTCAATGGAGCCTTGTATTTAATATCTGCTTTGACCATACATTGAGTTTTTTCTAGTCGAACTTGAATTTTTAAAGATTTATTAAACCCGACGCTGCTAACAATTTGAATCCGAAGGTGCTCCAGCTAAAACCTGTTGAAATCATGTAAAAGTCACTGGCAGATGGTCCATTTAACCTTTGGAACATGTTTTTTGCAATCATGGTTCTCGAAAGTTTTGGACTTTTAACATTGGTTTATGTTTAATAATCCAAATAATTCCATTTTTCGGGCTACAGCTTGAAAAAGTTGCATGGTTCGAATTGACACTAACTTTTGTTGCAACATTTTTTGACATCTATTTTTTTGTAAATTATTTGTAAATTAATGGGGTTTGGGCCTTTGATCAATTTTTTTTCAATAAAGTGAGGAAAAAGTCAAGTTTTAGTAAATAATCCCCAGAGTATAGAGTTCCATAGCACCATTTTTCCATGGAGCTGCTTAATGCACCTCTTAAATAACACATAATAAAGGGTTGTGCCAGGGCTTTCCCTCATCCCACCTATGAGCATCCCTTCTGTAGCACTGGCAGCCATAGAAAGCACTGCATACAGATATGGTATACTCTGTCATATAAAGTTAAGTTGGGTTACAAAACCCAACTTCAAATAGTGCCAGTTCCAAACCTGGCAGTTTGCTGATCTTTAGTCATACACATGGGAAATGCTTACATCACTGAAACAAGGAGATCAAAGGTGCAATCATTTTTTTCCCTTGCCCAGATCCCATTATTATGCTTCCGTTAATTAATCTTTGTAAAAGAATACTACATTGTAATTTAAAAACAAGACCTGTAAATTGTCTACTTAAAGGGGACCTGTCACCCAAAAAAAATTATTAAAAATCCTATTTGCACATTAGTCAAGCAAAATTAACTTTAATTACACTATATAAATTATTTGAATCTTGTTTCCTTCAGTCTGGGAATTCATAATTATAGCAAGCAGGCAGGAGCCATTTTGTGGACACTGTTATTAAGGCAAACCTTGCATCATCTCAGAATCTTGTTTGTGCACCAGGAGGGGGGACCCAATGTCCATCCCCATGCACTGGCAACACAATGAAACGGTGAAGAGAGTGGGAGAATGTGTGGAAAGCAGTGACATCTAGGAAGTGCTGAATGGAAAGTGAAAGGAATTGTCTGGCCCGCTTCTATGCCTAGGCATAGAGGAGGGGCAGACAATATTTGATTGACAGCTGAGATTTTTAAATGAGATTACAACAGCTATGAATTCTTTAATAAAAAATAGAAATTTGATTTCACGTTGAATTTGAAAAGGACTTTTATTACCGTATATACTCGAGTATAAGCCGTCCCGAGTATAAGCCGAGGTACCTAATTTTACCTCCAAAAACTGGGAAAGCTTATTGACTTGAGTATAAGCCAAGGGTGAGAAATGCAGCAGCTTCTGGTAAGTTTCAATCTCGTTTTTGGATGACTATTCTTAGGCGCCGGCTACTATTCTAAGCGCCGGCGAATATTCTTAGGCGCCGGCTACTATTCTAAGGCGCCGTCTAATATTCTTAGGCGCCGGCGAATATTCTTAGGCGCCGGCTACTATTCTAAGGCGCCGGCGACCGTTTTTGCGCTTGACCCGAGTATAAGTCGAGGTAGAGTTTTTCAGCATATTTTGGGGGCTGAAAAACTCGGCTTATACTCGAGTATATACGGTATACAGATTTTTCTGTCTGGGTGACAGGTCCACTTTAAAATAATTCTAACTGAGATATTTGAAAGAGGCACTCCTGCATTATGAGATAGTAAATAAAAAGGTCATTGCTGAAAAAGCTGAGAGTATTATGATACAAGAGATAGCGTTATCAATGTCATGCCTCTGTGGAGAGTGTTTAAATGAGTGGTATTGGTTTATATTCTCTTATTCTACAGCATTTTCTGTTTATATTTATATCTGATATCAGTAATTACTTGTCCTATGGTCATGATGGTTTCTGTAGCTTCATTAATAGATAATATCAAATTGGCACTGTTAAAGCATGTAGTTGAAAACATTTATTTTACAGCAAAGCAATGGGGTAATGAATTCGCCAGGCATGAATTCACAGGGAATTTCTGCGTTTTGGCACCAGCGAAAAAATTTGCTAAACTGTGGTGAAAATTCGCCGGATAAAGAATTGTTGCATGCCAGAATAGTTGCATGCATAAAATTGTCACGAGTCAAAATTATATTGACGCCCATTGACTTCAATGTGTTTCACAAATTTTTCACCGCTTCGCTAATTTTTCTGTAAATTCAGTTTTTCGACACAGATTTGCCCATCACTACAAATATTAAAATGAACCACCAAAAAAATATGATGTCTTTCTAAGACCTTGACGATCATCACGGCCAAGGAGAATTGAACTTGCATTGTACCAAAAAATGTGATAATGACTTTAAGTTCTGTTTAATTCTTTGAATTTTGTATGGCCAGTATTTCTCTTTGCCTTCTTGATTAGAGGGATATTTATCTAAAGGTGTTCTCTTTTCACATTTATGTGGGTAATGGGTAAGTGTTTTATTCATCTGTGAGTAAAAGGGAGAGTTTAGCCTTTGATTTACATGATAAATATTCCCCTATATTCTTGTATATTATGACAAACATGCAGAACTCACAAACAACACAGACCCCCTCAAATCATCTTACAGCAGGTGGGGTGCTGTCCTCCATGCTGGTAAACATTCATTGAACCAGGTAGCATCATTCCCTTTTTTATATGTTACACAATGAAAAAGTAATCAGTAGAAACCTACTAACCTAGCATTTTCTTCCTTCTTTTTAGTCTGGGGCTAACGTATTACTACAGGATGTTAATGGCAACATTGCTCTTGACTATGCTATTGATGGAACAGAATCCAGAAGTATACTCTTGGCTTATTTGGAAGAAAATGGTGTGTATTTCCAAATTATATACTAAACACTTTTTCACTTATTTCAGTCATTTTTATTGGTTATTTCTGGAAAAATAACAAAAAAAAAAGCGTGCATAAGTAACAAAAATATAACCAGTCCATATGTTTTTATTACTGAATGGGGTATTTTAACAAAAGTTCAAAAAGAACACTCAAAAACATTTGTGTAGATGTTTCTCTCAACTATAAAGATGATTTACCTCAAGTAGATTTTCCTCAGGAAGACATAAAAGAAAATTAAAGGCTGTAGGAGAGCACCCCATAGCACTTCTGCCTGGGGAACGCCTGCACCATCCGCCAGATGAAGTTGGTGCAGGATGCACAATGCAGATCATAAGGCAGGGGTGCAGGACATAAGGCAGCCAGAAGGGGCAGGGTCCCATTGCTGCGTTCATCTGATTCTGATGCTCCCTGAAGGCATAGGTAGTCCTTCTTAAAGGAACAGTTCAGTGTAAAAATAAAAACTGGGTAAATTAATAGGCTGTGCAAAATAAAATATGTTTCTAATATAGTTAGCTAGCCAAAAATGTATCTATAATATATAAAGGCTGGAGTGAATGGATGTCTAACAGAACAGAACAGAACTTGCTTCTTGCTTTTCAGCTCTCTAACTCTGAGTTAGTCAGCAATTTGAAAGGGGGCAAATAACTGTTCAGTGAGTTTGCAATTCATCTTCAGTATGCAGCTCAGATTCAAAAGCAAACAGTTATGACACATGTGGCCCTTTCTCAAGTCACTGATTGGTTACTGTTAGTAAGGAGAGATTGAACTCTGCGTTGGTGTATGCCGATTGCTTTGCTGCAGCGCCGCTTTGTGTGTGGGATCCACTTGTCCACCAAAAAACAGGTTTAAAAATAGGTAGAGGTGCGCTCCAAAGGCTTAGTATGTATCTGCAAGGGGAGAGAGAGAGCACTAATAGTATAATACTGTTGGAAATAGGAATAGTAAGCTTGATCTGTGCTACTCACATTCAGATAGGAGGCGCTTAGGTAGGGAAAAAGAATGCAGGAACGAACAACGAAGTGTGCCTGTCAGATTTGGTGAAGTATAGTGAGGGAATTTTAGCACGGCCCGCATTCAGATTGTACTTACAGGATCGCAGCTGTTAGATAGCATATCAGGCAGGTCTCACTAAGGGTTCGCCGATCTTTCACCGCTGGGTGTACTTGAAGTGTATTAGCAGATGCCGTGTCTCCCTCATGGATCTTCAACTCAAAATGGTTCCGGTTCTCACAGGCTCTCCGGACTCTGCGGGACTCTGCAGGTGATAGTTAGAGATGGCGCGAACTGTTCGCCGGCGAACTTGTTCGCGCGAACATCGGGTGTTCGCGCTCGCCGGAAGTTCGCGAACGTCGCGCGACGTTCGCCATTTTGGGTTCGCCATTGTTGGCGCTTTTTTTTGCCCTCTCACCCCAGACCAGCAGGTACATGGCAGCCAATCAGGAAGCTCTCCCCTGGACCACTCCCCTTCCCTATAAAAACCGAAGCCCTGCAGCGTTTTTTTCACTCTGCCTGTGTGTGCTGAAGAGATAGTGTAGGGAGAGAGCTGCTGCCTGTTAGTGATTTCAGGGACAGTTGAAAGTTTGCTGGCTAGTAATCGTGTTGATACTGCTCTGTTATTGGAGGGACAGAAGTCTGCAGGGGTTTGAGGGACATTTAAGCTTAGGTAGCTTTGCTGGCTAGTAATCTACCTTCTACTGCAGTGCTCTGTATGTAGCTGCAGTGGGCAGCTGTCCTGCTTCTGATCTCATCTGCTGACTGCTGCTATAACAGTAGTCCTTGTAAGGACTGCTTTTATTTATTTTTTTGTTCCAATACAGAGCAGTATCAAGCAGATTACTAGCCAGCAAACTTACTATCATCTGTCCCTGAAATCACTAACAGCTCTCCCCCTACACTATCTCTTCCAAGCACACACAGGCAGATTTTTCAGATACATTTTTGCCCTTGATCCCCCTCTGGCATGCCACTGTCCAGGTCGTTGCACCCTTTAAACAACTTTAAAATCATTTTTCTGGCCAGAAATGTCTTTTTTAGATGTTAAAGTTCGCCTTCCCATTGAAGTCTATGGGGTTCGCGAACCGTTCGCGAACCGCTCGCATTTTTGCGCAAGTTCGCGAATATGTTCGCGAACTTTTTTTCCGACGTTCGCTACATCCCTAGTGATAGTCCCGTGGGAGCAGCTTCTTGATCGCAATCTGAATTTTATAAAATACTGTAACTCCTCTCAGTTGGTGTAAATTAACTTCACTTTATTGTGTAAAAAAAAACGATATATATAAGCCCAACACGTTTCATTTACATTATGTACAACCGCCCCTGATGAAGTACATATTGTATATGAAACGCGTTGGGCTTATATACAGTATATCGTTTCTTTTACACAATAAAGTGAAGTTAATTTACACCAACTGAGACCTTCTTCCAAAGCAGAGTCCTGTGGCAATTTAGGACTGTAGGAAAACAGCATGCAGAGTGCAAAAAAAAGGCAGATTGTGGCTGTATTTTGATCTTTGCATACTGCCTTCGTTATCGAAAATTACCCTTTAAGTCTATCAAAATAAAATTTCAAACATCTCTCAACAATTCTTATAACAATGAACAGTAATTTGCAGTGAAATAGATAACAAAATTATGTAGAAATGTTCAAAAAACATTGCATATTTTACCTATACATTCTACTTCTGCTATTTATAATGACATAGCACCTGTTCATTGAAAGCTGTCACTTCTAGCACATGGAACTCTGAGTGCACTGTCAATCTAGTCAATACTCTTAGAGCAGAGATCTCCAACCAGTAACTCATGAGCAACAGGTTGCTCACCAACCCCTTGGATGTTGCTCCCAGTTGCCTCAAAGCAGGTGCTTATTTTTGAATTCCAGGCTTGGAGACAAGTTTTAGTTGCATAAAAACCATTTGTACTGCCAAGCAGAGCCTCAATGTCGGTTGACAATCCACATAGGGGCTACTAAATGGCCAATCAGAGCCCTTATTTGGCACCCCAGGAACATTTTTCATGCTAGTGTTGCTCCTCAACTCCTTTTACTTCTGGATCCCTGTCTTAGAGAATGTCACTGGGCATACTGTAGATGTGCAATGGCTGTTGACTCTTTAGTATGTCTCAGTCAAGTAGAACAATTGGGCATTTAATATTAATATCAATAATTGAAAATTTACAGAGAGATAATATCCTGTATACACAGTATAATCTTATATATCCTATATAATTGCAAACAGTTTGGCATACCATTATTAAAGGATCTTTTGTTTTATGTAGGTATTGATCTTTCATCGCTACGTCAGATGAGGATGCAGAAAGCAATGGTCATGTTATCAGATATTAAGCAATTATTAGCTACAGGTGGAAGTGTCAGGGAGAAGAATGATGAAGGTGTAACTCTTGTAAGTAATACTATATCAATATTTTATTCAACCTAGTTAGTGCCACAGAAACAATTTGCAGTTACAAACTAAAGTTAATGTTGAAAGTTATATGTTGATAAATGAAAGGCTATACTCTAAAATGTATTGTGTTGGGGCCTCCTTTAAGGAACAGTCACACAAAATATAAAAGCATTTTGAAGTAATTAAAATATAATGTACTGTTGCTATGTATTGGTAAAAGTTATGTGTTTGCTTTAGAATAGCAATAGCCTATTGTGTAGCCAGGAGGGCAGCCATTCAAGCTGAAAAATGAGAAAAGGCATAGGTTATTTAGCAGATAACAGATAATCTCTGTAATAGAATACAGTTGGATTCTACATAGTGCCTATGGTTTCTGCTATGTAACCTGTGCTTTGTATGGCTATCGCCATTGGCTACACAGCAGCTTGTAATGTTTTTAAAACAAACACACACCAGTTTTACGTGTGCAGAGAAACAGTACATTATGTTTCGATGTTTTTTGGTGTTACTGTTCCTTTAACTGAGAAGGATATGGGGATTTTGTGAATAACAAACTGTGTAACTCTAAGCAGCATCATTCAGTGGCTACTAAAGCAAATAAAGCACTGTCTTGCATGACAAAAAGTCATTAATTCAATGGATGAAAGCATGGTTTTTACTTTTCTACACATCCAGGGTAAAGCCTCCCCTTAAGTGTGCAGCGTAGTTTTGGGTACTAGAACTATTTATACACTGGGGATTGAACTTGATAGACTATTGTCTTTTTTAAACCAGTTTAACTATTTAACTTTATATTATTCAGGAGGTTTTTCAAGTTAAAAAGTCCCTATCACTGTCCAGTTAATAATTCGGTTCCTTAGCACTATCACCATTTGTATATTTCAAGGGTGCACAATCTCCTGCATTATTTCTTTTCCCTTATTCACAGTTATAAAATACATACTTTATTCTTATTTGCTTTGTATAAAGCTCCATATAGCATGTGCTTGTGGCTACAAAGATGTTGCATGCCAGTTGCTAGAAAATGGTGCTGATCCTGATTCTGCTGATGACCACTACTGGACTCCACTTCATTTGGCTGCAAAATATGGACAGGTAAGATGATTTAGTTGACAGAACAAATATTATTGTGTGAAATTCATAATATTTATAAAGGCAACTGGCTGGAACAGACTATTTATAATGTCATTGTTTTCAGTTAATTAAATTGTAACTGATGCATCCTATCAAACATAGAATCTTGTCAGCATCCTTACCAAGAACGCCTACAATGTTAAACCTCCTCTAAAGCCACTCCCTCCAGCTTTTGGGTATATTGCATTTTGTTTTCTAACTGGTAGGTGACTGTTCAAACCTAATTGGAGATTGGTTGCTGTGGGCAAAATCAATGTTAATAAATATGCCCCTATTTGTCATGCTGGACTAGGGTGGTATGATTCTCCTATAGAGTGCAGTTCGGTTAAAATTCATGCCATCTCCAGCCTCGCATGACCAAAAGACAAGGCTCTCTATGGACTACTCTGTTAAGTGTATCGGATCACTGAGTTAATGCAACTAGAATTGGGAGAAATCCAGTTGTTTAGTGAACAAAACTCCCTTAAAGTATTTACTGTATTCTTGGAACAATAGCAAGATAACTTAAACAAGGGATTTATATATGTATTTGTGACTCAGTTAGGCACTAAAGGGTTACTAACAAAATGCTGGACCACAAAGTCCCTTAAAAACACTGAAAAGACTTCCCACAAAGTTAATTTTTTTTCTCTGGAATCCATTAAAAGGAGCACGTGTTACATATAAATCATTTGTTTCTTACTGTTGATATGATATAGTCTCCATTGTCCCAATGGCATTATGTCACCCCAAATTCTATCCCCTACAAGTCAACCTTTTCTTACTCCTAAGTGCCATCTGTACTTCACAGCAGAGAGTCCTCGAGGCTATATTTAATCACAATAAGAACATGTCCTTTAAAGGACAAAACAACTCTTATATTTTTGGGAGTTTCACAGAGTTACCCCATTTTCCAACATGGTGTCTTTGAGGATACCATTGCTCTACACTGGGCTGTGGTGGTGCTTTCTTGGAAGTTGTCCCCGTATTCTACATCTGAGCACCTTTTTTTTTAACAATAGATTCCTCTTCACACTTCATCTTCTTAATACACACAGCACCTGATGTTTTCATAGTAAGAATAATATTTTTCAAAAGAAAGGGATGGTTTGTCCTGTTTAAGATTTTGCAATTAATTTATGGTTTAAATCAATCATATTTTAAGAAGATAATTAACTAACCTGTGATTTCCCTTATCTCACATACTATGATTTACACATATTTCTTATTTTGTTTTTCACAGACAAGCCTTGTAAAAATCCTTCTGGCTCATCGAGCAAATCCTAACATGCTAAATTGCAATGAAGATAAGCCATCAGGTTTGTTTGCTGTTTTTAATGGAACATTGCATTTAAGTCTGCTTTTAGAAAAACAAATCGGAAAAGCTAATTTCTATATTGCCATTTTTTTATCTTTAATTTATAACTATCTCAGGTAGGTCACATTTAGTTTAGCTTTACTGAAACAGTAGATACATTTGCAAAACACCAATAGAATACATTGCAGTTAAGAATTTTTTTAAGCTCTGCTGTACCATATGCATTGTTCTACCTTGTAAGAGAAGCTCCTTTCTGCTATTCTACAACTGTTCTTCATAGAAAAAAAAGCTCCCGTTGACAGTAGTGGGAGTCTATAGAGAACAGAAACACAGCCTTGGCATTGTGCAGCTCTAACATGAACAGTTGTATAATATGTTTATTTAGAAGAAATGCCATAAAGGCAGAGCCTCAAGCAGAGGGACAGAATGGAACTCTATGATGGTAATTAAAAAAACAGAGGTGCAGAGAAATATGAATTTCCCTTTTTTTGAGTAAAAATTTAAAAATGGGTCAAGTTTTTGACCATCAAGCCACTGGCAGTTAACATTTCAATAAATAGTTAATTTGAACTATCAATAAATTGTTTTACAAAAGTAAATCTCTCAAATTTATTAAGAGGCAACTGTAATTGTGACAAATGAATGAATATCTGTTATTAAATAGTTTCACTTTATTTTACCTGTTATCAAATAATTTATTAAAACCATTTAAGTATCATTCTTCTCCAGGTGGACAAACTAATTTTTACTGACTATGTTAAAACCTGAAATCACATGTTACCCACTAAACAATTTGTAGCATTATTTTAGATATTTCCACTCCGTAGGTGATGTGCATCTAGGCACATCTATACAATAATAGCAAACATACAAGTTTGAGACTATAGAAACACAATGGAGTGCACACATGAACACATAGGGGAAAGCACTCACCTACTCCCTGTGCTAGCACGTGACCACGCCTCCAGAAACTCGCAAACTTATATGTCAACTTTTACATTTTCACGGAGCACCAGGCAGCTTAGGGTCATAAAATCTTCATTTATTTAGATACATTTAAAACCAGTCAACCATCTGCAGTAGTGTAACTTACCCCACACTCCACGCGTTTCGTGCTTCACACCACTTCCTCAGAAACATAGGATATTGCCCCGCTAAACACCAATATATAGTGAGAAAAAAACACACCCATTAAAAACATTAACCCTTGATGCTAATCCATGCATAGCTCAGTACAAATATATGTCACAAAAAACCAAAATAAATGAAAACAACAAAGATTGTATATACAAAAATGTACTGAGAATCCACTATGTAGAATGCCACCCTCAATTCTATCAAATTAGTAAAAGGAGGCCCAAGAATTACATATACCAGTATACACATTAGCAATTGAAAAACAATGATATATAAATTCATGGACATTTCATATGATAAATTTATTCAAATAAAAAATAAATTAAACAATAAATGAGACCATTAACTCATATTATTAATGCACAAATTCATGAATTATTATACTCAGATGAATCAATTATAATATGACATATGTACAAAACCAGAAAATGCACTAATTGCAATACCACGAGATCTCCCACTCTCTGTTTAAGCAACCATAATTATCCATGGTTTTTAATTGACAGATCCAAAAAGCCTCCAGCCTACAGAGTCCCCCCTCTTAATATCTCTAGATGGTTTATCAATAATCTGGAAATCACATCTAACCCACTAAACAATTTGTAGCATTATTTTAGATTCCACTCTGTAGGTGGCGTGCATTTACAATAACAGCAAAAACACAAGCTCTAGACTTTAGAAAACCTGGGATCACAGCTCATGAAGCATAGATGTTCTAACTGGTAAAAATATATATGTGTGCCAGTGTTATTTATTGTTATCTCAAGTCCTTGTCACTCTCTATTATGTTTATGTAAGCATATGCCATGCTGAATGTGTACTCCAGGTTATTAGGGCCACCAACACACACATGAGGTGGAAAAAATGTTGCACAGTTGAAGCATGGTTTGATACCCATTAACTTCAATGTGTTTGGTGATATATAGGTGACCTTTAGGCTCTTCATTTTTACCACCATTTTTTCATTTATAATAAACCCTATATTGCAATTGAATGGCATTACTTGAGGTTATTTTAAAGATGTAAAGTATAGCTCACTATTTTTTTCAGTTGTTTATGTTCACTTATGTTCAAAAAGGTTATTTTCATATAAAAGTATTTACAATATACTGACTCTGCACCACAGGACTTTGGTGGGGTTTTGTAGTGAAAGAATTATGTCTGCATGGTTAGAAGGAATGTTGAAACATACCAAAACATAAACATCACTTTAAGGGGCAGATTTATCAAAGGTCAAAATGAAATTTGAATTTAAAAAAATTTAAAAAAGCTCATTTGTGTGTACTTCGACTAGGGAATAGTCCCAATTTGAAAATTCGAATATCTAAATTTATCATGTACTATCTCTTTAAAAATTCAACGTCGACCATTCACCATCTAAAACCTGCCGAATTGCTGTTTTAGCCTATGGGGGACCTCCTAGAACCTATTTGGAGTCAATTGATGGACTTTGAAAAATCAAAGTTTTTTTTGGGAAAAACTTCAAATCCAATTGGATCGATTGCAATGTTACTTAGATTCATATGAACAAAAATGGCATGTTCGCCCGGTAAAAAAAAACTTTGGTTGGTCTTTTTTAATTTCGAATTTTGAAGTTTTTTTCATTCGAAATTCGACCATTTATAAATCTGCCCTAAGTGTCATTGGTCCAAAATATATATTTTCTTCTTTTCCATTATATCCAACAATGTTCAGGATATATTATTATGTATGGATAGATTTGTCACAGATGTTGTGAAATTGCATTCTGCGTGTAATTTAAAGACAACACCCCTTCGTTATTCTTCTGTAGATGTTGCTGTTACAGAAGGTATACAAGACATGCTGCTTAAAGCTGAAGATATTGCTGATGAAAGAAAAAAAAATGGAACATCCTTATGCACAGAATTCCAAGAAGAGCCATATGAGGAGATTGCACAGGATATTCCTCTTGCTGCTAATAAACTGTACATTGACTTCTGTTTTATGTTGTGTTGTTTTTACTTATGAGGAGAATAACTCTTTTTTCACATATGAAATATGCCACTAAATTGAAATGCAAAAGTGTCTTCCATAAATAGGACACTACAGGGCACATTTACTAAGGGTCGAATTTCAAAGTTAAAAAACTTGGAAATTTGACCATCGGATTTTATACTTCGATAGTCGAAGTATTTTTTTCAATTGAAAATGGCCATTTTCGATCAAAGTAAAAATCATTTGATCGATCGATTAAATCGTTCGAATCTAACGATTCTAACGATTTTACAAAAAAATAATTTGACTACTCAAAACTTTGCCAAACACTCACAAAGGTTAAAGGAGGTCCCCCATAGGCTAAATAGCAATTCGGCAGGTTTAAGGTGGCGAAGTGTCGAAGATTTTTAAAGAGACAGTACTTTGATTTTCGAATGGTCGAATTTGTGAAGTATTTTCAATTCAAAACTAGTTTTGGCCTATTCGATGGTCGAAGTACCCAAAAATTAGTTTTTGAATTCGAAAATTCACTTCGAACCCTTAGTAAATGGGCCCCTACATGTATAGGACTATAAATAAATGTAGGTAAAAGGGCATCTGACCTGTTATCCAGGTCCCAAGAATTCTGAATAACCGGTCCCAAAATTGATTTTACTCACATGGATCCCACCCCCACTTGTTCAGCTAACTTGCCCCAATCTTGGTCTTAAAGGAAAACTATACCCCCAAAATGAATACTTAAGCAACAGATAGTTTATATCAAATTGAATGACATATTAAAGAATCTTACCAAACTGGAATATATATTTACATAAATATTGCCCTTTTACATCTCTTGCCTTGAACCACCATTTCGTGACTCTATCTGTGCTGCCTCAGAGATCACCTGACCAGAAATACTACAACACTAACTGTAACAGGAAGAAGTGAGGAAGCAAAAGGCAGAACTCTGTCTGTTAATTGGCTCATGTGACCTTACATGTGGTTTGTATGTGTGCACAGTGAATCTTACGATCTCAGGGGGCGGCCCTTATTTTTTAAAATGGCAATTTTCTATTTATGATTACCCAATGGCACATACTACTAAAAAAGTATATTATTATGATAATGGTTCATTTACATGAAGCAGGTTTTACACATGAGCTGTTTTACTCAGTATCTTTTAATAGAGACCTACATTGTTTGGGGGGTATAGTTTTCCTTTAATCACTGCTCAACAGTACCAATTTGTTTTACAGAGATTCAAGGATGTGTAAAGTATATTTTGTAGTGACCCCATTTGAAAAACTTTAAATCCCCACAGAGCTATCAGTCACTCATGCCCCCTTTAATTCTGATGGCTATAAATGGTAAATTACATATTTCTCCCTATTCTAGTAAATCTTCCCATGCAGTGTAACACATGTTAAATTATTCAGTAACATTTGAGTAGCTACTTAGGGGCAGATTCACTTAGGGTCGAATTTCGAAGTTAAAAATACTTCGAAATTCGACCCTCGAATTGAAATCCTTCGAATATCGAAGTCGAAGGATTTAGCGCAAATCCTGCGATCGAACGATCGAAGGATTTTTCGTTCGATCGAACGATTAAATCCTTCGAATCGAACGATTCGAAGGATTTTAATCAAACGATCGAAGGAAAATCCTTCGATCAAAAAAAGGTTAGCAAGCCTATGGGGACCT
Source organism: Xenopus petersii (assembly GCA_038501925.1). Classification (NCBI taxonomy): domain Eukaryota; kingdom Metazoa; phylum Chordata; class Amphibia; order Anura; family Pipidae; genus Xenopus; species Xenopus petersii. The sequence continues at coordinate 110,104,816 of CM076675.1, read as the reverse complement.
TCCCCATAGGCTAACATTGACTTCGGTAGGTTTTATCTGCCGAAGTAGGGGGTCGAAGTTTTTTTTAAAGGGCAAGTACTTCGACTATCGAATGGTCGAATAGTCGAACGATTTTTACTTCGAATCGTTCGAATCGAAGTCGAAGGTCGTAGTCGAAGGTCGAAGTAGCCCATTCGATGGTCGAAGTACCCAAAAAATACTTCGAAATTCGAAGTATTTTTCATTCGAACCCTTCACTCGAGCTGAGTGAATCGGCCCCTTTGTGTAGCTGTTGCTAAGAAAGGATATAAGTATCTGATCAGTTTTGATAAGGAAACTGATAGTTGCCTATAGGAAGCTCAACATAGTAAAAAAAAAAAACTTGTGGTATTTGTCCAAGATGTGATTTTTTTTTGACTTGAATAGTTTTTTGTCTCTTGCTTTAAATTGCACAGATATCATTGATTGCTTTGGTCTCTTTTGGAACTGAGCTAAATATTTGTACTGTGATTTTCTTAAAGCAAATATTAAATCAGATTAATCAAAATCCCCAGAAAACAGAATCCTAATTTTAATTATTAATGTCCTACTGAGATTAATGTTTTTTTTAATAATTAGGTTTATTTGATGTTTCCTTTTAATTACATTGTTTGTTTTTTTTACAGGTGCCCTTTGTCTTTACCAATTTCAAAACAGGATAGCTTGCTGGAAAAAGACACAATGTTCAAAGATTCTGGAAGGACGTCAAGTAAGATTCCACAAGAAACGGCATCAGAAAAAATTACAATCAGTAGCACCACTAAACTGGAACAGGTATGGCTTTAACACAGCAAATGTAATATTGACACCAACAAATTATAGAAGAAAATATTTGGCTCACACAAATTAAGAGAATAAATTTATTCTTTTAAGAATATTTTTCATTGAATTTATAAATCAAATTTCCATATGTTTGCTAGAAGGTCTAAACATGTATAAACCCCACATAGGCTATAAGCACTTGTACATATTTCGTTTTCAGTTTTCTGAAAAAAGTGAGAGGGAAGTATTCAGAAACGTAGGAATGCAGAATATGTGCTATAGATTTGTCTAGAAAAAATAATGGTTTTGATTTAAAAATCCATAGATTTTTTTTTCAAAATAACCATTCTAAATACTCCCCAATTAATACAGTGTCAGTATCATTAAATCAACACATTATTTTATTTACTTTTCCTCATGTCATTCACACTAATATAAATCAGTAAAGTCGTAAAGTGATCAAATGCTGACAGCACCCATTCAGTAGGTTCTCTAATATCCACATGAAAAGAGTCTTTCATATTGTAAAAAAATGCAGCTGAGTTGGGAAAAAACCTTCTGTAACCTCAGTAGTGGTAGAAATTACTGAAATTATTTTATATAGGTGCCAAAATATCTAGAGAATAGTAACAAATGGAGCTTATAAATTGAAGTTTATATGCAGATACCATTTACATTACACATAGTTTATGTGGAGATATCAATGCCTAAATTTGTTTTTCTTTGCTATCTTGCTGGCAGCATGTAACTATTGGGTTACCCTGCCTTTACAGCCAGTAAGCAAAAGATACAGAGCAGAAAATGCAATAACTCTTTTATTCTTTATGATGGTGTTGGTGTGTACAACCAAGCTCACAAAGTGATGACCATCTATATGATTCAATGAGCAGTTATTTAGATTTTCTCCAAGAGCCACCCCTTTTCAGTACTTTTGTTCTTCAAGTTTCACCTCAAAGCCCGAGAAAATAGAAGTTTAAATACGGAGTATTTAACTACATTAATTTCAGTTATTTCACAGAAGGGTTTCACAGAAGACCATGGAAAGATGCACATATGTATGATTTCCAGCATTTACAACATTTTTACATAACAGCATTATCATATGGATGCCTAACATTTAGTTTGTCCAGGCCCAAAAACTTTCTTAAAGTAATTGTCACACTAATAGCCAATATGATGTAGGAAGGTGGTATACAATGATTTAGATGATTCTTGTGTCATCACTCCAGATGTCACTGCAAACTTGTCATACTCAAAGTATCAAAGCTAGAAGGAGTTCCATGGCTGAGTAACATCCAAGAAACTTAGCAGGTGCCCTCCCAGAGACTCTTACTTTATCTAAAACCTGTCTCAGTGGAGGAGGCTTAATCCAGAATATAAATGCTGCCATCATGGTTAGCCAGAGAATTAGAACTATGAAAATTAATACGTTTTCGCTCTTTGATATAAATTGTCTGAATGTCTTTAACAAAGCGGGTTGAAGGTAAATACATGAGAGTGAATTTCACTGTGCTGTTATGCCCAATTGTTTAATAATACGTGCCATACATTACATTTATTTAATTATGCTTATAATTAGAAGGCTAATGTTACGTGTCTTACAATAAAACAAATATTCTTCATTCTTTCATGTGTTTGTAGATTAAATTAATGCCTCCGGCCCCAAACGATGACTTGGCAACACTGAGTGAGCTCACAGACAGCAGCCTGTTGTATGAAATTCAAAAGAGGTTCACCAATAATCAAATATATGTAAGTATTTTTGAAGATATTTGTTCTACATAAATTCCATGGTTACATAATGAAGGAATTTGATGTAACGCCACCTGCCTCTATAAAAATAAAATCAAAGGACATTATTACAGTCTTAATATATGCCAGTATGTTTGATTATAATGACTTTCTGCTTAAACTTCACAATACTTGTGTCCCTATCTGATGAAATGACATGCCCCCCAAAACATTATAGGAATTGTTTGACAAATAAATCAAAGGAGCTAGTGCCCATTTGGAATTGGCTCTTGAGTGGCAGTACCTTTTATTATTAGGTGTTCCTAAGGAAGTGTTCCGTTCCTAGATTGATGGGGATTGGGTGCTAACTGCAGGTAAGGCCTGGGTGTACATATCTAAAAACATATCTTATAAAGTAATTCAAAAATAAACAACTGGACTTGCTGAGTAGCAAGTTGTTTATTTTTTTTAATTACTTGTATTAGATATACCATGACCTGGATGAATAAAAATCTTCATAGTCATATATCTAAATACACCTGTTTGATAAACTTTATAATAAACATATCCTTTAAAATGTACACTTTAGGTAGGCATTAAGTACAGGGCTGCCTGGGCCTCAGGTTTTTTAAATCTAGCTACAGGCTCAAGTGCTCTTTGCATGGGCAGAAAAAGTACCTGTACCATGTTAAACAAGACCTACACAGATAATAGTTTTTGAGGTCCTCGTGCTGACTGAGTTTAACAACTCAAAGGGAACCATGGTATTCAACTGCTCAATGTAATCAAAGAAAAATTGAACATTACTGGATGTCTTTCTTACCCATCTATATGTTTGTCTTGGCAAGGCATACTTAAACTTGAAATTTCACCAAACTTGAATGAGTGCTAATTTATAAGAAACCTAAATCTCAAAAACTCAATTGATTAAAAACATTAAACTTAAATGAAGCAAAACCATGTTCTACTACTCAGGGGCTGTTTTTTCCCATTTGTGCTTTTTCAGTTTGGATTTTTTGATAAATGACTGGCATTCGTGGAAATGAGTTTATGCGTGATTTTAAAAACTTCTAAAACTGCTAAAATTTGACCTTTAATAAATGGGCCTCATCTGACTCGGGGAAGAAATTTACTTATCCCTATTTGGCATGCCTTGATAAATATATGTTTACTTTTTATTCACTGTGAATGCTTATTTATATAGCTCTGCTTATCCCTTTTAGATTATATTTTTGTTGATCATACCTTTTTGTGGGCTAAGAGATCTAAGAGGTTTTTATTTGTGGGCAGACCACAAAAACCTGGGACAGCAAAAATCTGGGGGAAGCATACCATCAGCTGGTTGCACCCCTTGTACCTTACCTGTACACCACTGTTGATCGCCTACACTGGGGACTGGGTGGCTAGGAGATTCAAATTCTCTAGCCCAGTTCTCAGTGTTGTTGATCAGCATCAGTGAATAGGTAAGGCGGTAGAGGTGCGACTGTAGCGGGGAGAAGTTTAAGCAGGGGGGTTTGGTGTGAGAGGTTGGGGGAATGCGAGAGGCCTTGGGATGCTTTCAATCAAAATCCGGCCCTGAGGTTTAGTGTTTAAAGTGATACTGTCACTAAATAGTTTGTTTTGAAAATATTAATCTACATTAAAAGTTACCTATAGGTCATGCTAATCATTTTTTCACTGATTGTTCTGCTTTTGTAAGTAATTGTTACTTGAAGTTAAGCCTGACTGTTTTGCCAACCTGACTGTCCCTTCTCAACTTGTTAGTTAGAGCTTCTATTCTAATGTTAACCGATTTCTGCTGCACAAATATGGCAGCACCCTCATACATTAACATGGAGGTAAGAAAGGTAATGTAAAAAGCATCAGGCGAATACTTTTATGGCAAAATTATAAATAGCATTCAAAGACAATGTTATTATAGATCATTTATTTATTACATTACTAATTCATTATGTATTTAGTGGTGCTTGCGAAGCAAAGCATCACTACTGTTATCTTGCAAACTTATTTTTATTCTTCTTCCGTATGAAAGTTTGGCGCGTAACTAGTCCCGCACCGTTTGTCCTAGACCCATGAATGAGGTGTCAAATCGTGCGGCTTAATCGGGAATGGGGTGGTATGACTTTTCTAAGGGGTGGGTGGTTAATTGCCCCTTGCGGGGGCAATTAACCACCCCAAAAAGTCCCATAGATTAACATTGAGGCCAACTTTTGACGGATTCTAGCGCAGAGAGGGAATCTTGTAGAAACGTTAAATTTACCACATTTGAAGAGGTTTGCGACCTGTGTCAGATGATACCCCACACGAGGGTATAAGTTTTACCCCCGGGGCAGGAGAGGTCCCCAAATTTGCCCCATTGACTTATAATGGGGAATTTATCGAATAATTAGTTTGTCGCAGACCCATGAATGAGGTGTCAAACCGTTCAGCTTATTCGGGAATGGGGTGTTGTGACTTTTCTGTCCTATTTTGGGGACCCAAAAAAGTGAGCGGAGCCGCAAACAACCAATCAGATTTTCCCTATTGACTTCAATGAGAAAATGTAAACAGCTGTAATTCTCACAGTAATAAAGCCAGAGCTCCCAAACTTGGCACCGTGGGTCACTGCGTGACTGCAGCCAAAATTTACAAAAAGTGGGCGGAGTCTACAACAGCCAATCAAATTTCAGCCATTCAATTAAATAGGAAAATTTTAAACTGCTGCCGCTCTTAGACGGTTAATGGCAGCCTCCTCAAAGTTGGCACAGTTGGTCACTGGGGGACTGGGATTAAAGTTTGGAAATGTGGGCGGGGCCAAAACCAACCAATCAGATTTCTTTGATTGATTTTAATGGGAACAATTAAGAAGGCTGCCATTCTCACAGTATTGATGTCAGGGACCTTGAATATCACAAATGTGGTCGCTGGGGGTTTCCACTTCAAGTTTAGAAAAAGTGGGCGGAGCCACCAACAACCAATCAAATTTCATTCATTGATTTTCAATAGAAAAAAATAAAAATGCTGCCATTTTTAGACATTAAATGACAGCATTCCCAAACTTTGGAATGTTAGTCACTGAGTGACTGTGGTTCACAATTAGGAATAAAATGGGGCGGGGCAACAACAGCCAATCAGATTTCAGCCTTTGACCTTAATGAAAAATGATAAACTGCTGCTATTATCACGGTTTAAATGCTAGGTGTACCAAACTTGGCTCAATTACTCACTGGGTGACTATGGTCAAAATTTAGGAAAAGTGGGTGGAGCCAAAAACAGCCAATCAGTTTATGTAAAATTTTTGATTACTGCTGTTCTCACAGTATCAAAGCCAGAGCTCCCAAACTTGGCACCGTGGGTCACTGGGTGACTGCGGCTAAAATTTACAAAAAGTGGGTGGAGTCTACAACAGCCAATCAAACTTCAACCATTCAATTAAATAGGAATTTTTTTAACTGCTGCCGCTCTTAGACGTTAATGGCAGGGTCCTCAAAGTTGGCACAGTTGGTCACTGGGGGACTGGGATTAAAATTAAGAAAAGTGGGTGGAGCCAAAACCAACCAATCAGATTTCTTTGATTGGTTTTAATGGGAAAAATTAAGAAGGCTGCCATTCTCTCAGTATTGATGTCAGGGACCTTGAATATCACAAATGTGGTCGCTGGGGGTTTCCACTTCAAGTTTAGAAAAAGTGGGCGGAGCCACCAACAACCAATCAAATTTCATTCATTGATTTTCAATAGAAAAAAATAGAAATGCTGCCATTTTTACACATTAAATGACAGCATTCCCAAACTTTGGTATGTTAGTCACTGAGTGACTGTGGTTCACAATTAGGAAAAAAAGGGGCGGGGCAACAACAGCCAATGAGATTTCAGCCATTGACCTTAATGAAAAATGATAAACTGCTGCTATTATCACAGTTTAAATGCTCGGTGTACCAAACTCGGCTCAATTACTCACTGGGTAACTGCGGTCAAAATTTAGGAAAAGTGGGTGGAGCCAAGAACAGCCAATCAGATGTTCCCTATTGACTTCAATGAGAAAATGTAAACAGCTGTAATTCTCACAGTATCAAAGCCAGAACTCCCAAACTTGGCACCGTGCGTCACTGGGTGACTGCGGTCAAAATTTAGGAAAAGTGGGCGGAGCCGCAAACAGCCAATCAGATTTCAGCCATTGACCTTAATGAAAAATGATAAACTGCTGCTATTATCACAGTTTAAATGCTAGGTGTACCAAGCTTGGCTCAATTACTCACTGGGTGACCGTGGTCAAAATTTAGGACAAGTGGGTGGAGCCAAAAACAGCCAATCAGTTTTCACCTATTGACTTCAATATAAAATTTTGGAATACCGCCGTTCTCACCGTTTTAAAACACGTTTTAGAGCACTCTTACACTGTTAATGTAAGAGTGCTCAAACTTGGTCCATTTGGTGACTGGGTTGCAAATTTTTAAAAGTGGGCGGAGCCAAAAATAGCCAGTTTGTTTGGATTGATTTCAATGGTAAAATTTGGTTGGCTTTAAATTTCACCGGTTTAATCCGGATTCTACCGACTTTGTGTACTCTCTAGGCACCAGGGGCGACTGGGCAAGACACCCAACATATATGGGGGGCCTGAGTTTTGCCACGGCAAGCACCACTCACATTTTCTTCAGGAAATGTACCTCTCTAGTTTTTATTCTTCTTCCGTATGAAAGTTTGGCGCGTAACTAGTCCCGCACCGTTTGTCCTAGACCCATGAATGAGGTGTCAAATCGTGCGGCTTAATCGGGAATGGGGTGGTATGACTTTTCTAAGGGGTGGGTGGTTAATTGCCCCTTGCGGGGGCAATTAACCACCCCAAAAAGTCCCATAGATTAACATTGAGGCCAACTTTTGACGGATTCTAGCGCAGAGAGGGAATCTTGTAGAAACGTTAAATTTACCACATTTGAAGAGGTTTGCGACCTGTGTCAGATGATACCCCACACGAGGGTATAAGTTTTACCCCCGGGGCAGGAGAGGTCCCCAAATTTGCCCCATTGACTTATAATGGGGAATTTATCGAATAATTAGTTTGTCGCAGATCCATGAATGAGGTGTCAAACCGTTCAGCTTATTCGGGAATGGGGTGTTGTGACTTTTCTGTCCTATTTTGGGGACCCAAAAAGTGAGCGGAGCCGCAAACAACCAATCAGATTTTCCCTATTGGCTTCAATGAGAAAATGTAAACAGCTGTAATTCTCACAGTAATAAAGCCAGAGCTCCCAAACTTGGCACCGTGGGTCACTGGGTGACTGCAGCCAAAATTTACAAAAAGTGGGCGGAGTCTACAACAGCCAATCAAATTTCAGCCATTCAATTAAATAGGAAAATTTTAAACTGCTGCCGCTCTTAGACGGTTAATGGCAGCCTCCTCAAAGTTGGCACAGTTGGTCACTGGGGGACTGGGATTAAAGTTTGGAAATGTGGGCGGGGCCAAAACCAACCAATCAGATTTCTTTGATTGATTTTAATGGGAACAATTAAGAAGGCTGCCATTCTCTCAGTATTGATGTCAGGGACCTTGAATATCACAAATGTGGTCGCTGGGGGTTTCCACTTCAAGTTTAGAAAAAGTGGGCGGAGCCACCAACAACCAATCGCATTTCATTCATTGATTTTCAATAGAAAAAAATAAAAATGCTGCCATTTTTAGACATTAAATGACAGCATTCCCAAACTTTGGAATGTTAGTCACTGAGTGACTGTGGTTCACAATTAGGAATAAAATGGGGCGGGGCAACAACAGCCAATCAGATTTCAGCCTTTGACCTTAATGAAAAATGATAAACTGCTGCTATTATCACGGTTTAAATGCTAGGTGTACCAAACTTGGCTCAATTACTCACTGGGTGACTACGGTCAAAATTTAGGAAAAGTGGGTGGAGCCAAAAACAGCCAATCAGTTTATGTAAAATTTTTTTACTGCTGTTCTCACAGTATCAAAGCCAGAGCTCCCAAACTTGGCACCGGGGGTCACTGGGTGACTGCGGCTAAAATTTACAAAAAGTGGGTGGAGTCTACAACAGCCAATCAAATTTCAGCCATTCAATTAAATAGGAATTTTTTAAACTGCTGCCGCTCTTAGACGTTAATGGCAGGGTCCTCAAAGTTGGCACAGTTGGTCACTGGGGACTGGGATTAAAATTAAGAAAAGTGGGTGGAGCCAAAACCAACCAATCAGATTTTTTTGATTGGTTTTAATGGGAAAAATTAAGAAGGCTGCCATTCTCTCAGTATTGATGTCAGGGACCTTGAATATAACAAATGTGGTCGCTGGGGGTTTCCACTTCAAGTTTAGAAAAAGTGGGCGGAGCCACCAACAACCAATCAAATTTCATTCATTGATTTTCAATAGAAAAAAATAGAAATGCTGCCATTTTTACACATTAAATGACAGCATTCCCAGACTTTGGTATGTTAGTCACTGAGTGACTGTGGTTCACAATTAGGAAAAAAAGGGGCGGGGCAACAACAGCCAATGAGATTTCAGCCATTGACCTTAATGAAAAATGATAAACTGCTGCTATTATCACAGTTTAAATGCTAGTGTACCAAACTCGGCTCAATTACTCACTGGGTAACTGCGGTCAAAATTTAGGAAAAGTGGGTGGAGCCAAGAACAGCCAATCAGATGTTCCCTATTGACTTCAATGAGAAAATGTAAACAGCTGTAATTCTCACAGTATCAAAGCCAGAACTCCCAAACTTGGCACTGTGCGTCACTGGGTGACTGCGGTCAAAATTTAGGAAAAGTGGGCGGAGCCGCAAACAGCCAATCAGATTTCAGCCATTGACCTTAATGAAAAATGATAAACTGCTGCTATTATCACAGTTTAAATGCTAGGTGTACCAAGCTTGGCTCAATTACTCACTGGGTGACCGTGGTCAAAATTTAGGACAAGTGGGTGCAGCCAATCAGTTTTCACCTATTGACTTCAATATAAAATTTTGGAATACCGCCGTTCTCATCGTTTTAAAACCAGAGGCCCCAAACTTGGCACTGACCATGACTAGGTAACTGGGGTTAAAATTCAGAAAAATGGGCGGAGCTTAAGACAGCCAATCAAATTTTACCTAACGCTATTCAATGGGAATATTTAAATTCCTGTCATTCTTACACTGTTAATGTAAGAGTGCTCAAACTTGGTCCATTTGGTGACTGGGTTGCAAATTTTTAAAAGTGGGCGGAGCCAAAAATAGCCAGTTTGTTTGGATTGATTTCAATGGTAAAATTTGGTTGGCTTTAAATTTCACCGGTTTAATCCGGATTCTACCGACTTTGTGTACCGACTTTGTGTACTCTCTAGGCACCAGGGGCGACTGGGCAAGACACCCAACATATATGGGGGGCCTGAGTTTTGCCACGGCAAGCACCACTCACATTTTCTTCAGGAAATGTACCTCTCTAGTTGTATCTACAATGCAATATTATTTTCTTTTTCTTAAAATTAGCAGACTTTTCTCTATTACAATTGTCCATTGCCATTTGAAAAGTGGCAGGAGCATTTTCTAAACCAAAAGGCATTACGTTATATTGAAATGCACCTCAGTTCTCTCCTTAGTGATCCAGTGATGTCTGCTGTACAACAACTCAAAAAAGGAATACCCCATAGAGGATTGAGGGGCTTCTCTGATTGCAAACATAAGATAGGGCAAAAGTTGATCCCAGTTTTCTCTCATCTTTGTCTATAACTTTTCTCAACATGACTTTTAAAGTTTTGTTGAAATGCTCTACAAGACCATCTGTCTGGGGATGATAGACTAAGGTTCTGAATTGTGTAACCTTAAACAATTTTCACAGTTCTTTGGTTACCCAGGACATGAACGGCGTACCATGATCCACAAGGATCTCCTTGGGGATAACTGAACACTTGCAACAGCTCTCTGGCAATATAGCAGACATTTTATGTAGTGGGATAGCCTCAGGATAAAGAGTGGCATAATCCATAATAGCCAGGATTTGCTGGTGGCCTCGGGCATATTTTACCAAAGGACTCACTAAGTCCATGGCTATTTTTTTCAAAAGGAACCTCAATAATGGCAAGTGGCACAAGGGGACTTCAGAAATGTGGCAAAGGGGCAGAGATTTGGCACTCTGGACAAGAATCACAGAACTTTTTAATTTCCTCTACTACCCCAGGCCAGTAAAACCAATGAAATAATAGTTCAGGGTTTTCCTCATTACCCAAATGCCCCCTCCTCAAAAGCCCATGGGTGAGATCTAATATGGTTCACCTGTATGGCTTGGGAATCACAAGCTGTTATGTTACTTCATGAGCCATTTTAGACACACGATACAACAGATCTCCCTTTAGTGCAAAATAAGGTTAACATACCCTATTGATCATTTTCACGAGCTCTAACCAGAGTGGGGTCTTTAAACTATTCAGAAACAATGCTTTCTCTATCTCTAAATCAGGTAGCTCTAAGGTATCTTGAGACCCATTACCATGACTAGACTCTGGATTTTCAGAAAGTTAAGACAGATAATCAACCATGGTGGTAGCCTTAGTGGGTCTTTTCCATAGTTGCCAACACTGAGGGAAATCCCTCTCGATTATTGCATCATACAAGAGCTTAGGGACAATCCCAGCAAAATAAGTTACTGCCCTCACTAGAGTCTAGATGTACATTGTTACCAAGGGATACTCTCTGGAGTCCCCATGGATACATAACACAGTACTGTAGTAACTTTTTCTGTTGAATATGGTAATACTCTACTCCTCCTAATACCCCTTTCCCCTTGGACAGTCTTACTTGTGGTAACTGGAGTTGTGTCTTTGCTGCTGGGTTGTATAGCCTCTAGTCGGAGGCCACCTTAAACAGTTTAATGCAGCCTGGCTGGCTTTTATTATATACAAAAGGAACTGCAACTCAGCTTGCAAAACACACACAGTCTTCTTCCCAGTTCTCACACTCCACCTCACACACTGAGAAAAGCTGTTTAAATTAGCCAGCCTTAATGCAAGAAAACCTGGGTCGGCTACTTGGCCCGGAACTATTCTGACATAAACATAAACTGAGTCCAGGACTTTTCCAGATGTTCTGTCAGCCATCCTGTTACATAATATATATATATATATATATATATATATATATATATATATATATATATATATATATATATATATATATATATATATATATATATATATCTTCAAACCGGCATACCCTTTATAAAAAAACTTTGTCTTTTTATTATAACATAGTTTGAAGGTCCAAGGTTTTTACAGTACATATGTGTATAAATAAATATATATACACAGTATTTATATTTACTTTATATTTTAAATACAACAATTAGTACTTTACATTGCTGGTCAATTGTTCTGAACTAGAACATTTCTGATACTTATTATGAACTGTTCAGATGCAGTAACATTTTTATTTTTGGGAGAATTAACTTTGTATCTAGAATGACGCTTAACAATTCTTTGTTGGTGCATCTGCTAGCTATCCTACACTCCCTTGCCAGTTGCTCATTCTAACCATTGTAATCATGAATCATTGTCAGTCCACATTTTCGATGCTGCTAACACAGACAATGAACCTGCTTACAACGACAGATTTAAATGTGCACCTGAATTCTCTGTTCAAGGGTAGCTTGGCACAAAGCGTTTCCCAGCTGCCATAGAGACCCTTACTAATAGCTCATTTGACTCCTTCTGTGCTGGGACCACCTTATCTGAACACTGGAAAGCAGTATAACTAAAACATTTTTTAATCTTTAATATGAAAGCCATCTGTAACTTTTATATTTATATAATGAGTTTATTGAATTAAGAGAATACTGTGCAATAAATCATCCCTTCAGTAAGTATATTACTTCTGCATCGGTGACAGACTGGCAACTGGATAAGTTACACATTATATATATATATATATATATATATATATATATATATATATATATATATATATATATATATATATATATATGTATATATATATATATATATATATATATATATATATATATATATATATAGATAGATAGATAGATAGATATATAGATAGATATAGATAGATATATAGATAGATATAGATAGATATATACCCAGACCAAGGTGACATGACAGCACTCCAAGGAAGTTTTGAGGAAAAGGTTTCAGCAAGCAAAATGTCAGTTTATTGGTTTCAATTCCACACTGGAACTTTCATCAGGGAAAGTCAACTCACCTTGGTATCTATTTATATTCAGACTGGCACCCAGGTTCTGTTTTTGGCTAATGGTGTTTGCTATGCCTGCATGATATATATATATATATATATATATATATATATATATATATATATATATATATATGTGTAACGTTTCAGCCCCTGGAGACCACGAAAGACACCTCTGTCAATGACTGGACTTTTCCGTCCTTTTTTTACTGGAGGCACCATTACAGTGATGTAAGCCTGTGGGAGGCTACAAACCAAACATCACTGTCGCATAGTTGAGAGGGTACGAGTTTGATATATTGTGCCTCTTCTTGTCTACTAGGAAATAATGTAAACATTAAATAAACCCAATAGGCTGGTTTTGCTTCCAATAAGGATTAATTCTATCTTATTTTGGATCAAGTATATGGTACTGTTTTGTTATTACAGTGAAAAAGAAAATTATTTTTTAACATTTGGATTATTTCATTATAATGGATGCGAGAGGGCCTTCACACACACACACACACACACACACACACACACACACACACACACACACACACACACACACACACACACACACACACACACACACACACACACACACACACACACACACACACACACACACACACACACACACACACACACACACACACACACACACACACACTGTCCCATGTTATGGAACATAATACTGCTGCTATTGGCTTTGTAGGAACCAAAGACCCCCAAATAACATCAGCATAATTATTATCAGTGGGCCATTATTTATGGGATGAATTATTTGGTCTCTGTGTACATTTACAATGTAGACAAACCTTACTTTTTTTATTGTGTTCATACTAGACTACATTTGATAATTTGATCTAGCTGCTTCCTTTTCAGCATAGTGATTTGCCATATACTTACCATACAACTGTAGTTACGTTGTCCTAATAGAAACACAGAAGGCTGAATGTGGGGACATCACTCAATGCCTACTGCAGTTTCACACCATGCCTAAACAGCAAAACCTTCACTCACTCATTTGTTATTGATTGTTGTTGAGCATTCCTTTGCTGTTGTCATGGTGTAAGTTATTTCAGCTGTATAACGTATTTTATAATGTTTAGAAGCAATTCTGTTTACTTGTAATATAAAATATGTGACCATTTTCATCCATGGCTGGAGTGGTTGTCTGTGCACTTCAGGGCTATAAAAGGTATTGTCTCCAATGGGGGCTGCTAATGCCAACACTTTAAATGTTTTTGCATGTAGGAGAAATGTCCTCTGCACTCCTTGCTTTGAAGCAGGGGTAATCTGTTGTATAGTTGTAGGTGAAAAGTATAAGGTAGAATTATTTATATTGTTTTTATATTACATAAAAGCCTCATTGGGTCATTATATAATAGTTAATAATAGCCAAGAATCCCTAGTCACTGATAATCAGATTATGCAGTGCACTTGGGATATATGTGGCACATTTTTCATGTTTGGTTTAGTGTGCTAGATAATGTTTAATACTGGCAAGTGTAAGGGCTTCCACTGAAACATTAACTTGATGTTGCAAAATAAAGTATAAAATATAAATATTATGCACTGTACTTATATGGATTGTTATTTACTTTTAGACCTACATTGGGAATATTCTTCTGCTTGTTAATCCATACAAGAACCTCCCTATATACTCAACCCTGGTAAGCTATTCTACAATTTTATATATTAATCAGCAGGACAAAAATGGAAATAAATAGCACAGTTATTTTCACAGGACTGTATGCGTGGCCTAGGTTTCACACTTGGTAAACTCTTGAAAAGCTTGTTGTAGCCATGGACATTTAATTTAGTTCTGGGGACTGGTCTATAGGAAGTATAGTAATGATCTGGAAAAGTGAAGAGATGTGCAACCAAACTGGTTAGAGAGGTGTGTGTGTGCGTTTGTGCGCGTGTGTGTGTGTGTGTGCATGCGCGTGTCATAAATAAATTAGAGGGTATCGTAGACAACAATGGTGGATTGTTTTTTTCACACAGAAATTGAAAAGGGCAAGAGGCTCTGGAATGCTCTACCTGGTGATGCTGTGATAGCAGAGAACCTTGATGTATTTAAAATGGGTTTGGAAGTCTTCTTGACAAACATAATGTCTATCATCACCTTACCTATAACAGGAGTTAAGGACAGAAGGGTAGGGCATAGTCTAGGGCACAGGGCACAGTCCAGGGCTGAGGAGACAATTAATCTTCCCCTGGGTATGTTGGCATCTGATTCAGTAGATGCAAAGATTTGCCCCTAACAGCTGTGGGTGAAAAAAAAGCAAAGTGATTGTGGCAAAACAATCTGACACTTTAATTTTTTTAGTATATAAGCCCATTATTCTGTATATATATGTATATACAATACACATTTGGGTCGTTATTTACTAAAAACCGAAAATTTCTAAAAACCGAAACTTCCCTTGCCCATTTTTACCATATTTATCAATAAATTAACTCGAAAAAATCTGGTGCAGGAAAGGACTCGATAAAATCATTAAGAATACAAATCGTACCATTTTTTTGTATTTGATGCCTGAAAACTCAGAATATTTGCCAAAACCAATAGTTATTCTGATTATTGTACAAAACACAGTGCTGATCATAATATTTTCCAATTGTAAATGGGACATCTGCCATTGATTTCTACATGAGGTTTAGGATTTCTCAGCAGGTTTAGGATCGAGTACTTTTTTATTCAGACTTTTAGCAGCCTCTGGATTTAATAAATCATGAAAATTCTGAGGTTTTTTTTGCTCTGAAAAAATGGTGTTTTCCCCTTTAAATATCCATCCAGAAAAAAATCTGACTATATTAAATAACCCTTTAATAAATAAATACATACACCAAATGATTTATTTTTATTAAACGTGTTTAGCATGGGAAGCATTTTGTGCTCTTTCAATTCAGGGGAATTACCTGTAGTAAACTTTTAGTTTACTTGAGTGAAAACTAAGATTTATGAATATATTTATTATCAATTTTATGAATTGTATAGATCAGTAGCCAACAGCAGTACAATGCAGAATTTTCAAAACACTAGACGTTTCCTTCCCCAAAAGGTTTTTTTTTATTTCTTAAAATGACCACAAAGTGCAAGAAGGTATGCGACATGTAGAGACTTCCAAAATGGAAATAATGTGCACACATTTTTAAATAAATAAATAAAAAAATTGCATACGTAAAGTTTGTTTGCCCTAATAATCAGTGTGTTCCCTAACACAGTCAGGGGGGGGTGGGTATATAATAAATGCACCTGGACAAACTTAGTTCCTTTTATCATATATGGGGGCTTGAGTTTTAAATATGTATATATATATATATATATATATATATATATATATATATATATATATATATTGAGAGAGAGAGCGAGAGAGAGAGAGAGAGAGAGAGAGAGAGAGAGAGAGAGAGAGAGAGAGAGAGAGAGAGAGCGCAATGTAAACCCTATTGTAAAACATAAGGATATTAAAAGTCACTAAGAAGTTCCATGACCTTATAAAGGCACAAGGCTGGTGGCAAAGTGTCTTTATACAGGTCATTAAATGCTTAGTTGACTTGTTGACTTCCAGTACTCTCATATTTTATAGCAGGGTGTACATTTTTTTATATATATATATATATATATAAAACAAAAGTTTTGGTGTGTCACAAATTACATGCCTAAGCACCAAATATACATTTTATAAGGATACATTTTACAGAATATTCATGGCTCTCTATATTAATAATTATATAACAGCCAAAAGTTTGCACTCCATTTAGAAAGCAAGTGTCTGGATGTAAGAAACTTTTGTAATAAAGCAACGTATAAAAACTGCAATTCACAGGAAGTGAAAAAAGTGTTTTTTTTTTTTTCAACAGAGACCTCTGTCAAGGTTACAGTGCAATGGTAAAAGCAGACATAAATACCCCTGTTATTATTAATATTTAAATATGTCATTGCTTTTACAATCCCAGCCAGTTGTATAGTATACTAAACTAAGCTTTTTCCAATCATGCTTATCTTACTGTTAAAAATGGGTATGGATAAAGGAAACTGGAAATAACTCTGTAAATGTTGCTTTCTTTTTAGGTTACCCAATTATACAACAATAACTCTGGAAGCTTATGTTCCTCTCTTCCCCCACACATTTTTGCCTGTTCCGAGAGAGCTTACCATATGCTTTTCCAAGAGAGACGACCCCAGTGTTTTATCTTAAGGTACAGACTGTCTAGCATTTACATAATTAATTTCTTTGTGGTCCAAGATTGCCTCTGTAATTTCACACAAAATCCCTTGAAGCAATTATGAAAATGATTGTTACGGCATGAAATATAAAATGAGCAACAACATTTTTCAGAATTTGGCTGCTGGCATATATGATAACATGTCACAATCTTTTTTTTCCATTTGAATAGACTTTTATGTTTGCTGTGTTATTGTAAGAGCAAATAAGCATTACTCACGTGTTTCAGTAAACTTCTGCTACAATAGCAGATTTCATTTTGTAATTAAAAAAATCTATATTTTTTTTTACATTTACCGTTAAGGGCCCAAATATAGTAACCATGAAATCAGAGCTGTGAGAAGTGTTCTTACTGTTGTGTTCTATGGGTCACATTTTGCTGCAAATGCCAAATAATACAATAAACTAAAACATAACAGTAGAGGGCTCTGTATATTAGAGGTCAAAAAGCATTTGGTGTATTATACATCATGGATCATTTTTTGCTCACATCCACATTGAAAGTTCCTCACACAATTCTTTTGAGACTCCCTTTGCTCTCTTTGCACCTCTCCACCATTAGTTTAATAAATAGTGGACAGTCCCCGCTACTAGGGAATCCTGCATTTTTACGAATAAAATCTTCCAAAAAGAACAGATCTTTTTCCCACCTATTTTACTCAGTATTTTCACAGTTCCCCAAAACAATTCCAGTTGCTCATATATATTTCTTTGTCCACATTTTACACAATGATCTAGTGTGATTTACTCATCTTTATTCTGGTGAAGCCTTTGTTTCACTATTAGGGCTCACAATTAGGGATGGGCGAATTTGACCCGTTTCGTTTTGCCAAAAATTCGCCGCTGGCGAATTGTCGTCTACGCCCATTAAAGTCTATGGGCATCAAAAAAAATTTGCCCATCCTTACTCACAATAATATTGGCACAAACGATGGGGCACATTTACTTAGCTTGAGTGAAGGAAAAGAAGAAAAAATACTTTGAAGTTCGAATGTTTTTTTGGCTACTTTGACCATCGAATTGGCTACTTCGACCTTCGACTATGACTTCGACTTTGAATCGAACGATTCGAGCTAAAAATTGTTTGACTATTCAATAGTCGAAGTACTGTCTCTTTAAAAAAAACTTCGACCAAGTACTTCGCCACCTAAAACCTACCGAACATCAATGTTAGCCTATAGGGAAGATCCCCATAGGCTTCCTAACAATTTTCTGATCAAAGGAAAATCGTTCGATCGATGGATTAAAGTCCCGAAGGATTTAATCGTTCGATCAAACGATTTTTTGTTCGATCACACGAAATGCAGTAAAACCTTCGACTTCACTCAAAGTCGAAGGATTTTACTTTGACGGTCGAATATCGAGGGTTAATTAACCCTCGATATTCGACCCTAAGTAAATGTGCCCCTTAGTGTATAGGGGAAACCCATACAACCCCTAAAGATTTATTAGATTAACCAGTTCCTGCAAATTACATTTCTTTCATATCCCTCAAATGTATGTATTTGAAACTATCTATTTATTTATCTATCTATCTATCCACATCTCTGAGAGAACAAACAAATTGTTCTGTGTGGGTGTGTGCATTTTGTTTTTATTAGATGAATGACTTAACAGAGGCTCCAGCAAACCATATGCTCTTAAATTCTAAATGTTTATTGCTTTCAGGAAATTATTGCTCTCGTTATACTTTGAATACAGGAAGGTCACACTGACAACTCCATGAGCATTCCACAATCATTAGCGATACTTTGATCTATTGCAAAAATGTAACTGAGTCATTTAGCTGCAAATCCCCCACTACAATTATCTTATTTTTTTTTTTAGTAAAATTCTTAGCTATGTGAAGTAGAAATGTATGAAATCTTTACATTTTTTTTTAATAATTATTATTTTTAATAAGATATGTGCCCTGTGTTTTTCAAAAATGTTTCTTCCCCTGCAATGATCATTTTTTTTAGTATTCATCGAGCATCAATGGTGGTGTACTAATCTTCATTGATCTTGGAAGAATTAATTATTATTCTGAATGTGTTTCAAGGACTTAGGACAAGGACTTAAAGGAAAGCATACAAACGTCAAATGTTCGAGATCTGTGTGCAAAAAAATAAAAAAACTCAAATGTAAAAATGCAGCATTTAAAACTTGGCAAGTTCATGTAGACATCAAAGGGAGTTACCCAAAGCAAATTTTTTTCCACATTTTTTTAAAAAGTTGGTAGACATTTAAAATGATAAGTGGAATGTGTTTCTTCTATGTTGAGTTTTTTTCCATGTTTTTTTCCATGTTGATAAAATATATTGCATAAAACAGCTCACATGTAAAAGTTTGCTTCATGTAAATAAACCATTTTCATAATAATATACTTTTTGTAAGTAATATGTAGTGATGGGCCAATTTGAGACGTTTCGATTCGCCGAAAAATTTGCGAATTTCCAGCGAAATTCGCAAAATAGCGAAAAATTCACAAAACGGCGTCTCG
Organism: Xenopus petersii; assembly: GCA_038501925.1. Classification (NCBI taxonomy): domain Eukaryota; kingdom Metazoa; phylum Chordata; class Amphibia; order Anura; family Pipidae; genus Xenopus; species Xenopus petersii. Next base: position 110,085,426 of record CM076675.1, on the reverse strand, counting down.
TTTCTGACGCCGACGTCCATTTTTAATGCCGGCGTCCGTTTTTTTGGACGCCACTGACAATTTCTTTTGGACGCCGGTGAACTTTCGCCAGCAAATTTTCACGGCTGTTTCGCAAATTTAATTGCGGCCTGGCGAATAAATTTGCCAATCACTAGTAATATGTGCTATTTGGTAATCATAAAAAGTTATGCCTTTTGCTCTCACACTTCATCTTGTTATAGTTATAGTAGTAGTATTTCTGGTCAGGTGATCTCTGAGACAGCACAGAGAATATAATAAAATCAGCAATAGATTTAGGGTTCAATACACTCATGGTTTGTTGCAACTTTTTATACACTTCCTTGTCGGTACTACCTTCGGATTATGGAAAATGGAGAAAGAAGAAGATGCATTCATACAGTTCGATGCATTGTAACCAAAGTACCTCCAATCTTTTATTGGTCCGGAGTACAAAAATCAAACGTTTCAGAGGCCTCACGCCCCCTTCATCAGTGATAAATGTACTTTGTCACTGACAAAGGGGGCATGAGGTCTCTGAAACGTTTGTTTATTGTACTCCGCACCAATTTAAGATTGGAGGTACTTTGGGTACACTGCATTGAACTGTATGAGTATAATAAAATGGGGGCTCAAAGGAAAAGATGTAAAAGGGCAATAATTACTGAATTATATATTCCAGTTTGGTAAAATTCTTTAATAAGCCACTTAATATGATATAAACTATCCATTGCTAAAGTATTCATTTTGGGGAAATAATTTTCCTTTAATGAACCCATAATTTCTGCCTTGCTTGCTTTCAGTCCGACAGGAGAAAGGCGCTACATATAAAAAAAGCATTTCTATTCCATGTATATTATTTTTCCAATAATTTTTAAATAGAAAATTCCAAATAAGAAATCATTAATAGTCCTTGAGAAAGTGTCTTGCATTTGTATATTTGTATACTTGTATTTGCATTTACTGAGTTTTTAACTCTTCAAGTATTTTGCATAAGACTTGCTCACTACATGAAGAGTGTGTTTCTAGAAAGGAATTTTTAATAATGGAGTTGGCTAATGGCTAATGACATTTTATTAATTGAGCCTTTTTTGGTGGGGGCCATAACACTTGGCATGAAAGTAAAAAGGAATAAATGGGCCATATCTTATTTTTGACTTTGTTAAGGAAATGTCAGAAATGCTATTCTTTGCATACTTTTTCCCAGGAACTGAAAGTGTGTTTTGTAGATTATTTTTGAAACGCACTTTTATCATTTATCAAAGGTCGAATTTCGAATTCATGTGAATTTTTTTCAACTCTTATGAATTTGAACATACTCGAAATTTGATTGGGGGTTTATTAAATAAAAAATGTGAATATTTGAAATTCGAACTAATATTACCGACCCGAAAACTTGAATCGAATTCAAAGCAAATTTGGCTAAACTCGAATCATGTTTTTTCTCTAAAAAAACTCGAATGTCACGAAGACTAGTAACATCTTCAAATAGGACCTCTCCCATTGACTTATACATGAACTCGGCAGGTTTTAGGTGGCGAATAGTCAAATTCTAATTTTTAAAGGCGCATGGTTTGATAAATCTCAAAATTTGAATTAAAATTCAAATCAAGTTGGACTAATTACAATTTGAATTTGAGCGTTTTGACCATAAAAAAATTCAAAAATACTATTTTGAATTTTCAATTCGACCCTTAACAAATCTACCCATTAGCATATTTCCTCCTGAACTGCATTTTGCTGTTCTGTTTAAAAAAAACCAACTACAATATGGTCAATTTTCCAGGAGGAGTTGAGCAAACTACATTTTATGTTTTCATTTAATTCTAAAAATTATTGTAAAATGGTGTTGTCCTTAATATTGATGTACTTTATGCTATTTTATTTCAGTGGAGAAAGTGGTTCTGGGAAGACAGAATCGTGCAAGCATATAGTTAAACATTTGTCCTTTAAATGTGGAACCAGCAAAAATTCACTGTATTCAAAGATTAAACATGTAAGTTACTGATATTTATTTACAACACTGGCTAATATTTTTGGTTTCTCCAATTATATTTCACATTCAACTAAGAAGTTTATGATGGTTCCAGAAAATGGCTCACTTTACATAACACAGTGCTGTGTGTCGTTATCATGTAAATGTAAGGTTTGATATATCACTGAAGGACTGGTGCAGATAGGGTCTCCCTCCCTTTAAGCTTCATGCAGCAGCCATAGTTTAAGACATGTCACAAGAGGTGTTACTTTCCAGCAGACATGGTACACATAGACGTGATGAACCAAGGCACACACTTTATTGTAACAGTTCTTACAGGATTGGCAGAAGTACAGACTTTTAGCACTGTTGGCCCACTTTGCTGAAATACTGTACTAATAATATCACACTTCAGCAGGCTAAAGAAACTACAGATTTTATTTCATGCAAATACTGAACAGACACTAAAGCCTTATGCATTTTGGGCACTAGATACATTTAGAGAATCCAGTTAGAGGGGCTGCTCTGATTGCAATTTCAATTAAATCCAATCAGCGCAGCCCTGCAATGTGCATTCATTAGTTGTCTCCCTGACAGAGAATACATTTATTTTTTGCTGAGATTTTTGTGACAATTTTATGGGACATGTCACTCCTTAAGAACAGCATTTTGTAAGGGAAAAATAGTATCAATTAAACGTTATTGTATAAGCATAAAATAACTCTTATTAAAATGGGATAAATTAAAAGTAGGACAGAGATACAAGGGTCTGTTTTTCTTTCACATACAAGATATTCGTTTGTAGCATTGCGGTAGTAAGATATTTATGGGCAGTAGTGATGGATTTATTCGGCAGGTGCAAATTTGCGGTCAGGCTTTTTTTAGTAACATAGGAGATAAACTGTACCAGTACAGTTTTTTTTTATAGTAATAGCAAATTAGTGCCCATGTAAAGTTATGCTCAGTGGTGTTGCAAAAAACCTAAGGGCCCCAGCACATTCAACCCCCGAAAAAAACTTGAATGCCAGAAAGGCTATTAACATGTTCAAATTGGTCCCTGGACCTCTCCAATTGACGTATACATGAACCCGGCAGGTTTTAGGTGGCAAATAGTCAAATATGAATTTTTAAAGGGCCGGGTTTGATAAATCTCAAAATTCAAATTCGAATTGAAATTCTAATCGAGTTTGGATTATTCCCAATTAGAATTTGACAGTTTTTAACCAAAAACATTTCGACCCTTAATAAAACTGCACCTTGTGTGAAAAGCAAGAATGTAATATAAGGTAGTGTTCCTAACTGATTTATTGACTATTTCTGCAAAAACCCTAATAATGCCTCCCTTCTCTTCCACTTTCTGCTCACCGAATTGTCTCACTTTGCAGGGGAGTCGGCAGCATTCAGCACACTGCACTGTAGAATAGGAACCAATCAGCAGCTAAGCTGACCTCATAGGGAAAGGAAACCTGTTTTGCATGTATGACTGCAGGGCTGTGATTGTCTATACCCCTGCTACTATGCTTCTGGCTGGGACTGTTAGGACAAGCCCACCCCTCATTTGAAACATGGACAGGGACCTGAAAACATCTATGGGGAGCGCCAATAAAAGGACCATTTTTGAAGACAATATTAATTTATAACTAAAAGTAAAACCAGCACCATATAGTATTCATTATTGACTACAAAATGAGGGCTTTTTCATTTGTCCTATATGTCTACATTAACAATACATTAGAGTATATGGCTGTTTTTTTCACAGCAAAACGCAGTTAAATATTTTTGCTCATCCATATTTAATATCACCTATAGAAAAGTTGTTACGGGTTGCATATTAAAGGGAATACTGTCTGGACAGTAGCATTAATTATAAACCAATTGTTTTTGGTACATTTCTTTCTTAATAAAATGTTTCACTAATGATTTTCTGGTTTTAATTGATATAATTTGACATTTCAGGTAAACTGCATCTTAGAGGCTTTCGGACATGCCAGAACATCAATTAATAATTCTTCTAGCCGTTTTATTAAATTCCTTGAGCTACAATTTTGTGAAAATAAAAAAATTCTATCAGGAGGTAAGATCAAACACATAGAACCTTTTTGAATTGATCCACAGATATGTTTGAACATTTTCAGTAGAAATTTAGCAAAAAAGATTTTATGGTGAATTTGCTAAGTATTTTATGTTTTTATTCCTGTGACCACATTTTCAGTATTTTGTGCAATTATAACTAATATGCAAATGTTAATGTTACTGCGGTACAAGAAACATTCAGTATCCTGGTATGCCCTTTTGCATTCAAAGAATAGGAAGAGATATAAAATTACCAACCACAGGTAATATCATATGCACATTAGAGGGTAAACAAGAAACATGGTGCAATAGGGCTTGGAGAAGGAGAACAATTCTCAAATGTAATCATTATTTATTTTAGTAAATACTGATAGGAAGATTAGAATAAATAAATGTTCTATTTAAGGCTTAATTGGGGCAATTCCTTGTGTTTTTACACCTATGTTTTTAGCAATTTCATTTCTGATCCTCAGATTTCATGTAATAATACTTTGTTTAAGAAGATCCGGTTTAATGCATACATTACACTGTTGCTAATTATGAGGCTAGCAGGGTTACAACATGGTTGTAATGGAATCTGGCACGGATAACCAAGATGGCGTCCAAGATGGTGGCTCCCTGGTTCTTCACGGACGCAGACGGATGATGTCGATTTCTTCCCACACCCTGATTGGTCGCCGGCGACGGAATGGACGTCGGCGTCAATAATGGGCGCCGGCGTCCGTCGCACACGTCAGCGCGTCAGTCGCCGACGTCAGCGCGTCCGCGCATACGTCATGACGCCGATGCGTCCTAAATTGGCGCCAAACCTGGGCCTTTATAAGGGAACTCCGGACAGTAACCAGTGCCCAATTATAGGTTTAGTTTTCTACTCCTGGGTGTGATTCATTGCGAACTTCTTGTCTATTGTGTACCGACCCTTGCCTGGAATTCTCGACCTTGAACCTCTTCTGCCTGGACTGATCTTGTTGCCTGTTTTTGACCATTCTCCTGTCTCATCCTCTACTGTACTGCGAACTTGGACATTGTTATTTTCCTCCCTTGGTCCTCACTACTCCTGAGGCCTTTGGCCTTACATTATAATTGGGCCATGGACCCGTTGGAGGAGAATCCTGCGCCGCCTGATGTTGGTGGGGCGCTTCGTGGTCTGGCATCCCGTATGCAGTCCTATGAGGTACAGCAGTCTCACTTTGGTCAGGCCTTGGAAACCATTCTTGCCAAGTTGTCGGCGTTAAAACCTGCCGATCCTACTCCTGCACCTACACCTGTAGCTCCGCTTCACGCCACCGAACCCCGCATTCCGGCTCCCCCACTCTATAGTGGTGATCCTACAGCCTGCCGTGGGTTTGTTAACCAGTGCGAGGTCCACTTTGCACTCGCACCCAGCCAATTCCTGTCGGAACGAGCTAAGGTGGGCTTCATATTCTCCCGTCTGCAAGGGAAGGCATTAGAGTGGGCGTCGCCTCTATGGGAAAAGGAGGATCCCATTATCGATAATGCCCGAGCTTTCATCCGGGAACTTCGAGTGGTCTTTGATGCTCCGGGTCGTGCCACTGCTGCCTCCGCACGCCTGTTCCACCTTCAACAGGGAACTCGCTCAGTCTCGGAGTATGCCATTGAGTTCCGCACCCTGGTTGCAGAGACTTCGTGGAACAACGACGGGTATCACGCTGCCTTTTACAATGGCCTGGCGATACGTATCAAGTCTGATCTGGTGTCCAGGGAAATTCCATCCCGTTGGGAAGATCTAGTCGCCCTGGCCATAAAGGTAGATACTCGGCAGAGGGAGTTTCAAGCTGAACTCGACAGAGAGCGCTCCCGAACCAAAAGATTCCACAGGTTCCAACCTACTCTGGCTCCTCGTTTCCAAAGACCCTTCCTTCCCAACCCGGCTCCCATCCTGTCTTCTCCAAATCCTGCGGTTCCTGCCTCCTCTTCCCTGCCTTCGGAAGAACCAATGCAGATTGGACGGGCTCGTCTGACCAAACAGGAAAAGCTTCGGAGAAGGGCTGCTGGACTTTGCCTTTACTGTGGTGGAAAATCCCACTTCGCCTATGAGTGTCCAGTGAAGCCGGGAAACGCCAACACCTAGGTAAGACTGGGGAGACTTACCTGGGTGGAATTGGTCCCTCTCCCCATTCTTCTGCTCAACGCTTCCTCCTTCCTGTGCAGATTAGTTTTGGAACCCAGTCGATCTCTTCTAAGGCTTTCCTTGACTCCGGTGCAGCTGGGAATTTCATCGATAAGGTCTTCGCAGAAAGCCATTCCATTCCGCTGCGATCTCTGGCTGTTCCTCTTCGAGCTTTGGCGATTGACGATCGTCCACTATCCTCCGCTACAATTTCCCACTCCACCGATGAACTTTCCGTTATTGTGGGGTCCATGCACCTTGAAAGATTGTCCTTCCTCCTCATCGATTGTCCTTCTACTCCCATTGTTCTTGGTCTGCCCTGGTTGAATATTCACAACCCTGTAATCGATTGGGCTTCTTCTCAGATCTCCCGCTGGAGTTCTTTTTGCCAACAGAACTGTTTACCTACCAAGTCTATTATTAAAGTTTCATCCGTTTCTTCCAATTCTTCTTTGCCCCCTGTTTATCAAGCCTTCTCCGATGTCTTCAGTAAAAAGTCTGCCGAAACCCTGCCTCCCCATCGTCCTTATGATTGCCCCATCGAACTTCTTCCAGGAACCATGCCTCCCAGGGGTCGCATCTATCCACTGTCTCCTTCTGAAACCGGTGCCATGAAGGAGTACATTCAAGAAAATCTGCAAAGAGGCTTTATTCGTCCTTCTTCTTCCCCCGGCTGGAGCCGGCTTCTTCTTTGTAGAGAAAAAAGATGGAGGTTTGCGGCCCTGCATTGATTATAGAGGTCTGAATAAAATCACAATTAAAAACCGTTATCCCCTTCCTCTCATCTCTGAACTGTTTGACCAACTAAAAGGGGCTTGTCTTTTCACCAAGTTGGATCTTCGTGGGGCTTATAATTTAATTAGTGTCAGAGAGGGAGATGAATGGAAGACCGCGTTTAACACCCGGGACGGGCATTACGAATATCTTGTCATGCCTTTCGGTCTCTGTAACGCCCCCGCGGTCTTCCAAGAATTTGTAAATGACATTTTCAGAGATTTACTGGGCCAGTATGTGGTGGTGTACCTGGACGATATTCTTATTTTCTCCAAAAATCTTGCTCAACATCGTCTTCAAGTTCAAGAAGTACTTTCTCGTCTTCGAAAGAACAACCTGTTTGCTAAGTTGGAGAAATGTTCCTTTGAAGTTTCATCCATTTCCTTCCTAGGTTACATCATTTCCCAACAAGGCTTCAGGATGGATCCAGCCAAGGTTTCAGCAATTCAAGATTGGCCTCTCCCCACCAGTGTCAAGGCTGTTCAAAGATTCATCGGCTTTGCTAATTATTACAGACAGTTTATTAAAGGTTTTTCTTCTAAAATTGCTCCAATTCTTGCTCTTATTCAAAAAGGGGGTAAACCACAACATTGGCCTCCTCTAGCCTTGGAAGCCTTCAAGTCTCTTAAAGAATCCTTTTCATCTGCCCCAATCCTCAGGCACCCTGAACCTCTCCAACCTTTCTTCATTGAAGTAGATGCCTCGGATATCGGAGCAGGAGCAATTTTATCCCAAAGATCCTCTGCCGATGGTAAGCTGCATCCATGTGCCTTCTTTTCCAAAAAGTTTTCCTCTTCCGAAAGGAATTATGATGTTGGGAACCGTGAGTTACTGGCCGTCAAACTTGCTCTTGACGAGTGGAGACACTTTCTCGAAGGATCATTGATCCCTGTGACCATCTTCACTGACCACAAAAACCTTGAATATATCCAGACCCTTAAGCGCCTCAATCCCCGACAAGCCAGGTGGGCATTGTTCGTCTCACGTTTTAACTTCATCTTAACTTTTCGTCCTGGTTCAAGAAACAAGAAAGCGGATGCCCTTTCCAGAAGTTTTATTCCTGAAGATCCCATCTCCGAAGACCCAGAATCCATTGTGCCTCCTACAAAAATCATTGCTGCTCTTTTTCCATCCTTGGCCTCCCAGTTATTGTCTGTTCAACCTTCTGCTCCTGAAGGAACCCCTCCTGGTGTTGCCTTTGTTCCTCCTGAACTCCGTCATTCCATTTTGGTCCAGTCCCACAGCTCCAAGCAGGCCGGGCATCCTGGAGTCAAGAAAACCACTGAACTTCTGTCTCGTCTTGTATGGTGGCCTTCCCTAAGAAAGGATGTTAAAGACTTTGTTTCTTCTTGCTCTGTGTGTGCTGTATCCAAATCTGGGCGTTCCCCTCCCAAAGGGTTACTCTTACCACTACCCATTCCCTCCCGCCCATGGACTCATTTATCTATGGACTTCATCGTGGACCTCCCTAACTCCTCTGGTTACACTGTTATTTGGGTGGTGATTGACAGATTCACTAAAGTTGCACACTTTACTCCCCTTCGAAAACTTCCCTCTGCTTCTGAACTTTCTTCATTATTCATTAAACACATTTTTCGCCTCCATGGTTTCCCTGCCGAAATTGTCTCTGACCGTGGTTCCCAATTTGTTTCTAAGTTCTGGAGATCCCTGTGTAAAGCCCTCGGTGTCTCTCTTCAATTTTCATCTTCATACCATCCCCAGTCTAATGGAGCAGCAGAAAGGGTTAACCAGGCCCTTGAACAATTTCTTCGATGCCATGTATCACTGTGCCAAGATGACTGGGCGGATCTGCTTCCATGGGCAGAATTTGCACATAACAATGCATTACACATTTTTTCCGAAAAGTCCCCTTTTTTCTGTATGTACGGTCTTAACCCTTTGGCTTTTCCTCAGGACTTATTACTTACCAATGTCCCTGCCGCCAACGACCAAGCTGCTCACATGTCAGCCATTTGGCACGCCACGGTCATCAATCTGGAAAAAAGTTCCCTGGTCCAGAAAAGGTTCGCGGATCAAAGAAGAATCCCTTCCCCTTTGTACGCACCTGGCGATAAGGTTTGGCTATCCACCCGAAACATCCGTCTTAAAGTCCCCTCTCCGAAGCTTGGTCCCAAGTTTATTGGTCCCTTCTCCATCTCTGAGATCATCAACCCGGTGGCTGTTCGTCTACAACTTCCCTCAGAGATGCGGATTCCTAACGCATTCCATGTCTCCTTGCTCAAACCTGCAGGTACTTCTTCTTCTTCTTCTTCCTCAGCTCCTGTCTTGGTGGATGGACATCAGGAATTCGAGGTTAAAAGAATCCTGGATTCCCGGATTTCGAGGGGCACCCTACAATACCTCATTGAGTGGAAGGGGTTCGGCCCTGAGGAGTGCTCCTGGGTAAGAAATTCTGACGTCCACGCCCCTCTCCTGGTCCAAAAATTCCACCGGCAATTTCCTTCCAACCCAGGTGGTCCGGAGGCCCCCCTAGGGGGGGGTACTGTAATGGAATCTGGCACGGATAACCAAGATGGCGTCCAAGATGGTGGCTCCCTGGTTCTTCACGGACGCAGATGGATGATGTCGACTTCTTCCCACACCCTGATTGGTCGCTGGCGACGGAATGGACGTCGGCGTCAATAATGGGCGCCGGCGTCAGTCGCGACGTCCGCGCGTCCGCGCATACGTCATGACACCGATGCGTCCAAAATTGGCGCCAAACCTGGGCCTTTATAAGGGAACTCCGGACAGTAACCAGTGCCCAATTATAGGTTTAGTTTTCTACTCCTGGGTGTGATTCATTGCGAACTTCTTGTCTATTGTGTACCGACCCGTGCCTGGAATTCTCGACCTTGAACCTCTTCTGCCTGGACTGATCTTGTTGCCTGTTTTTGACCATTCTCCTGTCTCATCCTCTACTGTACTGCGAACTTGGACATTGTTATTTTCCTCCCTTGGTCCTCACTACTCCTGAGGCCTTTGGCCTTACAATGGTCTACAAATCAGCTCTCAGTTGTCATCCTAAATTATTCTCCTCTAAGCTATAGGATCACCACATGAAAGTATGGTAGATGAACATAAACAATCTGCATTTACAAAAAACAACTCGAAAGCTAGGCAAAAATGTATTTTTAATCTCAGGATGTTCTCTATAACAGATCAAACATCATGTACAAGCACCATAGAAGATCCATGTTCAAGTCATTTCTAAAAACAAAATTTACACAGGATGAATTAGTCACTGGTGTGAAACTGTAATGGTTGTTCAAGAAGCCATGGCTTGTGACAGGAAGATAAATGATCAAATTTCATGTGAAATTATCCAATTGCTGAAGCAATTACAAAATGCTTCTCTATTGCTCCATTCAGATATTTTGTTGTTTATCCATAAACTAGAGGCTTGTAAAATTGTGTTTATTTTGTTCAATTTTCTGACCATAAACTGATTCCATTTTTCAGTGAACACTGCTTCTAGTACATAAAGTTATTATAGTGGTTTAGTCTGAGTATGTTCCAATCATAATTTATGTAGGTAAATGACAGCAGAACGGAATTCTGTTCTTACGTCCATGTTTACACTGACACTGCATTTCTCCATAAAATATATTTTTGCCCAAACAGCAGCTCCTTTCCCTGACTTTAGTCTAGTAAATAATGGATTCATTATTGAAACCACTGGACCATGTATAGCATTCTGGTTTGCTGCACTTTCTAAATGTTTCATGAAACCCTAACAAAAATATGTTTTTAGCAAAATAACTGGATCAGTTTGGGGAAATAACAGTAAATGGTGTTGGATATCATGTGATGTATAGTTTTTATTGTATTCATTTCTATTTCAGCCAGAGTGTATACATATATGTTGGAGAAGGCCCGTCTCCTTAGTTACCCTCCAGGACAAAGCAATTTTCTTGTTTTCTATTTAATGATGGATGGATTATCTGCTGAAGAAAAGTACAACTTATACCTCAAGAGTTTATCTGCACACAGGTATCACAAAGTCAATTAAGATTAAAAATACAGGTAGATTTTCGTGTCCCCTTTATTCATTGTTATAGGACCAGCCTTTGCAGATGGTAAATATGTTCTGATGGAAACATATTCATGTTTTCTATTAAGGTTTTTTCCATTTAGATGTATGCCTATGTGTGTGTTAACACAGGTCCTTAATGACATCCATATTGACAGATTGTATGCCCATGATAGGTATTCAGTCTTCATGTTCATCTGTACTTTTGCTAAAATGAATCGCTCAAGGATTATACTGGATGCTTCATTGGCTTCCACAAAAGTCATGTTTATTGACATTTGTAACTGCAGCTTTAAGATGAATAATGCTGTTTCTCAGTCCTAATTACTTTACATAACAGCAACATATACAACAAATGTATTGTCAATACTAATATGCATTGAGGGTGCCTGATTCTCTTTTAAAACTATTCCAATTCTTAACCTAACTGGCATTCAATGTAACCTTCCAGGAATGTATAGGATAACAAACACTGTAGGTATAAGCACCCCACAATGTTGGAATATATGCAGAAAGTTAATAAACATAAATAGTCAGTTAATTTTGCTCTGGGCAGATGCTTAATGGGCAAGTGCATGTTTAGGATAAAAAGAATTTTAAAACAAGACTCCACGTGACATGGAGCTGCTGAAAAAGTGCATATATATATAAAACATAATTTCTTGTTAAAGTTCATAAGGTACATGACAAGGGGATTTCTCAATTGACTCTTAGCCCTCAGCCCCCATTGAACTCCATTGCTACATACTTGATAATGAAACACCAGGAGTCAGAAATGGGGTAAAATGTGCACAGCATTTATTCACATTTTATCAAATGAATAGGACATTGCCAGCCTAACCCAAAGCAATATTCAAAGCCAGAATTCCATAAGAGATCACTACTATGCTGTGCCGTTCCTCACTGAAGACTTGAAATCAGCACTACTGTATGCCATTATATCCACCATTGAGTATTAGGCTGCCTCTGCCTACAGAGAGGATATACCCCAAATCTACTACCAGCATGAGCTTCATCTCCCACCATGAGAGAAGTTCAGCAGATGATAGGAAATCTAAGCAGGCTGTCATCTTGCCCAAGCAGTAGTAGTGTCTGTATCAATCAACCCAACATGCAGTTGCAGCAGAGAACCCCCTTTGTCCCTCTTCTAAATTTACCTGTGCAGTACTCTAGCAAGGTCCTACTGCCACATCAAGCCCTACTGAAAACCTTCAGTTGGGCTTGTCCCCACCATAAATATATAAATATTGCTTATTAGTTAGCACAAAATTTAAAAAGTATAAAAAACAATAACTATTCACAAAATATACAAAACATGTTCTTTGTATCAAACACTGTACCACAGGATGGAACAAAATTGGCCACTAGCCTTATGATATAAATGTTTTTTAATATCATATGTATGCCATAAACATAAATAAATACATTCCTTTATTGAAATACATTTAAAATAATCTATGACCTTGTGCAATTGACAGCAAAGCCAGCCACCCTCCTATGGATATATATTTGTTGGACAGTGTGACAAAGAGCTATGTCCCAATAGGCTGCCTGTATATGATGGGAGGTATATAGCACCCAGCCTGAGGTATTGGCTCCTTTAAATCTCCAGGGTAAGACAGGCTAGGACGCTGCTTTGAGCTATTCCCCACAACAGATTAAAGCAAGGCAAACTTACCACTAGGTTGCTTGCCATGCCGGGCCAAACAGTTCACTGCTAGAGAACTGGATGAGCACAAAAACCAAACAACTACAACATTCCATTGGCCAGGAGACTTGACCTAGGAAATCGTATCCTGGGTACAAAACTTACATTGCTTTTAATAATAATGGGGTGCAGGTCAGACTGCCCTTTCTGTTGAGACATTCTTTCTACCATACATGCATGGCTCAGAGGGTAAAGTAAACCAACCACTTTGCCATGCTGCTTCCTTAGCAGCCCATCCACTCTGTAGAGACCCCCTTCAGCTGTACATGCCCAGCCCAGAGGGCCCAGCTCAGAGGGTAAGGTAAACCAACCACTTTGCCATGCTGCTTTCTTGACAACTTATCCACTATGTAGAGACCATCTCCAGCTGTACATACCCTGCCCAAAGGGCCTAGCTCAGAGGTTGAGCTCAACCAATCACTTTGCCATTCTGCTTTTGTAGCAGCCCATCCATTTTGTAGAGACCTCCCTCCAGCTGTACATGCCTGGTTCAGAAGAAAAGGTCAACAATCACTTTGAGATGGTGCTCCCATAGCTATTCATCCACTCTGTAGAGACCCCCCTACCTCCAGTCATACCTGCCTGGCTCATAAGGTACGGTCAACTTACCACTTTGCCTTGCTGCTCCATTAACCGCCTATCCACTCTGTAGAGACCTCCCTCTCCAGCCGTATTTGCCTAGCTCAGAGGGTAAAGTCAACCAACCACTTTGCCATGCTGCTTCCTTAGCAGCCTATTCACTCTTTAGAGACCCTCTCCAACCATACATGCCCAGCCCAGATGGCCCAGCTCACAGAGTGAGGTCAGCCAACCACTTTGCCATGCTGTTTCAGCCCATCCACTTTGTAGAGACCTCCCTGCAGCTGCATATGTCCAGCTCAGAGGGTAAGGCCAACCAAACCCTTTGAGAGGATTCTGAGACATGTGTACGGTGAAAGCTGCAAGTGCTGGAAAGTTGTGTTAATGTGTACACCAAGGTGGGTGTTGAACTGGGACTGTTAATCCTATGTGAAGCTAGTATGCTAAGAAGTGGATTTTGTTCCTAATAAAATCCAACCAAGCTGCATTTAAACAACAAAATGTGGTGTCAGACTCAATTTCTGTGCTTAATCTGTGCTGTGGCCTATAGTTTTAGCTACCTGGGTGTCGCAATATATATTTATATACATATGCACACACACACACACATAAATGCAGTAAAACTAACTTTACTCCAAGTGACAATAAGCTCTATTTTATATAATTACCCATTGGTATTTGGAAACCTACTAGACATACTGATAGAGGATTTTAATCACCTTCTAGCTACATCTGATTTTGCCAATCTCTAAACATAAACCAGTATAATTTGGTCATTCGGATCCCTAGTCCTGCAGCCCTGTGTATATAGCTCCAGGGCTTTCCTTTAACTGCCTAATTATTAGGAAGTTGTCAGGGAGCCGGGAGCTCCCTCCAGGGAGGTAGTCAGGATCGAGGAGGAAGCCCTCTTGAGGGAGCAAGGTCGCGGTGTCCAAAGGGTTAATCAAAGGAGTAGTCAGAATCCAGGCAAGAGTTCACGGGCAGGCAGATAACAGCAAAGTCCAAAGTCCAGGCAAAGGGTCAGGATAATAATCAGGAACAAGATTTCAGCAATAGCAGCTCACAGGGAACCCAGGATACACTCAGGAAATGTTTCCTATACTTGGGCGCCATTCTGGCATCTTGGTAGCGTTTTTATATTTGAATTTGGCGCCATAGTGACATCATTGGCGTCCTTGCACCGACGTCAGTGTGTTGACATCATCGTGCCAGCGCCGCTACCCACATGGCAGCCATGGGCACCGCCATTTTGGGAGCGACACCAGCAGGGGAGGACACGCCGCCTGGAGCTCCTGGAACTGCTCCGGGCGGCGATCGTGAAGTCAAGCTATTTTGGTAGCACTGTGTTAGCTATTTGTTTCTGTTGTTTCGTATTCTTTCTTCTAAATTAAAAATAAATATTTTGTCATTGTGTGTTTTTATAGTCCAATTTTCGTTTGAAGCAAATTTGCACATGCTTTGTCTGGTGAAATATATTTCTAAGACATACTGTAATTACTGTCTTTTCAGGTAAACATTTACTATGTCCCATTAAATCCCTAAAGGACATTAGAGTGTTTACTGTGCTGCATTATAGACTTATCAATGTTGACTGTGGAGCATTTAGGCAGATGACTACAAATTTAGTGGAAAATTGTTAATAATTAGAACTGAACAAACTGTAACAAGAGAACTAATATATCAGTTGCTGACATTTTAATTTTCCTAATATAGTAGCGTCAGGTCACCCTCACCAAAACAAAAGTTACTTTTATAGTACAGGATAAATTACTTAACTATCGCAAAAATGAAAATGAAATCAATTTAAAAGGTTGTACTATTTCTGTAATACAGTTATTCCTCAGCATCCCCCTCTCAGCAATCTGTCTATCTTCATGCAGGAGTTGCATGAAGTCAATCAGATTTTGATTACCAATTATGTCTAATACATGCTTTAGGGGAGGCTCCCTTTGCCTAGATGATGTATGAGAGTTCTCTTTTTCAAAATAACTAACTGACAGAAATTCTGTCTATCTACATGCAGGATTTGTGCTGGAGTCAGTTATTTGGTTAGATTTTGTTTGTGCTGGAGTCAGTAATTGAGTGAGACTTAATACATTTGCTAAGCAAAGAAGATGTTTGGACCTAACTATGAATCAAAATCTAACTCGGACTCCTGCAGGTAGAGAGACAGATTGCTAGAAGGGGAAAGTGAACAATAAATTGATTATAACAGAAAAAGTACATATTATTTAATTGTTTATATTTAGAAAGGTATTTATTTCTGTGAGATAAAGCTTATACTACATTGCCACTATAGTTCCCCTTTAATATAATGTAAACTTAATCAATTAATTATACAGTACTCTAAGAAATAATGTATGCCTTTTTTACACATCAAAGCATGGCAATGTGTGGTGCATTATTACCCTGTTTTTACACAGCATAATAAATATGCCCCTAAGAGTTTCTGGATCATACTGATCACACTGAAAATGAATTCCCAAAAGGTTTATGTTTTTAATGACTTTTTATTATGAGACTAATATGAGATAAATAACTGTAACATACTGGTATTTGACAGTTATTTTCTCCTTTTGATTGCACAGGTATCTGAATCAGAATGTACCGAAGGATACAACATCACTATTAGCAAGTACCCAGAACAGAGAGAAATTTGATAACCTGAAACAAGCCCTAATTGCTCTGGGATATAACAACCTTGTAAGTCATATAAACATATTGAGCATAGCTATCACAGATTACTTGTCTTTATTTTCTTATAAAACTTTGCATGCAAAGAAGAATATTTTCCCAATTGAGCTACTGCAATTTTCTAAAGTAGTATTTCTCAAACTGAGACCTGTTCAACTGTGAGGCTTGCTTGCATTGTTGCTGAGGTATAAATATATATAATTTTTCAAGAGGGACCTTCACTCCGTATTTTAAATCACCAAGGGGCCGATTCACTCAGCTCGAGTGAAGGGTTCGAATGAAAAATACTTCGAATTTCGAAGTATTTTTTGGGTACTTCGACCATCGAATTGGTTAAATTCGATCGAATTCGATCGAAGTCGAACGAAATCGAACGATTCGAAGTAAAAATCGTTCGACTATTCGACCATTCGATAGTCGAAGTACTTGCCCTTTAAAAAAAACTTCGACCCCCTACTTCGGCAGATAAAACCTACCGAAGTCAATGTTAGCCTATGGGGAAGGTCCCCATAGGCTTGCTAAGCTTTTTTTGATCGAAGGATTTTCCTTCGATCGTTTGATTAAAATCCTTCGAATCGTTCGATTCGAAGGATTTAATCGTTCGATCGAACGAAAAATCCTTCGATCGTTCGATCGCAGGATTAGCGCTAAATCCTTCGACTTCGATATTCGAAGTCGAAGGATTTCAATTCGAGGGTCGAATTTCGAAGTATTTTTAACTTCGAAATTCGACCCTTCGTGAATCGGCCCCCAAGTGTTTATTATCACATCACTGTGCATCACTGGACTGCACAGTGATGTGATAATAAACACTTGCTGATTTAAAATACGGAGTGCTGTTCCCTCTTGAAAAATTCTGTATATATTTTGAACAAGCACCCACCACAAGGAAGTTTTGGCAAGAGTGTGGGTACTTACTAAACAACTATAGATATATATATATATATATATATATATATATATATATATATATATAAACATTCACAAAGTACCTGCACTCCTTCCTTGCTGTTCAGGCGTGGGTGCTTGGTCAATCAAAGTATTTTACATTCAAAGTGGACCAGCACACCAAAAATCCAAAAGAAGTTTATTCCAACATCACTCATGTGTCCAACGTTTCGGCCCACGTTAGGGCCTTTATGAAGGATGATTTGATAAAGGCCCTAATGTGGGCCGAAACGTTGGACACATGAGTGATGTTGGAATAAACTTCTTTTGATTGAAGATTTTTGGTGTGCTGGTCCACTTTGAACGTTTTATATATATATATATATATATATATATATATATATATATATATATATATATATATACAGTTTGTGTACATGTAAACAGTGCTTACGATTGTTTACTTCTGCTTTATATAAACATGCATACCTGCCTAATTTATATAAATTCTAATTTTATATAATTATATAAATTATATAATTATATAAATATATATCAGTGTTAAAGATAGCTCAGCTTGTTTACTTCTGTTTTATATAAACATGGACACCCACCTAATGTATATAAATTCTAATTTTATATAATTACAATTAAGCAATATATTTAATTCTTAATGATTTGTGATCTTCTGTATAATAGGAGATGGAGAACCTGTTTGTGATCCTCTCAGCTGTTTTGCACATTGGAGATATACGGTTTACAGCCCTAACAGATGCTGAAACAGCTTATGTATCTGACCTGCAGCTCCTTGAGCAAGGTTAGTGGAACTTCAATTATTCCCTTGGTTCTCAAGGTTGTTCATGGGTTTTAAAAGATGTTATTCAGGTAAAAGTTTTCCCTGTTGAATCCAATAGAGGGAGCCATGTCACTACTACAAAGAAACTGTTCCTACCCTAACCACTAGATAATCATTGTTTGCTTATCTAATAAGCCTCATAAAAATAAAATTACTATATCTATGTGACACATACAGTATGTCAATAGGATCAACATTTTCATTGTGTTGTCAATATGGTCAATTTGACAATAAAAATGTATGCACACAATCAAAGTATTTATTCAATGTCAAATCATATAATACGGAAGGAACTCATATCAGCTTCTTATGGTTTCAGTTTTATACACTGAAATATAATTTCACTGAATACCTGTAAAAATCATAATAATAAAAATGTTATGTTAAAACTAAATGTTAGGAAAGTAGGGAAAACCCTGTGGGGCAAATTCACTAAGCGCCGAAAATACGCTAGCGACTTCTTCACCGTACTTCGCCAGGCGAAGTTTCACAAGGGCGCCGCTAATTCACTATAATCCAAAGTTGCGCTCAGAGAGGCGAAAGGTAGCAAAGTTGCGCTAGCGTTAATTCTTCAAGCAAAGCGTAGTTACGCTAGCGATGCTTAATTTGCATACGGCGCCAAGTTAAAGTACAATGGACGTTTATGTAGCAGCAAATACATTACACTACACAAGCCTGGGAAAGCTTCATAAAATAGAGTTGTTATTTTTCCCTATACATATATACTATATAGTTCAGGTGCCATATGTGGGGAAATGTAGGGGGGTAGGAGGGTACCCCAAAAAAATGTACAATCTTTTTCAGCCTATCACCCTTAAAAAAGTAAAAGATGCCAGCGTTTTTTGGGACTTAGAAACAATTTCAACTTTTTTTGAAGCAATCCTATCTACTCTATTGCACTTTGCCTGGTCTGAGGTGGTGAATGCAAGTCTGGCGCAAGAGGTAACGGTCAGTAAAATGGGCAAGTTAGTGAATTAGCGTAGTTACGTCCCTTCGCCAAAGCACAACTTCATCTGGCGTAAGGGTGCGAAGTAGCGCTAGAGTAGGTCCACTTTGCTAGCGAATTTACGCCAGCACCCGTTAGTAAATCAGCAAAGTAACGAGATGACGTCATGCTGGCAAATTTGTGCTAGCGTTAGCCGATTTGTGCTTTCGTGAATTTGCCCGTGATTGTAGAATAGTGAGCAAAGTGTCCAAGAGCTAAATAAAATGTTGGAGAGAGTTCACAGCTTGATATTAGGCTTTTGTCAGAGAAATCTCCAGTTGTATCTGACTTTTTGCAATAATTCAGTTGCAGGAATGCTGCAGGTGTCACCTGATGAGCTGTCTGCTGCCTTAACAACGGAAGTTCAGTACTTCAGAGGTAGGTAAAGCTGATTTCATATATTTTTATGCCCCCGAAGGCACTTTGTAACATTGATACTGGAGAGATTAATATTACTAATTAGTGCCAATAAAAATAATTCTGATGTCCACATATTACTTTCTGTTTACTGCAATGGATCTCATCTAGCCACTGCTGAAAACTGCTAGTGGGCATTCTTAGGTTTAAAAAGATCAGTTATTTGTATACTAATGCAAAGTTGAACATGAACGGTGTGGGATCTATTACTGGGAAGACTGGTTTCGAAAAAGCTTGAAAATACACCAGAATGCCTTTACCAATAAGGGCCCATTTACTAACAATAGAATTGCATTTTTTTCTCCTCAAATCACGAAAAATTTGTGGTTTTCCTATTTTGCTAAAAAGCTCTAAAATTTGAGATTTATTAAAAGAAAAATGGGAAAGATGAAGTTTCATCATAGCGCACAGGCAAACCGCAAAAGAGGGAAAGAGTCCTCCCCCATATGGGAGGCAGGCCCATAAAAACTGCACAATTTTGCTTTTGCAGGCAAAGCCATTCGCAAGCTCATGGTTCGCAAGCTCAGCTAAAGTTGTTGGTTTAATGTTGTCACCATGTCATTTACAGATTGAAGCATTCCATGGGCATCTCTTACTAAAGCACTACCCTTCTTAACAGCCAACATGAGTTTAATCCTAGTAGTGCATAATGTAAAATGGCTAAACAACCCCTGCAAGCTGAGGCTGGCAGCTGATTACTATAAAAAATTAGGAGGCAATATTTTTATGCAAGAAACACACTGTTAAAGGTAGCGCAATATTGTGCAGGAGGATTTACCAAAATGTCTCTCACATGGTCAAAAAACGAGGAGTAGCAATCCTCATTAAGAAAAATACCCCTTTCACAGAAAAAGAAGTGATCAGAGATCCAAAAGGGAGCTTCATAATTGTTAAATGCATATTGAATAATAGAGACACAATACTAGTATCACTGTATGCACCTAATGATAAGCAAACAAAGACTAGAAGATAGATTAGCTGCTATACTCTCTCACCACATATTAATAGGGGGGGGGACTTTAATGCTACTCCACATGCAACATTAGACTGCTCCGGAGGCCTAACACAAGCCAATCCCCAGTGTCTACCAAACCTCTTACAACCTTTATTAATAATTTAGCTCTCTGGGATGATGGAGACACAACATCCAGGAGGCACAACATACACGTCTTATTCGAAATGTCCACAAATCATATTTATGCATCGATTTCTGGCTTACTAATCCTAAAACCCTTCCCCAAATGATATACAGTATAGTGACACAGCCAAAATCTCTCCCCATTCGGCTGTACTGAGCAAACTTACAGATTGGGGAAACCGGGCCACAAACAAATTTTGGAGACTCAATGAATCCATGTTAGAGAGAGTAAGTAAATACAGGAACTAGTTCATGAAAATAAAAATTATTTCACCCAAAATCGCACGGAAGAAGTAAGTGTAGTGAAATTGTGGGTAACCTACAATTGATCAAACAGGCATCACAGAAAAAAGCAAGGTTACAAAAGATACAGGACCTACCAAAATCAATTAGACAACTAAAGAAAGCACATAGTGAATAAAAGATACAGTAACAAGTGAATAAAAGATATAGTAACTGAACAAAATTGCTGAAGAGCTGGGGATGAACTAAACACATACTGAATAAACAAGTGGAAAAAGCCCTTCAGTTCACAGGTCAGAAATTCTATGACAAAAGCAACAAAGCTGACACATTGATTGCACGTAAACTTAGTCCCAGAGTTAACACTCAAGCATTAAATCCACTTCGGGATGACAATGGGACGTTAACCTATGATCTGGGCGCCATAGTTTCAAACCTACTATTCCAAACTTTATGCAGGGAATACCCAGATCAGACTTAGAATACCACATCCCAGATCACATCCTTTCTAAACAAAATAAATACAACCCTATTACTTGTGAAGAAGTAGAGGAAGCCAAACTGGCAAAGCACCAGTCCGGAATATATTTTCCTCAATATTTTATAAAAAAAACTGGCTAAGAACCTTCCTAAAAAATTAGCCGATCTCTTCAACACAGTATTAGACAGAAAAGTAACCCTCCCAGCCGAGATGCTGAAGGCAAACATTGTGGTGATACCCAAACCAGATAGAGATTTAACAAAACAAATCAAACTATTGGCCAAAGTTCTAGCCAACAGACTCAACATAATCTTGTGTAGATTAGGCCATCCGGACCAAAACAGGCTTTGTCCCAGCCAGACCACTGACAACATCAGAAGAATACTAAACATAATGGCAGTAATCAAAGCCCAACAGGTACCATCAGTCACCCTGTTCCTAGATGCTGAAAAAGTGTTTGACAGGGTAGACTGGTGGTACCTACATTATTATTATTGTTATTATTATAATCCTTGTGCCTGTCTGAACCTAATCCAAATCCTAATTTGCATATTCCTCTTTTTGGCTATTGCCTCCATCTGTAAATAAGATAAGATAACTGAACTGTACAAATGCAAAGCAGTAAACTATGATACTGTATGATTCTGTGAAATGTGTACCTATTAAGCATTGTTATAGAGGAGTGGAGAGGTATACCGTTGGAATTTTTTTTTCAAAAAACCATGTCCATGTCAAAACAATGCTACTTGGCACTGAGCAGACCTTATTGCATGTGCCTTCACATTATGGAGATAGTTCAATACTCCAGCATTCCACTAAATATATCCCAATAATTGTACCAAGCAAAATATCTGTGTCTTTGTGATTCAATACAGATTTATTGACTGTTGACTGGGACAGTTCTTTTGATCTGTTGATCATAGTGTGGTCCCTAATTCTATTGTCAAAACGTGACATCTGTATTCATGTTCTTCATCATTTTTCTTTAATTGAGATCTTGTTATAAGGACTTCCTCTGTAAAGTGTAATTCAAAGAAACATTCAGCTATCATGCAACCTGCACTTTGCTGTAAATAAGACACATGTCTCGTGGTTCAGAAAAGTCTCTGAACAGTCCATATAATATATGTAGTAAAATACTTAGAAGTACATGATTTAGAGCTGATTTATATGTTTAGTTCTTTATGGGTGGTATGTATTCTTATGCCTCGCTAATCTGCTCTGTGTTCTGCAAAGAAAAGGGTCACAGATGAAAGATACCAGTAAATGGCAATATACATGCAATTGGTAAAAAGTAATTTGTCCTGAACCCAGTTCTATATTATGTGTGTTTCTATTGTTTGAAATTTCATAGAGCGCATACAAAGGATTATGGTATAAGAATATTGTGAAAGGCTAGGCATACATTTGACTAATATATGATTAATATTTGATTATTTATTGTATAAGATTTTCGTTCAGCAAAGATCTAGTCTATAAGATCAAGTCTTATAGACACTTGCTCTGTCTTATAATTAAAGATAAGACCATGGCTGATGCAAAATAACATACATTTGTATCATGTAAAAAACCTAGAATATATTCTGGTGTTTTGTTAAAACTGAGTTTAATATAACAAAAAACTGCCATAGCTTTCAATATCTACATGTTTGGTGAAACTGCAATTTTGGGCTTCTACATTAGCCTTCAGGCTATAGATTGATATGCATGTGGCACCATTATCAACCATAGGTAGACTAACTACTACTACTATATAAATAAAAGATTATATTAGTTACCACAAACAGTTGCTAGCTGTTGCATTCAAAGTTGTAAAGCCTTTGCAAATTTCAACACATATTGGACAATTTTTGCAGATAATGTTGTATTTTCAGTTATATGCCTTTTTTGTATTTGAAACACAGGAGACATGATAACCCGCAGACATTCTGTGGATACAGCTGAATTTTATCGAGACCTTCTAGCAAAGTCATTGTATTGTCGTTTATTTAGTTTTCTAGTAAACAACATCAACTACTACCTCCAACATCAAAATGATCAAACCAGGTAAGACTGACTTTTAAAGAAGCGTCCAAGCACATAAAACCCTTGTACTGTATCTGAAATTAATAAGAGATTAGAAAAATCAGGGGTAAGGGTGTCATTGAGTTAACTTTGTAATGTAGGATGCTAATTTACATTGAACATATGCCCCCAATTAAGATATCCTAAAATATCTAATCCATCTATAAAGAATGATTGCTCTCAGATAAACCCCCAAACTTGCTTTCCTTGAAAAGTTACGTTACAGCAGCCATATTGGCCTAGCATATTTGCCCTGCATGTTGATAAGGATGCTTAATATATTAGTGGAAACATATATTTTGAACAGTTATTTAAGACAGTTTTCTGTACCTCACCTTTCAGTCAACTACAGTGCTAATTTATACTGTATGTCTGGGGGACCAATTGCAGAAGAAAACCACTACCATTTTATTTCAATACAAATTATGAAATACCGTTGAATATATAATATCAATTCTGCACTTGGTTTATGTTATACACAGAAATAACATGTCATTTTCCATATATGGTTTTCCTCCATTGTCTTGCCTAAGACCTAAAAGCCTGTGGTACATGGCTGGTACAGTTATTGGATGAGCCACAGAGAGCTCTGTAATTCCATCTGATCATTGCTCTAATGACCTCAAAGTGTATTTTTAATTCTTATCAAAGTAACCTCTCACAGCAGGAAACCCATCTTACCAAAATTAGGAAGTACCTGCTAATTTGGTGTTTGATTTAAACAGCGGCCAATCAGCAGTGCAGGTTGAAACCTTGAAAGGTTTTTAGTGCACCAACTTATAGGGCACCACTTATATCCTTTATAAGGCTATATATGATTGCATCTTAAGTTTGGTAATTAACATCCTGGGATGTGATCTGATTGTGTTCTTAACCATGATTTCTCATGCTAATATGATAATGTGAATATCATAGTGCTAACTTCAGTCTGTTTTCCAAACTCTCCTATTTTGTGTCTCTCTCTGACATATAACTGGTCTGTATCCCCATAAATCACTGCTATATTTCAAATATTTCACATGCACAAACACTGGCCGCCATTCCTGGATAGGATAGTAGGAGTTTCTACACAGATTCTATGCTTAAACAATACTATTTTACAGCTGCTCCCATATGATCTCAACCAACAATTAGTTTTAATACATTGTTTAGCAAATGGGCATCATTCAGATTGTGTCCAATCTAGTGTTACTGACAGAAAAGCTAATCAGTAATAAAAAAAATTAATACATAATAAAAAATGTTTTTATTACAAATAACAATAGAATACTCAAAACAGTACTATTCGTATTACAGAAATGTTATTCTGCTTTGAAACAAAACACAATTATTGGCTGAACATAGTAATCATTGTTGCTTTTTGGTTCCACTTTTTCTTAACAATAGAAGTTTCCAAATGAGTTTCTAACAATATACAAAAGGCTTCACAGAACTATGCTTAGCTCTGTTGCCCCCTCCTCAAATTCCAAATTCCAAAGTTCTTATTATGAAGGATTGTAGCACATACTGTACCTGCTCATTGCATTGTAGATGATGGGTACACGGAGTGATCATCACCGGCAACTCTATCTGTGAGATCTTATAGATATGAAAACCAAAACAACACAACAGGGATTTAATGCAATTTTTTTTTTTATAAAACCTTGCGTTTATGTAAATTTGCAGTGACTACAAAAAATTTTTTTGTGCCATTACCCTGTCTAACCAATTACATTTGAGACAAAGTAATAATATTGTAAAAGACCAAACATATTTGGTACAAGTGGAAAAGAAAAAGTAGGACAGCTCAGAAGACAATCCTAGTAAAACTATGTTACGTTAAATTCATATGCCAGTTGAAGACAGCAGATTATTATTTCATCTGTGCATAATTTTGCTTTTATGTCTGATATATGAAAATTATATTTTGAGCAATATTATTGCTCAAAATAAATAGAATCGTGCAATTTTTATTTAATGATGAAACAACTGCAGCCTATGATGTTGCCTATGAAGACAAAAAGAATGTCTTAACTGATGATGATGATGATGATGATGAATCTTATGACTGAAATGCATTGATTGCTTAGAAAATTATTCTGAGATGAGCAATTTGAGTTTTCTACCTTTGTAATCACCCCCTGCCCCCAAATGTCAGTTTCTGACTACAACATACAAATATGAAAAAGTGTACTTACTCTGTCATGTATCAACAAGCAGTCCCTGAGGATGAGGGCCAATAAAATCAAGATGAGTGTTGATTTCAGGGAAAGATCTGTACAAGCCAAGATTTCATAATTACCCTTTATGCGTGTTGTGTTCTCTTTTCTTGGTATAGATATTGATGTTCAGTCTTTGACTTTTCATACTGAACTGCTCCAAAATGCTAAGATGATAATTATAAGTCTTCATATATTTTAATGTTTTTCATAACAATCAGTAAAGAAAATGACTGAATTGCAGCTCAATTAATTTTGCAAAACCAAAATTTTGGAAGTAGATGTTGATGTTTGTTAGCATCTTCTTTTGCATACATTTACCTGCTAAGAATGTATTCTGAACTATTTATTTAAGACTACAAGTATTTGTTTGCTTGCTATGCTATATAGTATTTAACCTTTTATAATTTGAAATCAGTCAAATGTCTTCATATATCACTGTAGTAAACATGATCACTAAACACTATCTTAAACAGGAATGAATGTGGCACATTTAACATTTTCTTACTGCTGAAATTATTTATACTTTACATTTATTTATTAATTTGTGTGTTTGCTCTGCAGGTATTGGAGAGTAGAACATCATTAAAGCTAGAATGATGGCAACACACATTAATATAAACTGAATTACCTCTCATGATTGTGTGCTAGTTTTTTTTTTAATTATTTCACATTACAGTGTCGGTGTGCTGACTTAACTAAATATTTAGTGGTTTAATACACAGGCAAAGCAAGTTTAATTTAAAGAAGAGAAGAAATTACTTTCACAAGGAAAAAAACATTATGTACACCTCAATATCTTTACACAACATACATTATGTCACTGTTCATCAAGGTCACCCTTAGCTCCCAAGCCTTATCTATGTACATTATGTACTGCACATGAATCCCATTATTTCATGTCTTCCAGACATAATATATAGTTTCAAGCTGTTAAACAATTCACACTACCCACAACCACTGCTAAATTGAAATGTACTCTACATAAACATGGATTGTGGTATAAATACACACCTTCTCTATTTTTAATTTTGCTTCGAGTATTCTTTCAGCTATTTTTGTTTGTTTAAGAACATCCATGGCACTAAAATACTGTACAGTTATGGTATCTATTATCAGGAGTAGTGATGGGGGAATAAATTCATCAGATGCGAATTTGCCGCAAAGTTCCACATTTTGCCACAAGTGAATTAATTAGTGAAACTGCAGAGACAATTCACCAGCGAAAAATCTGCCGCATCAAAAAAAAAAAATTGCAGCGCGTCAAAATTGGCCTGCACATACAAAATTGTCGCATGTCAAAAATCAGAAGTGCTTATGACCTGCCCATTTCCAGAAACTAGGGTTTTCCATTATTGGTAGCACCTACTGTAGGTTTGTCATCACAAAGTTATACTAGCACTAGAGAAAATAATTCCTTAAAAAATTGCTTTTTTGTTTAGGGCACTATGGGAAATTGCAGTGTATTTTGGGTTATTCTGGATAATTGATCCTATACCAGTAAAAACAATAGGAAACACATACCTATTAATAATGTTATTTTTTTAGCCATTAAACAAATAATACAAGGTTGGACACGTTGTTATTTGACATTTTGTTAATTATTTGTTACATTAGTATGAAGTTAGGACACATGAGCACATGGAACTTAATGTTTATTTTATTATAATATATGACTCAAAATTAATCAATTGATAGACATTGACTTTTTATTTCCTTTTGGATTTCTATAGTTAATTATTTCCAAAACATATAACCTACTCTGTATTGCTGTTTTAGTGCCGCACCACTGACTGTTGGAATATTGGATATATTTGGCTTTGAAGATTTTCAGAAAAATTCCTTTGAACAGGTATTATAATTATTTTATGAATGCTTTTGGCATGCAAAGCTGGGGTCATGTATTCAAATCCAATCAGGGCACAATAGATTTGAATGTTGTCCCTTTGTATATATGGGTTTTTTGGGTATTCCAGTTTCTTCCTATACACTCCTAAACCTACAGGCAGATTAGTTGACTCCTAATTAATCTAGTAGTAGTGCGTTGTGTGAATGTGATAACCTTCAAGTGTAAGCTCCACTTGCAGGGACTGGTGTGAATGATGAATAATTTCTATGCTGTTTAAATGATTCAGTGCCATTTAAAAACATGTATCTGTATTTTCTACAAGTCTAAACTGGGATAAAATAGGCTCTGCTAATTCAAGTGCACAGAGGTGCAAACAACCTCACAACAGGTTTAATAAATTATAATTGTATATGGCACCTTACAGTAGCTGGTCTGGCTTTTGTTAGAATATACAGCTTGTCAATTCATGCCTGTTTGTAGTGGATATTAGTTTTAATAAATTTCTATTTGTTAAACAGTATTGTTTAATCCTGACTGAGCTCCTGTCTCAGTCTGTGGGAAATGTTTTGGGCTTTCTCTTTCCAAATCTGTACCACCAAATAGTCTTGGCATCAAAGTGCTTCTTGGTTTAAATTCAGTGTTTCTATTTTTGCTGTCCATTCTTAATTATTCTACTCTATTAATATTAATATATCAGCTATATACTAATGAAAGAGTTCTGGTTTGGGGTTTGTCTAATTCCACGATTGTGTCATTGGGTTTCAAATATGCCAATAGCTGAAGCACAGCATGCAAAGATCCCAATTTGAAAATGTTTTACTAAACATCTGTAAATATTAACAGTTACATGCACATTTTCCTTACCATTGCTTTTCTGTCATTTTACTCAATATTCTGTCTCTTCTGAACATCTTGTATCTGTCATAGCCTGAGAGAATCCAAGAGCCTGGAGAAGAAAATCAACAAGAAGTTGGGCACTCATAATTGTTAACTGTTTAGCCTCTGCCCTAGCTTTTGCACTCTTCAAAAATTTCTCAAATTTCATATTTTTCACCTTAGAAAATTTCCCTCTGGTTACAGAGTGCTACTCCTTACTGAAACCTACAAAGCCCTATAAAGGTCCACTAAGTTAGACAAGTATAGCAGTGACCTTTCCCCTATATATGTGGCAGTTTGTTAACATTCTCATAGTGTTTTGTCTCTAAAACTTCAGGAATCACTTAAGTACTACATATACACTATTATAAACTTAAGGGGGATCTCCATTAAACATCTGGTCACTTTTTTGCTCTTATTAAGATAAAATGACCATTTCTTTCTCATTCTACAACATTCCTTTGTGCACTAAGGCAACCCTCAACTTCTAACTGTGTCTCTATTTTCAGCATTCTAATTTACTAAAATTCTCTTAACTTGGACTCTGACTTGCTAAAAGCAGCCATACATGGGCCGACTTAGTTGATATCTATCTGAATGGTCCATGGGCTAAACAGTAACATATTGTCTATTTTGGGAATCTACGCAGACGGCTGTGTGATTTGTTTGTCTGGGCAGATGGCAGATCTAAAGAAAATTCTTTGCAGTTAGTAAGGAAACAGATTGCTAGAGACACTACAACTACTGTATTGCCAACTTACTAGTACCTTCTTCCATACAGACAGAATGTTCACGATTAGAAGAAAGAACATTAAACAATTAAAATGTTCTGTGAGTTCCTATGTATTCAGTTTTGTTTTTTATCCATAAAAATTAATTTTTCATGACCATTGTATTTCGAATTTGGTTTTCACATATGCACACATTTTATCTTAACAGTTGTGTATTAATCTGACCAACGAAAAGATCCACCAGCATATATCTGAAGTGTTATTTTTCCAAGAGCAAACAGAATGTGCACAAGAGGGGATTTCCATGGAAACCATATATTGCCTTGGCAACCATACAACAGTGCTGGATTTTTTTTTCCAGGTACTTTTCTGCTGGGTATACTAATGTGAATATATGCAAGCCAATGTTTGTTTGTTTGTTTTTTTTTTATCAAAACATTAAGATGCCCTAATCCTTGATTCAAATACAATATTTATCAAGGTGTAGATGTGCCAGAAGTCTTATTTGTAAGGCAGCAATATAAATTATGATTCATTTTTACATATGATTATAGCTATGTGAATTCATTCAAAATAAAAAAGCTATTATAACAAATACATTTATATTGACTGTTCATATATCAATGTCACTTGCATATCTGTTTGAGAAAAATGATTATTTCTCTTTCCTTCCTTTACTTGCAGTCAGAGAAAAATCTGCATGGTCAGCCTATTCAAACTCGTCTCTTAAACTGACACGCAGGTTTTATTGATCTTCCGAATAAGACCTGTCTGGTACAATAAAGGCTGGCAAAACTGGATGTAGGGAAGCAATGTGTCTGCCAGAATAATATTGCCAGTAATCCTCTATACATAATCATAGTGATTCAAGATTTAAAATTCTCTGATCAAATGAACTCATCTTGGTCTTGTAGCTCCCTGTAGATTACATATTGCCAATTCTGCTTCTTCTTACTCCAAACATGTGTTGCTCTGATACACGAAACGGGGAAAACCATTATTAAATAATGAAAGGATTTAATAACCATAGCTAAGGCAGAACCATTAAGGGAAAATATCGACCAATTTGATATATTCCCTATTTTTTTTTAGATTTGAAGGTATAATAAAGCAGCAAACAGTTATAAGACATTTCAAACCATCAGTTTTTGCTTGACTAATGGAACAGCAAGGTATTTCCAGCTCTTGTTATAGGCTGAATATTTCCTTTCAACTATTTTGCTCCTTGCTACAATCCCATTGGGCATGCTGCTGAGTTCCCCTTTGCACATAAATGATGTATGTAAAAACTCCTATGTATGCATTCATCAATGTTTTACACTGTACACTGTACACCATAAATATACCAAAGTATTTGCATTTCCTGTTGTTATTGGCACTTGAATGTAAACACAACCCAAAAATATAATAACATGATAAAACTTATCAAGTAACACTTGATAAAGAGCTCTGGTTGAAACATGTAGTGAATCAATAAAAGCACAACAATTGCAGCAATGTTCTGCATTCTTTACCACAGTTGCCTTTTTGTGGAATACAAGGCTTCATTGGGCGGAAAGCGGTGGTGATCGGACAGAATACTGAATGTTTTATAAAATTTATCAATAATAATAAAAGAGAATACTGGTGTATTTCAGAAACCGATGGGATTCATGTCAGTGCTAGATGAGGAAAGCCAGTCTATTCACACAATGGAGCACAGTCTCTCCAAACGTCTCCAGACGCTTTTAGAAACATCAAACACAAATTCAGTGTATTTTTCTTCAAAAGATGGAAATGGCAACGTCACATCCAAGGACCATGGTCCTACTTTTGCAGTTATGCATTATGCAGGAAGGGTAAGTTGTTTTTTTTTGAGTTTCTTGCACAGGTAGTATAGTGCAACATATAATATAAATAATTGATTTTATAAAATGCTTTATAATAAACATAGAATTTCAATGCCAATGGTATTAGAATCATATCCAACACAGGAAGGAAAGTAAGAGAAACCTTGGTAAAATGTTTTATCAGAAAACCTAGTGAATTAAGAATGCCTGTTTTTATGCACAAATCAAATAATTCTATAGAATAAATAGTAATGGCAAAGGAACTGAGGGAATAATTTCAGCCTAAACATTGTGCTGTTTTTGTGTGTCTAAATGAAGCCATTTTATCAGGAACAGTCTCCCACCACAATTTCAAAAAGGGTGAAAAATGTATTCTGCTGTGAAATAATGCTACATTTTACCTAAATGAATACATTGTAGAGCCCAAAAAAAAGCTTATTCCCAAATGAACCTTCTCTTCATATTTGTTGCCCTTTGTTTTAATCATAATAAAATCTATGGTGTTTGTGATTTCTTGAGCTAAACAGGGCAAACAGGAAAACTGAAGTACTCCATGTTTGGTCCTTGCAATGTAAATAATTAAATTACCTGTATACAACCCCTCCCCTACCTACTATTGTGTTTTAGCAGCATCCATTTTGCAGGGGAATAATTGTGTGTATTGGTAATTTAATTAACCATCATATTAAGCTTGTTTAGCAAAAGATCCTGTACATTGAACCCAGGTTGAAAAAGGGTCAAATTGTCCCTTTAGATGGTGATAATTTTCTTCACACCATAAAATTGTTTCACTTCTCTGCCTCCTCTATATTTCTCCAAATATTAACAGAGGATTTAACAAAAAACAAAAAAAAAAATCTGCTTTTTTAAAATTGCTAAATTAAATATATTTCATTCTACCACCTTCCAGTCAATTAAATCTAGCTGTTAGTGAGTAGCATTTATCTAAAATCAAAAATATGCATTTGTTTATTTCCTAATTTTGGCATGATTCTTTTTTCCAACACCACTGTCTTCCACATCCCTTTTTAACCTTACCCTGGAACGAGAAATATCCACTCAGGTACAATATCAGACTGATTTCTGCAGTATATTGTATTCACTGATGATGTATTTAGTGGTAAGAAATGACAGCATGTTGCTCACCAACCTCTTGGATGTTGTGCCTAGTGGCTTCAAAGCAAGTGCTTATTTTTGAATTCCTGGCTTGGCGGCAGGTTTTGGTTGTATAAAACCAAATGTACTGTCAAACAGGACACATAGGGACTAACACATAGCCAAGGCATCCCTTAAACTATTTTCATGCTTGTGTTGCTCCCTAACTCTTTTTACATTTGACTGTGGCTCACTGGGAAAACGTAAAATAAAAGTATATGATGTACATCCAAGAGATAAAAGGGTTGGACACAGAAGAAGCAAGAGTAGAAATCTGACCCAGCACTTCAAATATGTAGGTGCAATAGTTACAGAGGTTAAAATATATAGGATACTACCTGTAATAGTACTCTCTAGGAAAGTAAGATAGGTAGGTTAAGTAGCAAGAGCAGCTTTGCTCCAACTAGGAGAGATAGCAAGGAGGTAGCCCACCCCTCAGGCAAGACTGTAGTATAGAGACACAGCCTAATAGGGAATTAGGGCTAGTGAGTTCCCTGATCCAACGTGTGAGGATCCAGGTCCCGGTGTTGAGATCCTGAGGGTGTATCTATCCAGGTGTTACACTATCACCTCAGGGAGTTCCATTGTGCTGTCTCTGAGGGAAATGTTGTAGCCATATCATGATTATCAGCTGGGGCCTCTGTGGCTTGTAAGTACAAAATCTGTGGATCATTTTTCTCTGACAAATAAAAGTTTGTTCTGTTTGACTGCAAGAACCTCCTGGTGCCCATTTCTTTATTGGTTTATGCACAGTAGCCTGTGGGAGTTGTAGTTGCACCACACTGCACCTTCACTTCTTCCAATTTGCGAAGGCCCTACCTTTAGTGTTAGAGTCAAGTGTAACACATGCTCTAAACTGTAAACCTGTATTTTTTTTACCTTAACAAATCCTGTATTATGTAATCATTGCTTTTCTTTTTACAAAAGAAGATAATACTGCATATGAAATGGCAATCTTCTTCTGTGTCCTTTGGTGACTCTGATATGTATTCCCATTATAAATAATTAATGCTCTCATTTTTTATTTTGTTCAGGTTACTTACAATATATCTGGGGCAACTGAAAGAAACAAAGACGTACTGTCTCAGAATCTTCTTTTTGTTATGAAAAGTAAGCTGTATAATCCTTATAACAATTACATAATGATATTAATTTTGTATTATTTTTTATTAACCTTAAATTGGGACCTAAACACAATATTTACAATTTCAAAAGCAGATGCAAAGCACCATGTTTTGCTGCAAAGTAGTAGCTTGTGCACTGATGGGCAAAAATTGCACCCACCAGTAAGAGGGCAAAATTGAGATGTGGTGTGGGCTTTGGACACCCTGTTCTTATGCTTTTTTATTCAAACATCCATACCTTTTGTAAATGCATTTTAAAATCCCAGCAGTCAATCATTCATTGCAAATTGCTTTCACTTTCCATTCTGCACATCCCAAATGTCACAGCACTCCCCACCCCCCTCCTCACAATTTAGTTTTGTAACCACTGCATGGGCAAGTGCATCAGGTCCCTTATTCTGACACATAAGCAAGATTTTAGGATAATGAAAAGCTTGTCGTAAAGAAACAGTAACAGCAAAAAATGAAAGTTTGCTTCCTGAAACACAACTATAGTTTACAAGCTGCTGTGTAGCTATGGCGGCAGCCATTCAAATATGAAAAAGAAGAAAAGGCACAGGATACAAAGCAGATAACAGATGAGTTCTGTAATATACAATGGGATTTTTCAGAATGTATCTGTTATCTAGTATGTGTTCTAGGCTTAAATGGCTGCCTCCATGGCTTCACAGCAGCGTGTTTACATTCACTATAATTGTTTTTTTGAAGTAAACATCCCAGTTTTGATAATGCAGGGCACCAGTACATTATATTGTCTTTCTTTTAAATCTCCTTCATTTTTTGCTGTTACTCTTCCTTAAATTAGAGTGTTTACAAATTGGCACCTGTCTGCTTGCAGTGATTGTATATTCTCAGACTAAAGGGGACACAATTTAAATAATTTATATAGTGTAAGTAAAGTTTTTTTGCTTGACTATGATGATAAAATAGGATTTGAAACGATTTCTTAGGGTGACATATCCCCTTTACGTTAAGCCTCTAGGCCAGTGCCGGGCCAAGTTGGCTGGACAGCCTAAGCAACCTGGCCGACTATGTTGCCCCCAACTGCTCACGCTGATAAAGCACTAGTGCAAATGCGCCAACGAATCGCTAGTGCGCATGCGCCGAAGAAGTGCTAGTGTGTATACCCCGATTAAAGCATAATGCACATTCTGACAAAATCAGCTCCCTCAGCTCCTGGCCACAACGATCCAAACTAGGGGAAGGAGTCAGAAGAGGTATGTACCTGGCAGCCCTCTACCTTTACGCCCTAGGCACGTGCCCAGTGACAGACTGGCCCGGCAGGACACCGCGAAAAAACCCGGTGGGCCCCGACCCTCATGGGACCAGACCCCCTCTCCCCATATTTTGAATCCCCCCCAAAAAATTAATTTCAGTGCCGTTAGCGCAGTTCGCACATGCGCCATTCGCACCTTGATGCATATGTGCGCGGCAAGCGGCACCTTAGTAGGGGGCGGGCAGGGAGGCCGGAGGGGGGCCCTGGACAGCAGTCTCGGTGGGCCCCCGGGCAGCCCCTGTCCTACCCTGCACATGCCTCTTCTGCCTACCCCTTGTTCCGGCCCTGCTCTAGACAGGCATTAAGTATGGGAATCCCTTACTGCAGGAGCTGTATTGACACACAAGAAAAATATGCAATCTTGTGCACATATGTTTCCTGTATCCTTTTATAGTAAATATGCTCTTATACAGTACCTTTCATATAATGCATATGTATCTGCCTGGGAGTGTTCCTCACTCATTATTAATATTTTTTACAGCCAGTGAAAACTTAGTTATCAATCAAATATTCCAGTCCAAACTGACCCAGACAGGGTCATTGATTCCTCCTTATCTACCACTCAAACTTAGAGGACCAAAAGCAGCCTTACTTTTAACAAAGAATTCCACTTCTAGTGGTGAAACAAAAAAGATCCTGGAACTTGGTAAGGTAAGGACTAAGAAGAAGAAATCTTAAATATTTTATACTTGTATATACTGTATATGTACTGTATATATTATGTGGGCATTAACTTCAATGGCAGAAGAGGCAGCAATACAGAGCGTAACTTCAAGCAGGTATTCACCTGTGCTTTCGAACATAGGAAAATAAATGAAGTCATATTAATCTTACTAGCAGCTTCAATACCCCAGTCACCAAATACCCCAGTAAATTCCAGTTACTGTACCACAATATACAGTATAGTATACTAAAAACATCCAACAAACAAATTCAAGTTTACAATAAAGCATTATAAAATAATTTTCCTGCAAGTGTATGCGAGTGATTTTATGCATATATATATCTCTGGATTTTCAGTTTGAAAGTGGATTTTATGTTGTCCCCACATCATAGCAGGTTAACTGCATTGATGTGAATGATGTGTAATCTATGTAAAAAAAAATAAGTTGGTGCTTAAAATATTATTTATAAAAAATTACACTTGTGGCTTTAGCAATATATGCATACCACAATGATACCAAAACACTGATCATATGGATTTGGTATATGCAAAATTGGATTTATGTAGGCAGCTTATTAAACATATTACTTCTGTTATTTTATTATAAGCACGTCTCATTTAACTCATCAGTAGTTTTGTTTTTATGTTAATATTGTTGCATAGTTTTACATATTTTGCCATTTATACTGGTGTACCAATTACACTTACTTGATCCAGCTAGACCCTTCTAGGGTGTTATTGTACACATTTGGTTCTCATTGTGTATCTTATGTCATTAGTGATAATTTGGCACCAATACAGACCAATCAGTGTGTGTCACCTAGCATCCTTTGTGAAGATATAAATACCTTGTACCCTTTTTGTCCATTTCATCCTGAGGACACCAAAAACAAATCATATATTTATAGCTGTATGAAGGCTGCTATAAAGATCTGGTTTGTTTTTATTGTCTTTCACCCTAAGGACTGCTCGTTGTGAGCAGACAATGTTTAGAAACTATGGGTCCCTTCATTACATTTCATTGCAATATTATTTAAGTGGAGCACTGTTTCATGTGTAGTATAATTCCTCTAGGGGACATGCACACGCATTTGTAAAATGGTGCTAATGTCTTATTTTTTATTTCACTACCATGAATACTTGGGACATAGGCGCAAATTCACTAAGCGCCGAAGCGCCGAACGCTAGCGTCAATTCGTTAGCGTTTGGCATTTTCGGTACTTCGCAAATTCACTAACGAACGCTGGCGTAAATTCGCTAGTGTTACTTTGCACCCTTACGCCAGGCGAATTTTAGCTAGCGACGTAACTACGCAAATTCACTAACTTGCGCAGTGTACTGAACGCTACCTTTTACGCTAGACTTCCTTCGCCACCTCAGACCTGGCGAAGCGCAATAGAGTAGATAGGGATTGTTTCAAAAAAAGTCAAATTTTTTTCTAAGTCCCAAAAAACGCTGGCGTGTTTTCTACATGATGGGTGATAGGCTGAAAAAGATTGAAAATATTTTTGGGGCTCCCCTCCTTCCCCCCTACATTTCCTGACTCATGGCAACTTACCAAGACAGTGGGCACATGTGTAGGGCAAAATAAAATTTTTATTTGCTGATTTGAAGGTTTTCTAGGCATTTGTAGTGCTGATACGTATTCCTCCATTGAAATTTGAATTTGGCGCCGTATGCAAATGAACCATCGCTAGCGAAACTTCGCTTTGCTTGGCGAATTAACGCTAGCGCAACTTCGCAAACTTACGCTACCCCGTGCGCAACTTCGGATTTTAGTGAATTTGCGGAGCGCTGGCGAAAATATGCCTGGCGAAGTGCGGCGAAGTGTGGCGAAGTGCGGCGAAGTTGTGCCTGCCGCAACTTCGCATCTTAGTGAATTTGCCCCATAGTGTTTTCCAGATAAGGGGGACTTTGTTATGTGGAGTCCAATGATTTACATGTATATGCCATTAACACAGATTTATGCCAACATTAAGTACAAGGTGCTGTCTGACCGATCTAGAAATTATTTTTTACATACAAAACTATGGCAGATGGCATTGCTTTATGAATGGCTGATTTTTGAATAATGGATGCAATAGTATGTAGCTATATTACAATTATTTTACCCATCACATTTGTCACATCACAGTATTCAAAAGTTCAGCACTTTACAAGTGGTTTTAATTACCAGGAATATTTTGCCTTTCCCATAGTCCAGTGAAATCACTAAACACTTTGTGTCAGATTTATTATGGGTCAAATTGAAGATTTAAATAAAATTTTTAATTTTCTTTTATGGTCAAAACGGTCAAATTATCCAAACTCGATTTGAGTTTCAAAAAAAAAAAAAAAATCAAATTTGATTTTGGAGATTTATCATGTTCTGGCCCTTTAAGAATCAGAATTTGACTATACGCCACCTAAAACCTGCTGAATTGCTGTATAAGTCAATGGGAGAGGTCCAGGGAGCAATTGTTGATGCAGCCTCCTTTGAGTTTTTTTCAGAGAAATTTGATTCAAATTCGATTCGAGTTTTCAGCTCTGTAAAATTTGTCCGAGTTTAAGATATTCAATTTTTATAATAAATAATCGAATATTCAATTTAGAGTAAAATTTAATTCACATGAGTTAAAAAAACCTCACATATGAAGATTGATAAATGTGCCTCCCTGTGTTGTTTCACATTACCCACATGTCAAGCCAAAAATGTATATTTGTGACTAATACCTAAACTTCATAAATAAATGAACGAGATTGCCTAGTGGCATTTTGGGTTTGCTTGTTGTCTAGTAAAAAGCAATTAACAATACATTATTTAATGTATTCCTAAAATGTTTCCTTTATTACCAGTTTAAGAGCCCCCTTGATGGTTATTTCTGTTATTTGGAATATTTTTTTTTAAAACCACCCATATCACAAGATATACAGAATTGATGACTTGTGACTTAGCTGAAACAATATATTTCATTTAGAAGTATTTTGGGCAGTTTAACAGAAGAAGCAGTCGACTTTATTCACTTTTTTTGTATGCAGTTGATAAAAAAGAAAGGATCCTATTCATTTCTGCAGAAGCTAGAAAGAGGCGGACCAACCACTGTGAGCACACAACTCAGGGTAAGTACCTTTTTCCTTGTAAGAGAATCAATATTATTCATAATGTGCTATAGCTTATTGCTTTAGTCTATGTTTATTAAATATAAAGGAAATTCTAAAGAATTCATGATTAGAACATGAGAGATTCTAAGCTCTACAATGTAGATTCAGTTCATATATATATATATAAGATATGCTTAATCTGTACATTTTTCTTTGCAGAAATCTTTTACAGAGATCATTGCCAAGGTTCAGAGCAGCACACTACATCTTATGCATTGTATCAAACCTAACAGTTCTAAGCTTGCTGAAACATTTGATAACTTCTATGTGTCTGCTCAGCTACAATATATTGGAGTACTGGAAATGGTCAAAATAATTCGCTATGGTTACCCAATACGCCTTGCTTTTTCAGACTTCTTGTCCAGGTAATTTTTCAATCAGTTGTCGTGTGTTTGGTTTTTATGGCATGTTAAGTAGTGTGTGTGTGTGTTTGTGTGTGTTTGTGTATTTGACAATTGATAAACAGGTGGGCCAATAGATGATACAGATTTATAAGTTAAACATGCCTCTCACTATAATAATAACGGCACTTTACATTATCACTGTCATTGACTAGACTGGTGGAATTAACCCTGCCATGAAAGTGATTAATTAGCCCCTAATACTAATTTGATTTATCTCCCACTCCATACTTTACCAAAGCAAGTCAAATGTGCAAATTTCAAAAACATAAACAAAACCTATTACTTGCAGCAATTTGACTTAATTGCAGGAAATTGCAAAAGGGGTCATTTTAACAATGTTAATTGACTGGTTCCGGCACACTGAATGTGATGGAAAGACGGTAGCACAGATGCCCCCTAGATACCTGGTGGGGTATCAAGTCAACAATAGAAGGAGATAGAAGGTACTCTCCCTGTTTGTTATGGCCACAGACTGTCAAAGTAGGATAACATTTGGAGTGAATACCAAGCAATAGGTTAATTGTTCATTGAAATAGGCTTAATTCCCTGTCCACCAATTTCTTTTATATTTCCGAATTCCTTTGTATTTTATTTTCTTTGTTTGTTATGAAAAATTTCAATAAAAACATTTTAAAAAAAAAAAAAAGAAATAGGCTTAATTGTGGGGAATTACCTCCCTTCAAAAAGGTGTTCTACGTGTTTATTATTGCCACAGAGTGTCAAGGCCTGAAAAGTTTCAGGTGGAAAAACCTCCTTCATCAGGGAAGCATCTGACAAAGGGAAAACACCTTTTTTGAAGTGAGGTAATTCCCCACAATTAAGCCTATTTCAATGAACAATTAACCTATTGCTTGGTATAGGTAACCTATTGCTTGGTTTTACTAGGTGAGCTATTTTCAGGAGGTTTGTTGGCCATGGCAGTGCAAATTTAACCATGGGTGTCAGATTGCGTTCCATCACCCTTAAAGAATGTAGCAGAGGAAGGTCTCTGCTCAAAATGCATTATATGATATCACAGGGGTTTGGCCAGATGACAGTAGCTTTGAAAGAAAAACTTTAGGTGAATGATAGGAATAACCAACAATAAAAGATTTTTGTTTGCTTCTTTGGTAGTGACGGGAAGTGTCAGAGCTTCAGGTAAAGCATACTGTACCGTAAATCTTGTAAAACAAGGGGTAGTTATCAAGAAAGCCATGAAGTAAACTAAAACATCGGCCTCCAATAAACCACTATGTCAAGTTCTATAAGGAGGGAGTGCTGCTAACTTATTTGTTTGGGGGCTGAAACAGTCCCTTTATAAGAAAATACAATATGTTTCTAAATCTGTCCTAAAAGTTGTTTCATTTGAATCTAAGTGGTTAAATTATAGGCTGTACTGCAAAAATATGAATCTAACAGTTCTTTATTATGTCATCAGCGTATGACCCTGCTCATGATTTAAATATCTCTCCCCAAAAAGGTCAGCAAGAATATTTTTTCACAAGGCCTTTTACAGAGCCAAATGTTTAATCTCATATCGAAACTGTCAAGACTTTCTACATATTTCTTGGCTTTTTAAATATTACATAAAATAATGCTAGGATTTGGTGCCAGACACTTAGGTGCACCTGAGGTAAGGAAACTTTTACATTGGCGTATAAATAGCTGATTTATCAAACAATTATATGGTAAATTTAGTTTTTCACATTGGAACTGCACTGTTATGAAAGAGAAAGTTTTTAAAGCCTGGAACATGCAGTTCAGGGAGATAAAACTCCCATTATCATATCATCTAACTGCCCATAAAAGGTTTTTCAGAATATTTACTAAAAAAATAGTAATGTGTGTGTCTCCAAGGTACCACAATATCAAGCATCCTTCTCCATATTCTGAAGGTGCTGAACCTGACACGGTTATGTACTATACCTGTTCAGTAATGGAAAATCTTCATTGTTATAGGTTAAATGGGTTGTTGTTTGGTAATTATGGTAAAG
The DNA here is from genome assembly GCA_038501925.1 of Xenopus petersii. Taxonomy (NCBI): domain Eukaryota; kingdom Metazoa; phylum Chordata; class Amphibia; order Anura; family Pipidae; genus Xenopus; species Xenopus petersii. The sequence continues at coordinate 110,045,170 of CM076675.1, read as the reverse complement.
GAAAGTTCCTCATTCTAAATTCTATATACACTGGAAATCAATTCAAATAAATGACAGAAAACTCAATCACACTACATTCCACAGTACACCATTCTGTCCAGTGACAAGGACTAGGAGTGGCTTAGGCTTAAAACCCACATATTTCTGGCCGGAAAACAAGCATTGAACATTTTTTAGGTTTAAAGTCACAAGTACTGGAGCATTCAGTTGGTTTGCATTAGAGTCAATGTGAGGCTACAGTTTTAGTTTTGGGTACTTTTTGCTGAGATCATTATTCCATTACTGCGTTGTGGAAGTTTTCACAGGTGAAATTGCCTTAACAATTGCGTTAACAAGGACACAGTTGTTTTACTTTTGCCTTCCACCAATCAATAAAATAACTGGACGATTTTAAGGATATAAATTCCACTGGTACGGGTTAAAATTATTTAGGACAAAAATCTGAAAGATATCTATGAAAACAATGTCTAAGGAATGCCTAAAGGAGATGTAATAATAAAAACACAATGTTACAGTGGGTAGAATTGCTGCCTTGCTATGGTTTTAGGTTCAATTCCAGCCAGAGTTTGCATGCTCTAACTACAGTATATCTGCACATGTTTCATCTGAGGAAAGCATTTCCCTCCCACACTTTAAAAAACACACAGACTAGTTATCTAGTTCATGATTAAACTGATCATTGTGTATGTTTGTGCACATGGTGGAGACCTTAGAATGCAAGCTCTACTGGTCAGGTTAATATAATAATTGCAGGGATTTGAAGAGAAACAGTTTTCACAGACTGCTTACAAAACACATCTACATACACCCTGTAACAGTGAGTGGGCTGGAAGGTTGAAGCAACCATTATGATCCCATAGTGAATAGGAAAGAAGAAGGAGACCCTCAGTAAAAGAAATGATATCAAGATGGATGTGATCAGATGTCTTGTTTTTACTTTTCTTTTTCATTTTAATTTTTGGGATCAAAATACTGAATTTAATGGCATGATGATGTACGATGCAATAGCTCCCACAGAGGAAGTTATGGATATGGGTTCATGTATGAATAAGTTGACAATAATTAAAAGGATAAAGTTCAACCAGAATACTGTACTCCAGGATACCGCAACAGTTTAAGTATCCCCTGCAGATTACCTCCATAATGCTAAGGAGGCAGAAGTGACCATAAAGGCTAGGATTGGATTACCCTAAATATACAGCTGGTAAGCATTTCAGGAATTCAGCAGATGAGACCTAGATATGGGCAAATAATGATTTGTCTCTTAAAGTCATTTAACACTATGCATCATTATTACACAATTGTACTCCCAACACAGTAATAATTCCAAATATAACGTAATAATATACTGTAATCGGCACAATGCTACAACATGTATCAAACTGGCAGCTAGTCAGTTTTATGTTAAATAAGGCTCCAGGCTAGGCTTTGACTTTGGTTACATTTCAGTTGTTTGGATTTTCTTTTATATCACTTACATCTAGATATTATTTCCTCTCTGTGATGGATGAATCGGTCCGTATAATTCGCAAAACTGCAAAAAAAATTGCAAAGCAGCGAAAATTTGCAAAATAATTTTGGCGAGCGACAATTTTTGACACAAGCGATAATTTTTATACACATAACTATTTTGTCCAAATAATTTTGACACACAACAATTTTTATGCGTGCAGCAATTTTAACGTGTAACATTTTTTTTGTTGTGGTGGATTTTTCACCGGCATGGCCTTCAAGACTGAATCAGTAGCTTAATAGCCCCTTTATGGTGTCTTCCAAATTGCATGCCTAGGCAAATCAGACAGATGTGGGAGGTTTGAAAGACCATTCAAGTCGCTGAACTGTCATAGGCCATTCCTTTAATCCAATCATTAACCTGGGGCCAAATGATCAGATCAACAAAATATCATCATTTGGCCCAACACGCGGGTGGCCAAATTACTTAAATATACACATGAATATTTTTCGAAACCATAAACAGTCAGGATTTATTCAGGATAAAAAAAAAAACACAAAGTCACCAAAAAATATCAGCAAGTGAAAGCTGGTAAGATTCTATAGAAGTCAATGGGAATTGTCTTTAACATCTTTATTTTCCCAGATTTTTTAAACATTAGTGAGTTTAAGTCCCATTGAAAATGAATGGACCACAGTGATTCCAACTTCTGTGCAAGTTGTTTTTTGCAAAAAATTATAACAACAAAAATAGAAAACAGGATTAAAAACATAGAAGACAAAGTGCCTGAAATTCACCTCATGAAACACAAGCTTCATACTTGGTGGAAATGTTTTCAGGGAATGGAAGATTAATTATATGATACATCAGTTAATCCAGAAGATGTTTACTACTATGTACAAAAAAGGGGGCAAGAATTTAAGGAAACAATATTGGGGGAATGTAATATTGGTTGCCAACGCAAAAGTAATTCACAATTTATTCACAATGTAAATAAATGTTTGCAAAGTGAACACTATTGACTTTGAGAACACTTTGTCCCTCACTCGACAGAAAGATAGTGATTGGGAATTGTATAGCTTGTAGTAGTGTACAGTGTATGTAATAAAACTTCTTAATGAAAAAGTTTTTATGTTTGCTCTAAAAGTTTAAGCCACCTTTAGGGAGGTCTCAAAGGTTCGCAATGTGCAATTAAGATTAACAATGCAATAAAAGCCTAATTAAGAATATTACAGTAAGTTGCAACATGCAAAATTGTATTCGCTAATTTGTTTTCTTTGCAAATGTTATTACATTTCCCCTTATATCCTTTAACGCTAGGGTTTACTATGTAGTATAAAAGGGTAAATGTGATATAACAAAAGAGTATTTCTGTTTATTGGTTTGTACAAACTTACTAAATACATGTTGAAATTCATTTCAGGTATAAAAATTTGGTTGAAATCTTAGCATGGGAGAAACAGAAGATATCAGCTGAAGAAAAGTGCCGCCATGTTCTTCTACAATGTAAACAACAAGGGTGGCAGGTCAGTAAAAGGATATGCAATTGTAGGAAAATCTAAAACAACACTCACATTAACCAATAAAAAGCACTTACAAGATAATCCTATTAAACATTATTAGTAACAACAATGCAAATTTGTGCAGATACAGTATACACAGAAAAATACACTCAACCCATTGACAATATATTTAAGATATTGAAATATTTTGGGGCTTAAGCTTCCTAAAAAAATGATCTCCACTTTAAACAAAACAGGGATTGTTTGTCCATATATTGCAATATATTTAAGCTGACCAACTACGTCAAAGTCATCCCTTGTCGCTGATGGCAGCAATACCAGATTTGACCCCACTCCATGTATGTGCCATACTCTGCCTGCCCTATGCTCCCTGTTTGTGCCATACTCTGCCTGCCTAGGTTACCTGTGGGGCCTGAGCCTTGTAGGGTTTGTTAGCATTTGGCAATTGTTATTAATGGCCCCTAAGTTTGTATGTGTGTGTGTATAAGTATTTAAAACTATCTTTTATATATTACCACATGCCTATAACAATTTGAAAGAGATTAGTCTACTATCTCATACTTATTTCCAAAACCTACAAATTTACAAATTATATATCTTTTGTGATAATTTTTCAGATGGGTACACGGAAAGTATTTCTGAAATACTGGCAAGCTGACCAACTCACGGACCTGTGTCTTCAGTTACAGATAAAGATTATACTTTGCCAGAAAGGTATATTTTTTATTGGTAAAACACAGTAGGTGCTAGTGTCAATGAAGCGAAACAAAGTTCAGCTAATGTACCTTTTTTCATTCTCATTACTCTTGGTGGAGCATAAGGAAGGCTTATGAAGGCTTATGAGGGCTTATAGCATCCCCAAAAGGAAAATGACTGCCTTTTGTAAATGGTTAAAATTTCTACTTGAGAAAGCAACCTATTATTAACCACCCCAAAGAAAAACCTACTCAGATCATTATCTCTATTATAACTCTAAATGGTAGATTATCTCAAGAGAACAACAGTTTTAAAAGGATACAACACTCAGCTTGTTGAGATTTTTTATTCTGCAATTATTGGTAGTTTTATAAATCCACACAGGAGTCTTGCACAATTATGCAGAACAAGATTCAGTGATAAGCATATACTTGCCACACAACATTCATCACTTTGCCCCTCAGAGCAGACATAGAATGGAGGATTATTTCAACTCAGAACTGTCACCTCCAGCTTTCAGGATTCCTATCAAGTGGAACCTAGGCAAAGTCCTCTAGTCCCTAGTCAGTATCAGCACTAAAGATGAACTACAACTCCCATCTTGGAGATTTGGGTCTACTCTGTGTCTAAATATTTCCAATATACCAACCACACCGAATAAAGACTATTTTCTGGTAGGTCCCGAGTATCTCAGCATTAATTATGTGCAACAACAATTGTAAAAAAATCTTATACATTTTATTAACACTCCACTTAGGTTAAAATACCCTATCCCATAAAAACAAACATGAGTGAACTTGTGGCATTTCACTTTGTAGAGCATTTAGTAAAACCATGAAGAAATTCACTGAAATACATTGAAGTCAGATTCTAAATGTATTGGTAAAAGTTTACAATGACAATTGAGATAGAAACTGTATCTAAATTATTATACCACTATTGTATTTGCATCATATTGGAATAATAAGTACCAGAATATAATATATAAATAAGCAAATGAAACACAGTATTTAAAATGATTTTCAAAAATGTTAGTTCTGTTCAGTTAGGTTCTCAAAAAATAATCAATAATGGAAAACAGCAGGTTGGTTCATATTTGTATTATTGAAATGTTGCATGCTGTTGCTTACGTCACTTGTACGTTTATCATTAGTTTACAGTCTACATAATTTGCTCTTTGTGTCAATATACTTATGATATGTACAAACATTCCGCTCGGAAGAAAAAAGAAAGGAAACCTCATATTGTATCGTCCACCATTATATACCAGAATTAGGGTTATATGAACTCAAGCTAGAATCAGGCATAAATACAGCTAATATTTACTTAGTCTTTTTGCCATATTAAAGGTTACATCCTAACATAACATTTTTGTTACTCTAAATGGTCAATGGCATTCTACTTAAACATTTTTGTTACTCTAAATCAGGGGTCCCCAATGTTTTTTACCCATGATCAAACAAGGAAAAGTTGTGCTCACCACTAATTTTTAAAAACATTAGGCGGGGTGCAATGAGGGTGTGACCACAAAATACATATAGACAAATACAAGAGGTCCTCTGCACTCAACCCATTATCAATATATTTAAGACAGAGACATTTTGTACATACTGCTACTGAAAAATGCCTTACCCTTGTTTTGTTTAAAGGGTAAGGCATTTTTCAGTAGCATTATGCACAGAATGTCTCTGTCTTAAATATATTGATAATGGGTTGAGTGCAGAGGACCTCTTGTATTTGTTTTACCCATGATCAACATTCAGATGTAAAAGAGTTGGGGAGCAACACAAGCATAAAAAATATTCCTGGTGGTGCAAAATAAGTGCTGTGATTGGCCATTTGCTAGTACCTATGTGGACTGGCAGCCTACGGGATTTTATGTTTGACAATGCACCTGTTTTTTTTATGCAACCAAATCTTGTCTCCAAGCCAGGGATTCTAAAATAAGCATCTGTTTTGAGAGCAACATCCAAGGGGTTGGTGAGAGCAACATCCAAGGGGTTGCTTTAAAATAAAGACAATACACATGCAAAAATATCAAATCCAGCAGTTTATTGCCATCTCTCCCATGGGCACAAAAGCCTTAAAAATACCTTATAGTTTATAGAAGTACTGCTGTTAGGATGATAGCTATTCATACTTTACCCTTTTGTTACCACAACATATTTAGATTTTAATGCATTTAAAGAAAATGAATTCTCTGGGAGTATACATTTCTAGAGTTTGTATTTATGGTTCCAGTGTTATGGACCCAGAATATGTTCTGCAGGGCTATGATCAAACTAAATGTAGCAGGGATTAGATGGAAGGGCCACTGCCAGTAGCAGTATGGTAAAATGTATTTTTTTTTTTCTTAAACTCAAGCCCTTATGTATTTTTTCACTATAGATTACCAATACCATATAATTATAACTCAATTATACTCATGTTTTCTATGTTTATTTCACTTGTTTTCTTTTTAAAAAACAGCTTGTTCAAATGTTCATATCATTTTATCATTTTATTAAAACCTCTTCTTAACTAATAGTTATAAGAAGATTTCTAGCTCGGCAGCATTTGCAGAAGAAAATGGACACCAAACAAAATGAGGATACTTTCATTAAAGACTTCATGCAAAACATAGAAAACATGGGCCAGCAGTATTACCACTCCTTGGTAATTCAGAATGCGTCTGACATTGCTCAAGAAAAAGACAGACTACGAAGTGAAATGAACACTGCCTATAGTTCTGCAGAATCCATTTGTAATAAAGAAGAGATATTGAAGAGGTAAATTTTTGCCCTAGCCTGCTATTTATAACATTTTCAACTGTTACTCATTACCAAAGATAGCCTTTAAAAAAAAACTAGAATCCAGTTATTTTCATAACAGAATGATTTTACTGATGTTTGATCTCAAATTTCCCAAAGGTAAACACAATCTATTACTGACAATCATCTGCAGGCATTTCATAACTATGGTAGGCTCCATGTCTAAAAAAAGAGACATATACAGTATGTGTGGGGTTTCTTTGCAATTAATAGGATAGCTTCTCAATTTCACATTCTGTTCCTCCAACCCCATTTCTAATAAAGGTCGGGTATATCTGAGAGGTCTTTAGCCCCTCAACCCTGGAAAGAAAAGCTACCTGAACTGTAATACCCCACAGAGTTGAAAAACTCCTAAAAAGAATGAGCATTGCCTTAAATCGAACTTAGTGCTCGCATAGGAGGGAGTTTCAAAACTTTGTTTCATGTATGGGACCTTTTATCCAAAATGATCAGGACCTGGAGTTTTTCCAATAGTATTATTTTGTCTCTAATAAGGATTTACTAAAGGCGAAGTGGCTAACGCTAGTGTCAATTCACCAGCATTACTGCCCTCAGGGACATCGCCAATTTACTAACAGGCTTAGGCGCCAATTCACTAGTGAAAGAGACAGACACTTCTGGTCATTTGCACTCTATCGCCTATGGCAAATGGACGTTACTACGCAAATTCACTAAAATGTGGATTTTACTTAACGTTACCTTTGCCAGACTTGCCTTCGCCAGCTCAGACCAGGCGAAGTGCAATGGAGTGCATAGATCTTCCTCATTCTTGTGTCACTTACATCATATTCTGTGAGTAGAAAATGCATCAAAACTCAAAAACGTTGGCATCTTTTCATTTTGTGATAGCCTGCAAAAGTCCTAAAAATTTTTTTTTGTGTAACTGGTTTCCCCCATACATTTTCTAACATATGGAAACTATACAGTGGGCTCATGTGTAGGGAATTGTAACAACTCTATTGTCTTTATAAAGCTTCCCTGGATATGTGTTATTAACAGTGGAATTGCTGCAACATATAACATAAATAACTCCATTCAACTTTACATTTCCCGCTGTATGTAACTTAAACTGAGAGCAAGACCTCTAGCAAATTTGCATTAGGCATAAATGAACGCTAGCACATCTTCGATTTGAATTGCTCGCATTGTCAAAGCAATGCTAGCAAAAATTCACCAGTATTCGGTGCCCAGGATGAAACTCTGCATGTTAGTGAATTAGTGTCTGGGCTAATTTTTGCCTGGTGAAGTGTTGCAATGGGGTCGAATTTTCACTGGTTAGTAAATCTGCCCCTTAGTTGGGATCAAGTAGAAGGTGCTGTTTTATTATTACAGAGAAAAAAATAATTTTGTTAAAAAGTTCAAAATATTTGATTAAATGTAGTCTATGGGAGATGGCCTTCCACTAATTTAGAGCTTTCTGGATAACTAGTTTATGGATTATGGATACCATACCTGTACTAAAAATTGGTAGGAAGTTGAAAGATATGTAAATAGGAAATAGCCATTTAGTTCATTTTGAAAACAAATGAATTGCTGCTGAAAAAAAAAGATTATATTTGTAAACTTGTTTTTTCTTTCTTTCAGTACTGAAGACAGTGATTTAAAGCCAGCTGAAAATATTTTTGTTGGTTATCGTATTTCAACTCTCTGCCAGCCTGGTTCTGTTTCGTTCCCTATAAATCCTGTGTCTTCCTCTGCTATTAGATCTCTTTCATTACACTCCGTCTTGAGCTTAGATGATGGAAACAGCCTCCAGTCTCCTCGGAAACAGCCTCCTCCAAAGCCAAAACGAAATCCAACTACCAGACTAAGTGCTTCTTATGAAGCTGTGAGTGCGTGCCTTTTTGCAGCTTCAATGGACATAGATAATGAAGGTTAGATATAAACTATAAGCTTAACATTTACTTATTTTCCTTGTGTTAGGACTCGTATGGTTTCCAGTACCACCTCTATGCTGACAATACTCAGATCTATCGCTCATCTCCTGATCTCAACCCAGAACTCCTAACTCGCGTCTCCTCCTGCCTGTCCGCTATCTCTACCTGGATGTCACAATGCTACCTTAAATTAAACCTCTCTAACAATTCCACTATCCCCCCCCTCCCCAGGCCCGGTGCCTTGGGGTTATCCTAGATTCTGCCCTGTCATTCACTCCTCATATCCAGTCACTTATTAAATCATGTCACTTCCACCAAAGCAACATATCCAAAATACGATCATTTATCACCCAAGATGCTGCCAAAATTCTTATTCACTCTTGTCATATCACGTTTAGACGACTGTAACTCTCTTTTAATTGGCCTCCCCCTCCAGAGACTGTCACCTCTCCTGTCCATAATGAACACTGCTGCGAGGCTCATACACCTCAGCAACCACTCCTCCTCTGCCTCGCCATTCTGTCAATCCCTGCACTGGCTTCTGTTACATTTCAGAATCAAATTTAAATGAATGACCCTGACATTTAAAGCACTTCATAACTCTTACTACGCTCCTCTACTGACCTGCTACACCTCCTCACATGCTCGCATTCAAGACTTTGCAAGGGCTGCACCCCTCCTCTGGAACTCTCTCCCACGGTTTCTTCCAAACTTTCTGCTTTCAAGAAATCTCTTAAAACGCACTTCTTTCGAGAAACCTACCCTCACTCTGCTTAACTACCAAACACAACAGCACATACAGTACCACATTTCTGACCCACTTAATTTGATCTTGTCCACTCCCACACCTTGTGTATTACTCCCTTCCCTTTAGAGTGTATGCTCTTTTGCATAGGGCCTTCCTCACCTTTTGTACCAGTATTGATAGTGATGTATGTAACTCCATATTTTCTATGTATATAATTTAGTTGTATAATCACATTTCCTTTACAGTGCTACGCAATATGTTGGCGCTATATAAATACATGTTAATAATAATATGCATGTTAACTATGTATGATATTAATTTTTTTCTGAATTATAGCTGACATGGTTACACTCTACTACAAATTGTTAATCACAATTGGCAATTGTGATTTTCAAAGTTATTGCTGAAGAGTAAGTAGCATAGTGATTGCCGTTGGTCTCTTTCAGCACAGGAAACTCAGAAAATTGCTTTATTAGGGTCACTTGAAATTACAAGTTGTGGTTCTTGTCAAAGTATTTAGCTGAAATACATAACGTGTAGCAGGTTTAGGCAAGAATTGCTTGTGCTAGAGCCTTTAAGAGACCATCATAGTGGGCAATTAAGTATAATTATTGATATTTTAAGGACAAGTTTTAGTGAAAAAAAATATTACAGACAAAACACCCAAGATTAATTCATGTGCCATTGCTCTTAAAAGTTTAGAGTGATCAAACATATTGTATGACTCATAAAGAAATTTTTTTTTTCAAGCTACTGATACAAAGCCAATCCCTTCCTGATCGGCACTTGTACAGTATAGGATGGGTATGTGTGTTGATTGGAAAGGGGGTCATCAGTGGTGCCTAGGGCAGCACTAACTGCTAATACAGCCTTGATTAAGCTAAAAATAAACTTAATCACAGAAATTAATCTGAAAATTAATATGATAATATAATAGCCTACAATAATGGTTCTGCAGCTGTTACATAGTTATTTCATCAGTAATATGGTGAACTTTTTTAGTGCAAGAAAACATATCACTTGCTGGAGTGTGGAAGTATCCCTTTCAACCAGTTCACCTGTTTTTTTGACTCCACTGTATTTTAATCATTCTTGCTATAGGTATTGCAAAGTATAGTATAGGATGCATAATATAATTTTCTATCTCTTAAAGTTTGTTTGTCCACTATGGTTTTAATATATATATATATATATATATCCAAAGAAGATCAGCACTCTCAGGGCTAAAAAATATGAAAAAGGTTTTATTGAGAATAACACAGCATAGGACTAACGTTTCGGCCCTGTCCAGGGCCTTTCTCAAAGGGCCGAAACGTTAGTCCTATGCTGTGTTATTTTCAATAAAACCTTTTTCATATTTTTAAGCCCTATATATATATATATATATAACCAGCAAAGAGCCAGCACTCTCAAATAAAGTGTTTTGTTTGCCTGGGTGCAATATAATACATCCATCCAAAGAAGATCAGCACTCTCAGGGTTTAAAAATATGAAAAAGGTTTTTTTTTATATATATATATATATATATATATATATATATATATATATATATATATGATTTGTAACATTTTTATTTTTTTAATTTATCTGTGTTTTCCAAAGTGACTTTTAAAATGAAATATGTACTGTATTTGTACTGAAGATTATGATGTATAGGTTTTTTTTTTTCTTTTCTTTTAAGCTCTTTCTCGACCTAGACCTCACAGTGATGATTACAGCACAATGAAAAAAATTCCACCACCTAAGCCAAAAAGAAGTCCTAACACAAAGCTTAGTGGCTCCTTTGAGGAGATATCAGCTGATAACTCAGGAGAAATTAATACCTTTAGGAAGGTGCATCGTGATATTGGTACAATACAAAGGGCAGCCTCTGCAGATGGTCCTCACCATGGGATTTTGACTTTGTGTATGTCAGAAGAAGAGGATGAAATTGAGCCAGTGTACATTGAAATGGCTAGCAATGCTGGGAAGTGTCGCTTCAAAGAAAAAAGCAGCCCAGAACAAGTGGAAGTTGTGTATGAAGAAATGAAATACAATCTTCCTGATCATATTAATATTAATAATTTAGCAACATGTAGTTCATTATTGCAGAACATGAACCTAGCAACATTTGAAAAACTAGATTCTAATATAAAAAATGAACAATACTCTAAAGAAAGCTGCAATATCCCTGCTCCGTTTCCAAATCTCCTTCCTCATCGCCCTCCTCTTCTGGTTTTTCCACCAGCTACAGTTACTTCCTCTCCTGCCTCTGATGAATCTCCATTAACACCACTTGAAATGATAAAACTCCCTGTGCTTGAAACAAATATAAACTACTCTATACAATCAGATGTGTCAAGTCCAATCTCATCTCAGTGTTCAAAGCTCCAAAAAGACAAGGAAAGACCATCATCACCTGCATTATCTGTATTTAGTGTTTCAAGCAAAGTTTCTCCACCTTGCACTCCACCTCTTCCTCAGACCCCTTCTTCATTCCAGTTCCCAACACATTTCAGTTTTCCTATGGAGAGTTCTTATGCAATGCTTGTAGGGAAGAACATAAAAACAACCAATACAGATCCTGCAAAGATTCCTTCAAAACCAAACCCAGTTATAACAGAAGAAATGTGTGGTTCAGTGACTAAACTGCCTTTCTCTTCTCCAATAAAAAATGCAAGGACAATGCTGAACAAATCCCATTTAGGGTCTCCTTCATTAGCAACAAGTTTTAATGATAGTAGCCATATAACAAGTCCGCTTGATGAATTAACTACTTTATTCAGCTCAGGAAGAAGTCTCCTGAAAAAATCTGCTGCTGGTAGAAAAATACGAGAGCAAGAAGGTATACATAAAGGTTTTAAGCTCTTTCTCATTAAATTCATTTTACCATAATATTGTAATACAAATGTTCATGTATATAAATTATGCTCATCTGTTGTAATGATGAAGTAGTCCATCTGTTGTAATGATGAGAATTGTCAAAAAAGTGTAATTAATATTTTATTATTTTTTAAATTAGTTCATGTTAGAGCTAAAAATATAAAGTAAATCTAGAACCACAATTAATATAGTATTTTAACACAGCACATATGTGTATTTGTAAATATACAGTTTTTTAAATTTATTTATAAAGTGCTACATTGGTAAGCATTAAATATGTAAAGGATCTTGAAATGCAATCTTATTTTTGTACATTCTTCAAAAAAATAAATTTGATAGTGCAGCTGAAACCTTCAACTGACATGGTAGAGATGCTGTGCACATTTACAGCACATTTAAGTTGGGTTTAATACCACTTTAACCATAGGCTATGGCCTGTTTTTGAGAGTTAAGCTTACTCCTAAGTCCAGACTGCCACTTTAAAGGCCATGTGGCCATCACAGTAAAATTCAACATGGACTTTACTGGGGAAGCACTATCTGGCCTGGAGAAACCCCTTCATGGAATGGTGACACAAATGGAAGTCTATGAAGTAAAGCAGGGTAATTTTGGGCAAGATTAAATACACTAATAACATATTTACTGACATCTGAAAACTCTGACTAGATGGGTTCAGGGTTCAGAGGGAAATGGCGAACAAGAAAAAGACCATGTGGAGTGAGTAGCTGTGGAGGTGGTGCAGACATTACAGTAGGTGCTTTGTCACAAAATGCGTAAGGCTACTATGTGAGCTACTGAGTTATCTAAATAAAAATCTACAGTTATTTTATATTGCCTGTTCATGGGGTTCTGTGAGTTTGCCAGAAATATTATTGATGGTGTTAAATTTTGTAAGGTCTTTGATATATTCGAGACTTTTATGATCTTTGTATATGGTGATGGGTTCCATTGACCATTTAAGCAGATATCACCACTCTTCAAGGGCAAGCTTGCTGACAAGTAATTTCCAGTATCATCATTGTGTTCTGCTTGAGAGAAACTTTTAGAAAAGTGTAAGAGGCTCTTGTCTCTAGTATAGGATAGACCCTGAACCAATATCCAATGCATCAACCTCAATGAAGTAAGGCAGACGAGGATTGAGTATGGGCCAAAGGTAAAAATCTCCTTTAATGATTTAAAGGTTTTCAAGACTTTGGTTGATCATGCATTAGCTTCCCCCCCCCCCTTTGTAAATAAGAGCCATGGTAGTAGCAAGGTGTGAGGAGATTACCTTAGTAAATTATGTAAATCTTTGAATAGTCCTTGTCCTGGTAGGACACACTTGTTCTGCTTGGCATACGGAATAGAAAATACTTCATGTACCTGAAGTTGGTGGTTGGTTTAGTCTTTAGGGAATATCAGGAGATCATTTAATGAGATGATGCCATCCTCCTCCCTCCTGAATATATCACTAGCAAAGTCTTGGAAGACAGCTAAGACATTGTATAGCCCACTGGGCAGTTCTGGTTATTTACAAGTATTCTTCAAATATATGATTACCTCCTCCTGTCATTTTGAATGGTCGGCAAAAATATGAAGTGAAAAAAATACCTAATTCATTCCCAGTTGATATGCCCCTCACTTGCTAAAAGAATTCTGCAGAAAGTTTTCTAAAAACAACTGATACTGGAGGTCCTGTAAGATCTTGCCAATTATTAGGGCATCAATCATTGTGGCTGATCCTTAGGTCATCCCCTGGCCTCGTAGTTGGCCAGCTTAAATATATTGCAATATATGGACAAACAATTCCTGCATTGTTTAAAGGGTAAGGTATTTTTAGTAGCTTAAGGCAAAAAATGTCTCAATGTGTCCTAAATATATAAATATATTGATAATGGGTTGGGTGCAGGAATTTGTCTATAGGAATTTTGTGGTAACAGCCTTATTGCACCCCTCCCCGCTTAATGTTTTTAAAAATTAGTGGTGAGCACAACTTTCCTTTGTTTGATCCTTAGGTCATCACATCATGCCATGATTTAAGCAGAGTGAAATTTAAACTAAAACTGCTTTTGCAAGTTTCTGGGTGTGCTCTAAATAATCTATACTTGCTTGTTTTAACTGGACTTTGACTTCTTGCCTATTTCTGGCAATCCAGCTTGCTGCCAGCCCATTATATGCAGCACTTTGCATATAATGCAGCTGTAAGAAACTTGTAACATTGTTTTTTAGACCCATGTGCTCTATAAAAGGTGTGTAAGAGATCAGCTGAAGCTGTAAGGACTGCATATTTACAGGATATAGTGTAATCTTCTGTTACCTAGAGCAGAGATATTTCTTGTTCAGATAATTACAAACTATCGAAAATGCTGAAATAATTCAAGGTGCCTATGCAGTATTAATAGAAAATAATTAGTAGGAGTAGCAAAGGAAATCAAGATTATTAATTATTTTCATGGTTCTGATCATCGAACTAATGAACACAAATCTCCTACTTAATCAGTGATAATCCTTGGGCACTTTCCAAAGATTGAATTTTCTGAATCATGAAAACAGCTAATCTTGGTTTCAGGGGATGTTAACAGGTCTTTCTTAAACTAAAATTTTGCATTTTTATTTGTCACCATCTCCACTGGTTACTCCCGCTATCATTTCTGATTGCGTCCCAGCTGCCTTTCCCCCACCACGTCTCCAATGTCTTCCCCCATCACTTCCCAGTTGCCTTAACCCACCACGTCCCCGTTGCCTTCCTCCACCACATCCCCATTGTCTGATATAACACTGTTAGAAAATAACCAATGTATTACATTTTAGCACCTTCCTGATAAGTTGGAACTATAAGGACATATACCATTAAATTTCACAATGAACTATAGCATGCTAGTTAACATGAAATAGAAGTATCCTTTTTTTATTTTTGTACTTTTCAGGCCAAATATAGATTAAAAAGTAAAAAAAAAACAGCATTCAACCCGCCACCTTCACATACTTCCGGTCCACGGCTTCTCTCTTTCCCCCTCAGCAGCCACCGGCCTCATAAACTTACGCAGGACTGCGCAGGCAGCCATGGAGGCACGCTTACTTATGTCATTTGGCACCTTGATTTCCTTCCTTGTCTCCTGTACCAAATGCCTCCCTGCCGGCTTCCCTGTTGTTAACCCTTTGCCTTCCCCAATCACCTCCCTGCTGTCAGCACCTCTGTCTCCCCCATAGCCTCTAGTTGCCTTCCCTAAATGAATCCCCAGTGCACATCCCAATGCCTCCCCTCTGCAGTGCCCCATCACCTCCCTTCTGCTGGCCCCGATTTCACTCGGAAAGCCTTCCCTGATTGCCTCACGGCTTACTTTGTCCATCACCGACCACCGCCTCTCTCAGCTCCCTGTTTTCCTCCCCTTTAGGTCCCCGCTGCCTTTATCACCATCTCCACTGATTGCTTCCCTGCTGCCTTTCCCCCACCTTTGCCTTTGAGTATAATGAAGTTTATATTAGATTTTGATTTTTGCGGCAATTCCCCTTTAAGGAACTAAGTATTCCATTTGTCATCTACAGCACCTGTAAATGTTTTACAAGATCGTAAACATGAAAATCTTATGAGCGCTATGCAGTACAACATTTTCAGTCAAATTAATCTTTTTTCAATTGCCCCATTTTAGTGTCCCCACAATGTTTTGATGAGACTTCAAAAAGTACACAAGGCCATGCAAAGGGTGAATGTGAATGAATATACAAGTAGAAAATATGTGTATAACGTTTACATGAAACATAATTACTAGCTGTGTAGTTATTGTGTTAACTGTTTTATGTTTGTAGGTGTTGAAATGAATATGAATGTATGTGGTAGTGAGGATGCTGCAATACCTGATACCCAAGATAATAATGCCAACAATCAAGATAATCGAGGACCAAATTCAAGGTCTAGTTGTGCAGCTTTTGAGAATGGAAATCCTGTTACTAACGGTAAATATTTTGCTTTGGCAGTTATATTTCATGTTACATCTTGAGTCATTTGCTGCTTTGGTGTGCCTGCCTCTTCCCTTGTTCCAAATTGCTTGCATATTGATGCTGAAGAATCCTGGAACTACTGCCACCTTTAAATTGGCAGTGATTCCAGGTTTTCCATTGTGGTCTGTATTAATTATCATTATTGTTTTTTACATTTTGTACCTTAGGGCTGGTACAGTAAGTTCAATATAAAAATATTGCATTCCTATAGTATCCACAATACAATATTCATTTTGTAGTTCAGGTTTTAGTCCTCCTTTAATCAAAAACAAATTGGTTAGGGATCACTATTTAGAATACAAGGAACAGCAACACCAAGCAATTGATAATGTACTGTTGACCTTGCATCAGTAAAACTGGGGTGTTTCAATTAAAAAGTCTACTAGAGTTTATATAAACAAGCTGCTATGAGGTCATGGGGGCAATCATTCAAGCTGAAAGAGGAGAGAAGGCACAGGCTACTTAGCAGATAATAGATAAGCTCTGTCGTAGAATACAATAGGATTGTAGAGTGCATCTGTTATCTGCTATGTAACCTGTGCTTTGAATGGCTGCCCCCCCATGGATATACAAGAGCTTATTTATATAAACTATATTAGTGTTTCTAAAGCAAACACACCAGTTGCACCAAAACAGGGCAACGGTATATTATATTTCAATGACTCTCATTTTCAGTGTTACTGTTTCTTTAATCAACTATAAATGACTATTTTACAGGAAAAATTAATGATCTTGGTGAATCTTGACCAAGCCTGTTCTGCCCAGGCCATGCCTCCACCCAACAGCACTTCATGATTCAACATCTTGCTTTGAGCAGGTCTTTAGTAAAGGACTCTTTTGCATGTTGCCCCTATAGGCAATCCTTGATTTACTTAAACTATAGAGATGAAAACCCTATGTGCATTCCATTACATGATGCAGAGGAGAACACATCAGTACTGACTACACTAATATAATAAAACCACCTCCCCAGTCAGCAAGTGATGACATGACTGGGTGGGGAGAGGAATTACGGAGAGGTGCATGGGTCAATCATGGATGCTTTCTGACGTTTCCCTCACACCATGTGTACGAGGGGTCACATGTAATATGGTTGCCTTTCTACTGTTCTAATCATTCAAGACAGCCTGAATAATCAGAACAGCAGGAACTGTGAATCTTCTTTTCTTCAACATCTGCTTATGCATCAATCATCCTGCCCAATCCACAATCAGACAATGTCCATTGTATATGGATAGCATTCAGGATTGCCAGGCCAACATACACTTTCCAATAACTGTACAAAAGTTTATTCTATACAATACAATAGGTACATGTATGGCCAGCTTTAGTACTTTAAATATGTTTTTTTTGTCACTTTGAGATTTCCCAAAACATCATATTATCATATTAAGCATGAACACTTAACATGCAAACTTTCCTTAGATGCTGAAGAAAATAAAATTCAAAAGTGAAAGGGCAAATGTAGGAAAAGCAGAACATAGCACCTGAAAGATCATTGTTCTGCCATTTAAAGTAATAAAACCATATAGGATCTTGCTTTCACTTTAGTTTAAATAAATGTTACACTATGTGCACAGTTGTGATATTCCATTGTTTACACAACTGCATGCAAAGGAAACTTTTCAGAATGTAATCATCAACTTAATTTATCTTTCCAAACTGCTCTGGCTCTCAATAAAAGTCATTTATCTGTGTTGACGTACTTCAATGAACTTCTGAGCACATGGAAACTTTACTTATATGATAAGGAATCTTATCTGTACGCTGTTAATAGAAAAAGATGAATCACTGATGCCATGGGCCAAGATCAAGGCTTTTCATTGATAGTAGCCCTTGTATTGTAATCAGGGTAAATGGTATTTTTATAGAGCTAAAATACTGTGGAGCCTGACAGAGATTACACACTGAGAAGAATGTTTGAAAAGTGTCACTTTCCATGGAGTAAACTGACATGTTCAAGGTACTAAAGTTAATTGGATTTTTCATAGTTCTCTCTTAACAATGCCTACAAACTCTACTGACCTACAAAGCATGGTGGGGAATTTTGAAATTTCTAGGAAATCAAAGATCACATGTTCTTTTTGTGTTGCAAAATATTGAAGGACAATGGGATCATTATTGAGGATTCAGATGTAAAGACCCTGCATGGTGCTGCAGTTGCATCAGCTTTATAACATGTATGGTGACTTTGGTGTAAAGTGATTGGTCCACTTTTCAGAATATATTATTTAATATAATATGGAATAATGTTATAGTTATTCAGAAGGATCATTTTATATTCGATTTGCTCTAACTCCCCTTATATAAATATCTCACAAAGATTTGCAGGCAAAAGGCAACTAGTCATTGATTCATCGGAAGGCAGGAGTTTGATATCTTACTCCATTAGTATGCACAGTATTGCCCTCTTGCCCTGCATATGGTGGGGGTGGGAGACACACAGGGCAACTGTTTTGATGAACATTTAGCTCTACCTAAACTCACATACATTAAAAGAAGAGAAGTATTCCGTCACTTACAGGCAAGACAATTCCCTCTCTGTCCTAAATAAAACAATTTAATTTATAAAGATCCCCAAAGTAATATATTAAAATATAATTAAAGGTTGAGGTAAAAATGATGCCAGTATTCCCATTTTAATTTCCATTTGCCATTATTGTTAGATTTGTAAATGCATTTTACCTAGCATTCCTTAATGCAATGATCCCCAACCAATGGTTCATGAGCAACATGTTGCTCACCAACCCAATGGATGTTGCTCCCAGTGGCCTCAAAGTAGGTGCTTAATTTTGAATTATTGGTGTAACCCTTTCTAGACTAGGCTAGACCTTGTCCAGCTAAGTTACATTTGACCCTCTCACCACAGGATGGGCTACATAAAATAGTGAAGGAATGGTGTAGCTACAATTACACCTCACTTGTGCTGCATGGCTAAATAAAAGAATTGGACACCAGAAGGCGTAAATGTCAGGTAACATAACAGCAATTCAGAGCCAGCACTTTGTGACATCCCTGTGGAGATAGAGTACCACATTGGATAGTTGCACCCTCAGGATCTCTTTACAGTGTCCTGGATCCACAAAAGTTGGATTGGGGAAAGCATTAAACCTCAATCCCTACACTACAGGCCAGTCTTGCCTGAGGGAAGAGCTACCCCTTTGCTATTCCTCCTAGTTGGAGCCACGCTGCTCTTGCTCACTAGTTCTATCTGCCTCACTTTCCTAAAAAGTGCTGTTACAGAGAAAAACCCTGTCCTGACTTTACCTCATTCACAGTGTCCCTGTATCCCTGACTTCACCAAAGGTCTCACCACCCTTGGGGCCTTAGCTCCAGGCTCCCAGTGCATCCACTCCCTCCTGGATTGGTGGGGGAAAGAGGAAGCCCCATCCTCTTCCCAGCACTATACTGAAGTGTGGCAGGAACTTGTTATAAGCCTCTGGGCTAATGATACACTATACACATTGTGCTAATAAGCAAAAGTAGATACATAGGCCCAGCAACCAGAGAAAGTGTAGACATTTAAAGCAACAGGGGAGAATAAACCCTATGGGTCCCTACATTGGTTTGAAGGCAACTTTTAGTTGCATAAAACCATGTGTACTGCCAAGAAGAGCCTCATGTTGGCTGTCAATCAACATAGAAGCTAAATAGCCAATCAAAGCTCATTTATGAACTCCCCCAGGATCTTTTTGTATGCTTATATTGCTCTAGTCTCCAACTTCTTTTAATTTTGAATTTTGAGGACCCCTGCCATTAAGGAACAATATAAGCAATATAAGCAAAATATTCCCATATGAGCTAAGATAAATACTATTACTATCCTTCAAATTCATGCACAAAATATGTAATTTTGTACAGCCCATTTATGTATCCCTTAAATGGGCAGTATCCCCCTTGTTCAACAGGAGTTGATGAAGAGTGATTGTACTAAACATCCTCTTTTTTTGCATATTATCATATTAATCATGGAAAAATTTGATGTTTTTGTATTACTTGTGATAAATTGAGCAAATAGAAAAATTGATGTTACTCCATGTTTGGTCCTTGCCTTACAAGGTGGATATATTGCCAGGGCAAGTGGGTGTCCACTTACAAAACAGTCACAACAAAAGAGGGAAGGCAAGGGGTTGTATACTGTGCAGCAGGCCTGTGTACATTACACTTTGCAGATTTCGGCATGAAAATGTATACTCATGCATTTTCACATGTAAATCCATTACGTGTATCTGCACAGGTCGATGGAATGCCTGTAGGTGCAGACACCACAGCATGCTTTACATGTGACTACAGCCTAAATCTGCTCCTGCATAAATAAATCACATTCAGCGCCGGATTTTACAGAGGCGCGCCCCTAGGCCGCGCGGTCCGAACAGGCGGCCGCGCGGTCCTAGCGCCCACCCCACCTCACTTTACCAGCGCGCCAGCGAAAAAACGCCAGCGCAGCTGCTGTAAATGAATGGGGACGCACGCGTCCCCATAATGCGGCTGGGCGGCATGCCGCCCCTATTTTTCTGCCGCCCTAGGCCCGGGCCTATGCGGCCTTGCCGCAAATCCGGGCCTGATCACATTTGTTGTCTCTCATATCCATTTGCAATATATTGATTAAATAAGGCTCCAGGCTTTAGTTTCCGCAAACAGAGTGCTAAAGAGAGCTCAAGAGAACATTGTAACTGCTGACCAATTCAAGTCAATGATAATAACAGAGTTTTAGTTCAGTTCTGGCCATGCTTACAGCATACATCAAGGCCCTTCTAGTTTACAAGGTTATCCAGAGAATTCCCTGCTCTGTGTTTTCACCTTCTTTATCCATGGAAACAAAATTATACTGTATAACATAGTTTCCAATGGAAAGCTTAGACCCCCCCCCCCCCATTTGTTAATAATTCCTGAACACAATAAACATAAATAGGAGTTTCCTAGGTTGCATATACAGTCTGGAGGAAATATATATTTTTTAAAAATGTTTTTGAGCTCTTTTATGGCATGATAATATACCTGTAAATATTATTTAAAAAATGTGTTAACGTTATCATAGGGTCTCGTAGATTAAACAGTTACAGCATATTTTATACTGCATTTACATTACAAAAGGCCATGCCGCTTGTTTCACTTATGTAACAATATCTTGGGCTAGGTAAGTCCAACAAGGTTAATGTCCAGCTATTTACAGTAGAGCAAGGGTTACAAGTGAATCTAAAACACAGGGCACGGCCTTCGCTAGTTAGAAGGTAGGAAGGAAAAGTTTAGTTGAACTACAGCTCACATAGGCTACTGTATTTTAATAAAATAAAGGAACGCCAGGAGGTTCTTACAGAAAACAATAGGATACGTTTATTTGTCAGAGACAAATGATACACAGAGTTAATACTCACAGATCCACAGAGGCAAAGTATTGCAGATGTTATTATGCTAGGACAGTTAGGCAGAGACAGCAAGATGTGACACCATGCAAGTTATATAGTGGTTTACAATTACATAATATAAAAACAGGTTTGGCAAAGAAGAACGATCCCAAAAATTTAATATTAGCTTCTGCAAACTGACATAATTAACATCCAAATGCTGCCTGAAGACAGAATGAAGAGAAAGAGATTCTGAGAGAGGGATAGTGAAGATAAATGTGATTATTTTAGATATTGATATATAATTGATTATATTTACAAAGTTTCTTATTTCAGTATGATAAAGCTTATATTACATTTTCGGTTTTGCGATAGTTCCCCCTTAAAATACTTAAATAAATAACGTAGAGGGTCCTGCCTGCAAGAGCTTTCAATCTGAAGGGATAATTGAACAAGAGGTTGCTGAAATTTTGTGTATAAATATAATTACGTTATCTGCAAAAACAGAGTATATGAACAATGCAGATTTCGCTTAACAAAATGAATAGGACTTCTTACATTTAATTTTCAATATCTACCGATATTCTGATGTAAAAAATTACATAATATATTGCTACACGTATTAGAGAGACCAGGCTGCATGAACATTTCGTTTTTTACATTTAAAGGAACAGTTCAGTGTAAAAAATTAAACTTGGTTAATATGCAAAAAAGTATGCAAAATAAAAAAAAAAAAGTTTTCAATATAGATAGTTAGCAAGAAATGTAATTTATAAAGGCTGGAGTGAACAGATGTCTAACATAATATCCAGAATATTACTCCCTCCTTTGCAACCCTTTAAAGGAACAGTAACACCAAAAAATAAGTGTTTTTAAGAAATGACAATGTAATGCACTCTTAGGGCAGAGACACAAGTGGCAATTTGGGGAGATTAGTCACCTGGCAACAAATCTCCTCTTCTTCGGGGTGACTAATCACCCCAAACTGCCTCCCTTGCCTTCCCACCGGCTAGAATGAAAATCACCGGTGGGATGGCACTCGGATCGCTTCATTTTCCGAAGTTGCCCGAAGTTGTCTCACGAGGAAACTTCTGATGACTTTGGAAATTAAGTGCTCCGAGTGCCGGCCCGCCGTCGATTTTCATTCTAGCCTGCAGGAAGGCAGGGGAGGCAGTTTGGGGAGATTAGTTGCCCCGAAGAAGATGAGATTTGTCACAGGGCCACTAATCTCCCCAAATTGCTATATGTGTCTCTGCCCTTACCCTGCACTGGTAAAACTGATGTGCTTGGTTCAGAAACACAATTATGGTTTATATAAATAAGCTGCTGTGTAGCCATGGGGGCAGCCATGCAAGCACATGATACAAAGTAGATTACAGATAAGCGCTGAAGAATCCCATTGTATACTACAGAGCTTATCTGTTATCTGCTGTGAATCCTTTTCTCCTTTTTCAGCTTTGAATGGCTGCCACCCATGGCTACTTAGTAGCTTGTTTATATAAACCATAGTAGTATTTCTGACGTTTTACCAGTGCAGCACAATAGTGCATCATTAGTGATGGGCGAATTTGGGGCGTTTTGCTTCGCCGGTATCTGTTTTTGGCGGAATTGCGCCGGCATCCATTTTTTTTTGACGCTGGTGAATTTTCGCGGCAGTTTCGCGAATTTATTCACCGGCGGCGATTCACGGGAATTCGCCCATCACTATGCATCATATTTTCATTACAGTAAAAACACTTTTTGGTGTTACTGTTCTTTAATCTGTTACCAGTCAGTATGTGCTTCAGTTATAAAAGCAGGATCATATGGGATATAACTGTTTAATTAGTTTTTTGAATCTGAGCTGAGGATAAAAACGCAAACTAACTGAACATTTATGTACCATGTGGCCCCTCTAATTAAAAGGTTAGAAAACCATAAAATACTTTTTCTGGCTATTATGTTAGACATCTGTTCAGTCCAGCCTTTATAGATTACATTTTTGGCTAACTAACTATATTAGAAACATTTTTTTTATTCCGCACAGCCTATCTATTTACCCAGTTTTTATTTTTATATAGAATTGAAAAAATATTTAAAACATGATAGGTATGGGACCCTTTATCCAGAAACTGATTATCCAGAAAGTTCCAAATTACAGGAAGGTCACTACCACTTAGTCCATTTTAAGGATATAATTGTAATTTGTAAAAAGAATTTCCTTTTTCTCGTAATAATAAAACAGCACATTGATGGTAACTAAGCTGCACGAATCCAAATTAGTGGCAGAGAAACCTGCTGGGTTTATTTAATATTTTAATAATAATACAACCTTGCTGTCTGACATACTGTATATTCAGGAATTCCCTACTAAAATTAGCCAATTGGCAATAGCCAATGTTTTTTTATGGTCCTTATAAGTACTTTAGTAAAATACTACTATCCAAAAGGGTACAGGCCCTTCCACTCCATTTATGTGAATTGTATTTCTAATAATTCACTTATTGTTACTTTTTATTCCAATGACCCCTTGTTTGTTACTACTAATTTATTGTTTTGCTGTACAGTGCTTTGCCCTCATACATACATACATACATTTAATACTATAGTATTCATCTGCACAAGATAATTAAATATTAAGTTGGATAATATTGAAGAAACAGTGCATAAAAGGGATGGGGGTCCTCCATTTGCTACCAATTACTGCTAGATCAGAAAGTGCAAAAAAAAAGAATTAAATACATACTTAAATATGAAACTCTGCAGCATTAAATGTTTTCATAGAAGCAGTGCTCTAAAGCATTAATGCTTAATAGGTACACTTTGTAATATAACTCACAGCAAGTCTTCTATAACAAATGTTGTACTACTTGTTCAATGTTCCTCAAATTCCACAATGTTCCCATCAGCAACATTCTAAGGTCCGAAATGGAGAAGTTAATAATACTTATCTTAAAGTTAAAAAAGGAAGATTCATATTCAATAGCTGAATCTACAGCAATATGTTTTAGCCCCCCACAAAGTTTGGGAAGGAACTGAGCAGACTGGCATTGGGTTAATCAATGCAGTTTCTGTCAAACATCTTCATGAAATGTAACAGCAGTAGATTGTCAGATGTTTTAGGTAAATCAAGACTTACTTTGTAATATTATAGAAACACCATCATAACATGAATGCTTTCTCATACAGATCCTAGCTTTGTAGTTTTAATGATTTATCTTATTTTCTGTATGCACTAGGTATATCTGATGAAGACTTGAACTGCAAATTTCAAAACACTTCAACAAAAAACAAGGAGCATGGCAATCAGGTAAAAAATACTACCACTAAGGGGTCAATTTAAGATTTCTCTTGTCTTTTGGCACCAGAATCTTAAATGCCCCCCCCCAATAACCAATATTTTATATGAGTTGTACTAAACTATTTTCTTTGTGTGTGCTTTATGAGCACTAGGTGCACTTTCAAACCTATAACTTTTGACTAAAGCTTCCCCTAAAAATTGCAGTCTCCTAATTTTTAAGAATAATGTATGTATTTTATAGACTATTTACAGCTTATTCCTAATTGTCATGCCTCACTCCTAAACTATGTTATCCTTTGCTAGATTTTACTACCTGAACCTCAGTCTAATCTCCCAAAATTTTGGTTGCCATCTTTACAAGCTGTGATGCCACATCCCCCTCTGTGCTTTTAACTTATACATGCCATTAATTAGCTGCACCCAACCCACCCAATCACCATGGTATATTCGCTCACCCAATGCTTGCTTTGATCTGGATTGTGAACAGAAAGTTGATCACAGGGAAACTGGCATTGCCATGGAAAGGCATGCAGCCATTTTTATGTAACCGAAAACTCAAATTTTAAGTGGAGAATAACTTATGGTGGTGGGGGACCACTGGTAGCTTAAAGTGGCTCTATTAATCTATTTAATTACTATTTGTACAAAAACCTAAATCTAGAAGCTAACTAACATATTTCATATATTCACCCCTAAAAACTTGCTGGAACAACTTTTTATCTTTAAAAGGTGAAATTCAGGATTGTGGACTGGAGAAATAGGCACCAACACCTATACAAATGTGAATTCTGTGAAAGCAGTTCAGAGTCTAAACAACAGACACAACAAAATTAGACACATTGGTTCATAGGTGTTTAGTAATGGGGGACTATTGCAGGAAATTAACTCGCTATTGGAGTACTGACTACAATAAACTAAACTAGTGTTTATTTGTACCTCTGGCCCCATTAGTTCTGGTGCTGAGCACATACCCTACAGCATCTATAAAATATAAGGTGCTATCGTATGCTTCTCTCTTAAAATCTAATATGGCAGTGCTCAGAGTTTGTAGTTCAGATCTTTTGAACATTCAGAGAAGGGTACTGCATTTAAGAATGTATGACTGCCAAGAGCAGAATGCTGTAGAAACTAGCAAAGGTAAATAATATCTATGATCCTGTATATAGGGAACTTCAACATAATCAAGTCCAAAAGCAACAAGTTGACTGGGCAATCTTAGCATCCTGAATAGAAATTCATGGCTTAAAAAAGGGGTTTGTTCACTTACTGTAATATCATTTGAAGAAATCTTTTCTCAGACAGAGAAGCCATATAGAACATGAATGGAATGATTTCATAACTGTCCAGTGTAATTTTAATTTTTAAGAAAGAGGTACCTTACTGTGCATTGCTATTGACTGGAGGTGCCAAAATATTAGATAGTCCCCAGTGATTATGATTGATTACCTAAGATTCCAAATAGGTACTCCTTTTTGATGATATTTGCAGTCTTTATAAACTTGTGGTCCTGGCCTGGGTGTGCATGTGCAGTAGAATTAATGCCAGACTCTTTCACTCTATTGCACATTGCACCTCTCTATTGCACCTGGACCACACCATATACAAGATTCCATAGTAGTACCCCAGATCTGTGCAGTTTTTAGCAAACAGGAGTACCAAACCAGACTACTGTTGGCGAAGTCCACTGCATCTTCATCTTCTTGGATCTTCTCTACAGTCTAATTTGGGTGTGTATGGGTTGTAGAGTGCAAAGCCAAACTTAGAATTAAAACCCTTTTTGGCAAAACACTAACACATCTCCAACAGGCCAGCCCCTGGATCACCATTTTATTATATGTAATAATACTGTAATTTCTAATTTGTTAAAACTAGATCAACTAACTCATCGCTAGTATTACTGATACTAAGGGGCCCATTCACTAAGCTCGAGTGAAGGAATAGAGGAAAATAGAGGAAAAATAGTTGAATTTCGAATGTTTTTTTTTGGCTACTTCGACCTTCGACTACGACCTTCGCCTTCGAATCGAACGATTCGAACTAAAAATCATTTGAATATTCGACCATTCGATAATCGAAGTACTGTCTCTTTAAAAAAACTTCGACCCCCTAGTTCGCCACCTAAAACCTACCGAGGCCAATGTTACAAGGTTTTTCTGATTGAAGGATAATCCTTCGATCAATGGATTAAAATCCTTCGAATCGTTCGATCAAACGAATTGCGCTAAATCCTTCGACTTCAATATTTGAAGTTGAAGGATTTCAATTTGGCAGTCAAATGTGGAGGGTTGATTAACCCTCGATATTCGACCCTAGGTAAATGTGCCCCTAAATGTGCCTTTATAAATGTTTAAAAAATAAACACTGCAATCAGTAATCAGCAATGATGAATCAAATGACATGACAATTCAAAAGTAGGATAATGAGTTCTTATATAGTGAAAAGAACTACTATCCACAAGTATATGTGTTATGGCAGAGCTATTTAAGAGTTTATAGTTGAATTTCTATTTACAATGCTAATGGGACTTGAAAGATTACTCGTATACTGTATCTTAAGGCACCAGTTTTAGTGCATTAATTAACTGTTTACTTAACAAAACAGAAAGCACTCAAATTATTTTATCTTACCATGACTATGAACATATGGTTCCTTTATACAGTATTTCAATGTCAGCAGCATGATGAATGTGGCCTTGGTGCGATCATTACTTCTTGATATTTGTTTCTCAAAGTATTTTACCAAAGGTAAACTGAAAAATAAATTCTAGAAAGTGTTCCATTTTTAAGAATGCATTCAGTAGGAGTGTATTCACTTCAGATGAACTGCTTTGACTAAAATGCAATGGTATAATCATTAACATCTATTTAAGACAATTGAGGTAAAGAGCGTGCGATTGAGAAAGATGTAATTTGGCCAGTCACACCAGAGTTGCACAATACAGCAACTTTGTCCTGATTGGGCATGGTATTTACCCACTACATTCATCTTTAACAGAAATCAAAGCATGCAAGTGCAATCCAAGCATTCATATCACTACAGAGTGTCTGACTTGGTTATCACATGTTAAAGCCTGTCAAGTTCAACTGTGTTTTCCCCCATTGCACATTTTATTGTGAACACATGAAAGATGTGTGGTTTTGTATTTTTCACGTCTGACATTTTGCCTGAGTTCCTAACCATCTCCTGGGTATGATAATGTACGTCAGTGAGCTTCCACAAGAAAACACAAATAGTAGAAATGTTATAGATGACATACACTAGATAAATAAAAAATGCTTGGAAATGTTTTATGCTGAAATCCTCATATACTATACTTAAATTTAATATACCTTTTATACCAGACTTTCTGTTATTTCTATCCTTTACTACTGCATATCAATCTACAGTACCTTTCTCATTCCCTTTAACTAAACTTTAATTCACATTAAATCAGTTTGTACCAGTGACCACTTGGCGGAACCTTTCCTTGGACTAGAAGTCTTGTTAAAGTAAAACGTATCTTCAGATTTCATTTAACATTGCTCTATGGGCAACAATTGAGTATTTAACTGAATAAATCTTAAAAAATCCTATTTACAAAAATGTAAATAATTTACATGTTAGATGGTTTTCCTTCTTTTGAGGGGGGGGATGTTATTCAGTACTTTTATTTGGTATTTAAACTGTTGTATATTTATGGCCCCACTCCGACAATCAAGCAATAGTTTGAATGAGAAAACTAGAAGAATAATTATAATATATCATATCAAGAGTTAATTGTAGGATTAATTTCCCTTTTAAGTGTTATGATCACTATTCCCAAATACTCACCCTCCTGAAAGCTGGAGATACGTTCATCATTAATAATGATTATAAAAACCACAGGAGAAGGTTTTCCAGTTGGTTTCTGAAATACCCAGGACAAAAGAAAATGAATAGCACTTTGAAACGTGCTTGTTTTTTCTCTGATTGGTATCACATTTTGCTTTTTCTAATCTAGTTACATCAACTACATCAGTTTGTAAAAGTAGCCTATAATTGTATAATTCCATTTATAAAAGTAGCAATCAAATCAAATAAAATCGTCTACCAGTGTATAAGGCTTAAAACTGTCACCTATAAATGTAGTGATTTTTTTTTGATGCAAAATTATCTTTTTACAGATATTTTCTCAGGTTCTCCCCTTTTGCTTCAACCTACTGTATGCTTCATACATATTCTTTTTAGCAGTATAATCAGGACAGAAATGGGAAATTCAGGGTGATCTTACTGTATGTCATGTGGCCTTCCCTAGTCAAAAATGATAGCAATAGTTACCACTTAGCATGCTTTCCACATTCAAGTGCAGAAAATAGCCTGTATGAATTTGTAATCCCCATTAATGATTCTATACATTTATATAGTACAGGTATGGGACTTGTTATCCAGAATGCTCGGGACCTGGGGTTTTCCAGATAACTGATCTTTCTGTAATTTGGATCTTCATACCTTAACTCTGCTAGAAACTTATGTAAACATTAAATAAACCCAATAAGCTGGTTTTGTTTCCAATAAGGATTAATTATATCTTAGTTTGGATAAAGTACAAGGTACTGTTTTATTAATACAGAGAAAAAGAAAATAATTTTTAAAAATTTAGATTATCTTTTTATAATGACGCCTATGGGAGACAGCCTTTCTGTAATTTGGAGCATTCGGATAATGGATCCCTTACCTGTATATACTTTGAAAATGTGAATTCATTAAACAGTTTGCTAATGAATTCAGATTTCTGGAAATTCTTTAGGATTCCTCAGCTTGAATTAGAAAAAAAAATCATCTGCACATTTATTTCCCACCCCAAATACCAACCAGCGTTGTTGTTCTTTTACATAGTAACATAGTAAGTTAGGTTGAAAAAAGACACACGTCCATCAAGTTCAACCTTTTCACTTTTTAACCTGCCTAACTGTTGATCCAGAGGAAGGCAAAAAAACCCATCTGAAGCCTCTCCAATTTGCCTCAGAGGGGGAAAAATTCCTTCCTGACTCCAAAATGGCAATCGGATTAGTCCCTGGATCAACTTGCCCTGTATTCCCTAACTTGCTAAAAAGCCATCGCACCCCTTCTTAAAGGACCAGTGACATTAAAAAATTTTTTTTCAAAATTCGTTAGTATAGAACGAAAAATAAACATCAAGGCAAATAAAACTTTTATATTGCAAAGCCTTTATTAAGAGATAACTTACCAAAACTCCACTTCCTGTCCTCTTCTAAAACGGCGAAAGGGCGACCATCCATGCAGCGGTGTTCAACTTCTCCTCCCTGCCTATTCTCTCTGCAGCGCTTCCCCTATTTGCCTTGGTGTTGATTTTTCGTTCTATACTAACGAATTTTGAATTTTTTTTTTTAATGTTACTGGTCCTTTAAAGCTAACTAATGTATCAGCCTGTACAACTGATTCATGGAGAGAATTCCACATCTTCACATCTCTCACTGAAAAAAACACTTCCGAATATTTAGGCGGAAACTCTTGAATGGGTGACCTTGTCAGCTGGATAAACAAAGCATTAGAGAGATTATTATATGATCCCCTTATACACTATATTTATACCTAGTTATCATATCACCCCTTAAGCTCCTTTTCTCCAGCATGAACATCCCCAATTTGGCCAGTCTTTCCTCATAGCTAAGATTTTCCATAACTTTTACCAGCTTAGTTGCCCTTCTCTGTACCCTCTCTAATACAATAATGTCCTGTTTGAGAGATAGAGACCAAAACTGTACAGCATATTCTAGATGGGGCAGTACCAGTGCTCTATAAAGTAGGAGAATGACCCCTTCCTGTCGTGAATCAATGCCCCTTTTAATACAGCTCAAGACCTTATTTGCCCTTGATGCTGCTGACTGGCATTACTTGCTACAGCCAAGTTTATCATCTACAAGGACTCCAAGGTCCTTTTCCATAATGGAATTGCCGAGTGCAGTCCCATTAAGGGGATAAGTGGCTTGGATATTTTTACATCCCAGGTACATTTATCAACATTGAATCTCATTTGCCACTTAGCTGCCCAGATTGTCAGTTTGTCAAGATCGTGTTGCAAAGATGCCACATCCTGGATGGAATTATTTGGGCTGGATAATTTTGTGTCATCTGCAAACACTGATACATTACTTACAACACCCTCCCCTAAGTCATTAAGTTAAATAAAAGTGGACCCAATACCGAGCCCTGAGGGACCCCACTAGGAACCTTACTCCAAGTAGAGAATGTCCCATTAACAACCACCCTCTGTCCCCGATCCTGTAGCCAGCTTCCTATACATGTGCAAACGACTTCATTAAGCCCAACAGACCTTAGTTTAGAAAGCAGTCGTTTGTGGGGCACGGTATCAAACATTTTGACAAAATCCAAATAGATCACATCACATCTACTGCCCCCCCCCCTCACTGTCCAGCATCTTACTTACCTCATCATAAAAAGCAATAAAATTAGTCTGACATGACCTATCCTTCATAAAGCCATGCTGATTGCTGCTCCTAATGTCATTCACTAGGACAAAATTTTGCATGTGATCCCTAAACAAGCCTTCAAATAATTTGCCCACCACAGATGTCAAACTTACAGGCCTATCATTGCCAGGCAAATTATATAAACAACTGAATTTGTATCAAGTAACTGACAGAAATGGTAACTGCTAAACATGATTTATGATCAGTTTTTGTATAATTACATTTCACGGTTGCAAAGATGCAACCAGGATGGAGTACAATACACAATGGAATGCCTCTGTGAAAATCCCTGCAATATTATAAAGGGGAATATCTAAAGCCACGTGATTCAATATTAAAACACCAGTCATTGGCCACCAAAGGTTCTTACTAAAAATTTAAAACTACCGGTGTTACCCACTGTGGCCTCTTAATACATGGTCTAAACGTAAGCTTCACACAGTATTCAAGCTAATTCTTAGCCCAAGTCACTCTTAAACTGACATGGTGATCCAAATCCAGCAGCCTGTGATTTCAAGAAGAACCTCACATTTCAGATGGTGGATGCCTCTAAAAAATTAATTTGCTTTTGTTTGTTTTCCTAATAGGGTACAATATCTGCAAATATGGGAAAACAGGCTCAGAACTAAAATCCTAGTTTGATACTTGCCATTATTTCTGTAAACATTGCTGTTTTTATCCAATTATCCTTATTCATGAGGTATTTCTTTGGTGGTTTAGGGTGACCATTTATGGTAGTAAATAATTTGTTTGAGACGTTTGTCCAATTTCTGACAAACCCGATGTTGCATGTATTGACTGTGTTGGTTCAAAATCCCATTATATTTCAATTATTCTGCCCACACAGACAATGGAGTCTTCCAGTGCCACTGACCTCATGAATGTTC
The DNA here is from genome assembly GCA_038501925.1 of Xenopus petersii. Lineage (NCBI taxonomy): Eukaryota > Metazoa > Chordata > Amphibia > Anura > Pipidae > Xenopus > Xenopus petersii. Next base: position 110,013,241 of record CM076675.1, on the reverse strand, counting down.
CACTTCCACAACAGGAAGTGACAATGGCTGCATCATCTTGTTTTTAGATTTACTTGTTCAGGCAATCATCATCTACATAAGTGATATACAAATCGATGAGATCTGTCCAGGGATAGCCATTGAGCTCACTTTATATGCATTGGAAAATTGCTTTACATCTATACAAAAAACGAATAAAAGCAAAAAACATTTTATTTTTTCAGGTAATTCATCAGTTACGCTTATCGAAGAATGAAAGTGCTGCATTACAAGAACTAATGGATTGGAGAAGAAAACTTTGTGAAGGGAATGGGGAGTGGCAAACTAAACAGATAAATTCTGCTCCTACCCACTCATCTTAAAATGCTATTGGTCTCTGTCTTTAACCACAAATTTAAGCACAGTAAAGTGTGTCCAGCTGTTCCATTAATAGCTAGCAAGAGAAACTCTGTTATGGCTTTCTCTTCATCTTGGAATGTTTGTTTGTTTTCATACTATGTCAGAAAACAGAAAGCATGAGTAATTAGGTTGTCTGTGTGATAATATGTATGTGCAATTTATGTTTTTAATACACTGTGCAAACATTTACTGTATGTTCTATTATTCCGGTATGACCACTGCTTCCCCTGAAATTATTATTTGAACAGGGGTTAATGGTTCTGCTGTCAAAAAATGTATTGCAAGTATGTATTTAGCTCTTTTAATAATCATCTCCTTATGGTTACACTGCACAGTTAGTGAGCAAAAAAACTCCTTATGTACATTCCAAATGGTGCCAAGATTATACCAGAGTGACATTATTTTGATATTACCCATTGAATCTATCATTTGTGATTCTTTTCGTGATCATTATTGTAAATGAATAAATAATGCCAGCTAGAGTAGCAACAGATAAAGTATAGGTTTAATTATAAAAAAAAAACTGATATGAAATTGTTTTATAAAAAAAAAACAGTCAACTTTATAAAATGACCATCAGCCCGTTGTAAGTAAAATAAAATAGGTTTACTTCCTTGACTTCAGAAAAGACTCTTATCTATGTATCAAAAGCAAAGCACAAAACATTATCAACCACAGGAGGTAACTTAGAGGAGAAGCTATGCTAGAATGAAATAAAATGTTTTCTTACTTCCTCTTTTGCAAAAATAATAATGGAATTGAACATGGAATTGCCAATAAAGGCAAATGTTCACTATGTAATTATGTGATTTTAAAGGAAACAGGCAACATGTATTACTTAAAGTAGAAAGACTGTTCGTAGCATTACTACTTATAAACTCTATATATAAATAAGGTATATTTCTGTTGTGGAGTTGTGTAAAACAGTTAAAAAGAGAGCCAACCTTATATATATAAATATTTGACAATTCTTTGGTGCTAAAATGCATGGTTGAGTGAGTGACATAGTTGGGTTACCATGGTAATGTTCATACTACATTTACCAGCACATTTTTTATGTGGCATCAATAAGAGATTTATTTTGCACTGTGTAATGGGAATACAACTGATACACTAAATCATGCTAAATACAACATCCCAGACTACTGATGGCAACATTAATTCAAAAATTTTTAGAAGAGAATAAAATTTGAATAGCTTAAACTACAAAGTAGATTGTATCTTCTGTTTTCTTCAATAATCCTGATTTCATTGTTCTGGCATACTGCTATAACCCAAAACTTAATGAAGTTAATGTTTAAGACTGGCAACAATCCAATTGTGCATGGATGTATCAGCGCATCAGGCTGGGTATAATGGCAAGCCATTAAGGATTCTCTATTTTGTGTTGATTTTGAGGCAAATAAGCCGTGTCTAATTTTTGTCCCTAAAACAATATGTTAAAAAACTTTAGGGTGCAGACCACTTTTGTTAATATGAAGTTATTTTTTTCACATTGTACAAAAACCCTTATGTTCTCTGTAAGGGGGTTATTTATTAAAGTTCTGAATGTCACAAACCGAAAAATTTGAGTTTTCTTTTTACTATAAGATCCAAATTTTTAGTGGAAAAAAAAAACTCGAAGATTTATTATATCTCGAGGATGGAAAAAGTCAGAACACGAAAATCCTGCATGTCAGACCTGCCAAGGTTGTATACAAGTCAATTGAAGAAGTCCCTATCCTATTTGAACGTTTATGTGGTCTGCGCTGAAATTAGCACGCAAATTCGACTACTGTTCCTTTAACATGTACCTACAGTACCAGGTATTTTTGTCAGACTTCGTAAAGGTCTCTGGTTAAAACATGTTACCCAATAATGCATTGTATTTTAAAGGTTACTGTTGAGGTGCCTGCAGCTTACTTTTGTACAATTCTGTTTGCTTATAACCTGTATAGAAATTAAAAAAATAAAATTTTTGTCTTTTATTCCACTAATAAGCACAATTAAGAATAAACATTTTACAGTTTCAGTAAGATGCATCTGGGGAGGCTTAAATAAACATTCATACAACTGTTCTCTTTTCATATTTTTAAAGACCCTATTTAACATTTTATTGTGAGCCAAGGAAACGTGTAAATATGATCAAATAAACAGTTTACTGTACCAGCTCAATTACCAAGGATTCCTAGAAGCTATTGCATTCTTTTGTTTATACGGATACCTGGAAAGTGCTGGGCTGAATTATTGTTGTTCTATGCATCCACACACGTTGACCATTTAAGACTAAAGCCATCTACTCCTTAAATAAAGAGACTTCTCCTTTTCATTGTGCAAGAGCTTATTTCTTAATGTATTTCTTTTGATTTCACGAAATATAAAGGCAGAACTTTTACCCCCCAAAAATTATTTATTTATTTAAATTATATAAATAAATACATTTAAATTATATAAATGTATTTAAATTATATATATATATATATATATATATATATATATATATATATATATATATATATATATTTTTTTTTTTTTTTTTTTTTTTTTTTTTTTATTTATTTATTTATTTAAATTATGATGGGAAACGGCATTGCCAGTTTCAAAATCTTCCTGGAATGCGGGTTACCAGATAGTTGATCCCATACCTGTAGAATAAGGAGATTTTATTAACAAAAATTGCAACTGCTTTTGATGACCAGCTCTGCAAACAAAAGGCATTTGCATGAGTTGAGAATGACATTTGTATGTCTGTTATTGTATTAAATACACATTTATATAAGAAATGGGATTTCAAATTGTATCATAGTATGAAGTAACAGTGATGGTCACTGGGCATAAGTAGAGTATTGGACTGGTCCACCAGATCCAGAATCTCAACCCTTCACTAACACTGTTGCAGCTCCCCCCCACACCCCAGTGCATACCTCCCATCCCACCACATACAGTACCTTCAGCCCTTTTGCAGCCACTACAAAAGGATTGGGGGAGCCCACCATGTTTTCTCCTGGTGCCCTGCCAGCCCAGTCTGACCCTGCATCAGTGCACAGGAATTCAGGTTCCTTTGCTATGACCCAGAGTACATTGAAAACACTTGTTCCTTCACTGTCATGTAGCAAAATGTAAGATAACAGAACTATTTACAAGTTGCATTCAATATGAGCTTTACTGGCATACTTTTTCTATGACTGCAAATTCATTTAAATGTCAGGTTGAGGTGCCGAACATGTTTTAGATATGTTTTTGTGTGACAGTCATGGACTGTTGTCCCACTGTGATCCCTAAAGTTTTGGCCCTCCATCAGAAAGCTTATTTTTCATGTAAAAATGTTTCATGTAGAAATGAGAGTAGGTAAATAGATAGACTAATAGATAGACTCTGCAAAATAAAAAAATGTTTTCAATATAATTAGCTAGAGATATATGTATGGCATTAAAGACAGGAGTGAACAGATGTGTAACATAGTAGCCAGAACATTACTTCCTACATTACTAAACAGTCAGTAACCAATCAGTGATTTGAATGGGGCCATATGGAACATATCTGTTCAATTAGTTTGCTTTCGAATCTGACCTGCATGATCAGGATTAAAAGCAAATTAAAGGAACAGTTCTGTCCAATTTGGCCCCCTTCAAGTCGCTGACTAACTAAGGTTAGAGGGCTGAAAAGGAAAATGAAGTATTCTGGCTATTATGTTAGACATCTGTTCATTCCAGCCTTTAAAGATTACTAACTAAATTAGAAACTTTTTTTATTTTGCACAGCATCTATGTACTTTTATTTTTAATCTGTACTGCTCCTTTAAGAATACAATTTGTGGGAGGGTGTTGTAGAGGGGTGATCTCTACATTGCTTCTCTACTTCTCAGGCTTGGATCTGGAACTTTAACAGAAGCATTAGATGGGGGAACAGGGGTGTCCTGGATTGGTGTCTAGCCATATGCAATGGCTGAAACTGTAAATTCTTCATAAATGAACATTAGGAAGTTCACAAAACAAGTGACTGATGAATTGCTAAAGAACTGCATGTTTTTCCGTGCATTTCTTTTAAAGCTTAATTTATTTTCAGATTCAGCTACAGATTCTAGTTACTTAAGAACAGACATGTAAAAAAAAAAAAACTACATGTAAAAAAGTAATCTGTGCACAGTCTATAAACATCTTCAAATATGTCACAAATCGTAGTCATTCACTACAGTTCAAAGTGAATATTAAACAGATTTCAAGTAAGTCTCAATTTTGCCTAATTACATTCTCTTGGTTCTGGCTTCATAAGATTGCTCTTCACTAGTGATGGGCGAATGAATTTGCCTGGCGCAAATTCGCTGTGAATTTCTGCGTGCCGCCGGATACATTTACGAAACTCCCGCCCATTGACTTTAATGTGGCTTCAAAATTGACGCAGGTGTCAATTTTTCGCGGTTCACAAATTGTTTACGAATTTTTCGCCGTTTCGCGAATTTTGAAATTTTTCGGTGAAGCGAATCAGGAGAAATATGCTCATCACTGCTCTTACACTCAAATAACATTGCATAACAGCCCAAAACATGACAGCCCAAAAAGTGAATTCTAATAGCTGACGTCCTCTCTCAGCAAACCCTGTGCTGCTTGTCTTAATTTTTTTAATATGCCATACTAATGCATATTTTGTTAAAGTGGTTTAGTTTAGACACATAGATTTGGGAAAATGACCAAAGTCACAAAACACCAGGTGTTCAGGGATTTGATGCCACTCCTACTAAATACTGTTTATCCTAATGCAGTAGTGCAAAACTGATACACTGGACATTCAGGGAATGCAGACTAGAATAGGACACAAATGATGCATAGAATATAATTTGCAGCACAAACTCATCATCTGAATTTGTTATACTACTTTAGTAACTAATTATACATTAGTTTAAAATCATAATTAAACATTTTTCATTTTCAGTAGGAGTATCCCTTTAAGATGTTTATTGTAGGAATGCCTAACTGTAGTTTTAAACTTAGTACTAAAAAGTCAAGATCTCAAATTCCTTTTATTAAACTGAACAAATAGGATCATTTGCAAAACTGCAGCACACAATCAAAGCAGTCTGAAGCTTTACAATATGTTCTTTATGCCAGAAGAAACCAGTAACATAACATGGTGCTTTGTCACTTTTTTTCTATTATTATCTTGGAATTTTTCCATGAGCATAACAGTACAAGAAAATATTTTGTTCCTAACGATCACAAAAAGGATTGTATTTTTTTTTAATTCTAGTGTAGCAAAATAGCACAGAGAGAGTTCAGAACTTTCCATCCCTTTTAAGAACATATTTATTGCATTCAGTTTGCTGAGATAAAACAATAAACTAGGGTATTTGTTTTCCTTTTAGCAGATGCTTTACATAGGACTAGTTTAAAAAAATGCACATATTATGTTAAATACTATTTATATCAGTTAAGAATCCATGCACTGACTGCATTTTTTAAAATCAAATTTAAGCATTTTACTGCACATATTAGCCACATTCAATTAATTGCATGACCTAAAAAATACAATTACAAGCAAAGACTGGTTTGACATATTGTAAAACATTAGGTAGAGTGTGACACACTTTACAAAAATATTCCTGCAAAAGAGGATAATCTTTGGTAATATATTTAAATTGTATCCACTGGCCCAGAAGTTATACAGGGGTGACCCCCATAGCAGAGGCTGCTACAGCAGGATTTCCTGACTGCCTAACTGTCCTACTGTTCATTAGATCAGATTTATCAAGGGTCAAATTTCGAAGTAATGGGAGTTTTTTTTTTAACTCCCTTAACTTCGAAATGTAAAGAAAAAAAGACCAACCTAAATTTAATTTAAAAAATCAATGTTTTTTTCTGCAGATGAATAGTGTAAGGAAAGGTTTCCCTGGTGGTCTAGTGGCGAACGCTTACCCTGGTGGTCCAGTGGCTTTCCCCTGGGCATGCAGGAGCACCCGCCATGCTTCCGGCGGGGATGCCCGCCGCATGCGTCCTTTTCCTTTGGAGTTCTGTGTTCCTATGGCACGCACGCTGCGTGCTTCCTGGTTTATGCGCCGGCGTGATGACATCATCGCGCCTGGCGAGATATTCAAATAGTATAAAAGAGGAATTCAGATATCAGTACACTGCCCATTGTTCGGTTCAATTAGTTGTTCCTGGTGCTTTAGTATGTTGAATCCTGGTTGTTTGATCTTCTGTGTATTGACCCTTGTTTTGCCTGACTATCCTGATCCCTCCAATCCTGACCTTTGCCTGCCTGATTTCTCCAACTTCTCCAATCCTGATCCTGCCTGTTTGGGACTATTCTGAACTCTCTAATCCTCACCATTTGCCTGTCGACTGACTATTCTACGCTCTCCAACCCTGAATCTGGCCTGTCTGACGATTCTCTGCTTGTGCTGGCCCGGCCTGCCTGTTCCTGGTGGTGTTCTTTCTTCCAGTATCCTGGTGAGACGATCAAGCCCCTTAGCTCGTCCAGAACTGTTAGCTTAGCTCCTCTCTCAAATAAGACCTGGCGGAATCCGATTAGCCGAGGGCTCCTTCTCAGGTGAAAGGTGGCGGTTAGAGGCAGAAGTGAGAGCCGAGACCAGGGAGCTTAGCTTGGGTTCTAGATATAGGGTGCCGAACGTGACAAAAAGGCTATATTTGAATAAAAAAAGGAGGTCCCCCATAGGCTAAAACAGTTATTCCCAGGTTTTATTCCCAGGTTTGGGGTTTTAAAGGGACAGTACATGATAAATTTCGATATTCGAATAGTCAGAATCCCCTTAAATTACATATGTTCCGAGGTCTCTCTAGGGCTAGCATCATTTATTTATAATCTCTTCCTTGTGGCACTAATATTGGTAGTGATTAGACAGTGTGGCCATAAGATTTCAGGTTGCATTAAGGAAGGGAATAATTCATAAAGCACTTTTCAACTGCATGACTCAAATCGCTTTTCAGCAAGCAAGACAGACGTTTTATGCCAGGACAAAAATGTATTTGTCCAAGGAGTTGCCACAGGGAATCAAAACAGGGTCTCTAGCATGAGATCCCACATCAAGTATTATTATTATTATTATTATTATTATTAATAAACATGTATTTATAGAGCAGAAAACATATTTCACAGTGCTGTAACATAAATGTGTTTATACAGCTAAATAACATACGTAGAACATATGAAGGTGAGGAAGGTCCTGTGCAAAACGGCTTGCAATCGGAAGGAAAGGGAATAAGACACAAGATATGGGAGTGGCATGATCAGAATTAAGTGGGTGAGAAATGTGGTACTGTATGTGGTGTTGCATTTGGTAGTTAAGCAGAGTGAGGGTAGGCTTCTCTAAATAAGTGCATTTTAAAAGATTTCTTGAAAGCAGAAAGGTTGGGAGAAAGCCAGACAGACCGTGGAAGAGAATTCGAGAGTAGGGGTGCAGCCCTTGCAAAGTCTTGAATGAGAGCATGTGAGGAGGTAATGAGAGAAGAGTTGCGTAGCAGGTCAGTGGAGGAGTGTAGTAAGCAGTTGGGGGAGTATATAGAGATGAGTTCAGAGATGTAGGGTGGGGCAGAGTTATGAAGTGCTTTGAATGTCAGGGTCATTAATTTGAATTTTATTCTGCAAGGTAGTGGAAGCCAATGCAGGGATTGACAGAGTGGCATGGCAGAGGAGGAACAGTTGCTTAGTTATATAAGCCTGGCGGCAGTGTTCACTTAGAGGAAAATAATACCCAAGAACAATTTAGATCTCTATAAAACATATTGCATAAAACAGCTCATATGTAAAATTCTGGTTCATATAAATAAAACCATTTTCATAATAATATACTTAATTAGTAGTGTATGTTATAGGGTAATCCTAAATAGAAAATTGCCATTTTAAGAAACAAGGGTCAACTCCTGGGATCCCGCGATTCACTGTGCGCAAAAAGTATACACAATGCATGTCACATGTAATTAAAGCAAGCAATTTGAAATACAAGCAATGGATCCCTCTGCAGACCATATAACATATAATTGTGATAGTTATAGCACTGCAAATTGTGCTTGGGTTATTTTGGAGGTAAAAAAAACACTAAAACAAAAGAAAAACCGTCATTATTCTCCCTAGCTATTGAGAATTAATAAAATTCTGAATATGCAGATTCCACTAGGAGCTTCCCTGACTTGGATGGATTCTGTTCTTGAGCTAGCCTTGGTACTACTACCCTGACCTTGAGGAAGAACCATCTGATTATTTGAGTAGGTCTTCTGTCATACCTTCCCAAGTTAATAAAAACTCTGTGATTTCTTTCTGACTCTTTGTGAGTTCAGAATCCATGGAGCTTGTGTCAAACTTTATCTTTTCACCTCAAGTGGTCTCCAGTTCTTGAAGGTCCACAACACAATTCTTAAATAAAATAACCCATTGATTATAAGTGATATAACAGGATAACTGAGGTTTCCTAGTATCTAGTCTGCAATACTTGTCAAATCCTAGTAAGTTCCATACTCAAACACCATCATACTTAGGGGCACATTTCCTAAGGGTCGAAGTGAATTCTAAATGAATTTTCGAATTCAAAAACTTTGAATTTCGAAGTAATTTTTGGGTACTTCGACCATCGAATAGGCCAAAATTCGATGTGAATTGAAAAAACTTTGAATATTCAACCATTCGGAAAATCGAAATACTGTCTCTTTAAAAAACTTCGTATTTGACATTTCGCCACCTTAAACCTGCCGAATTGCTATGTTAGCCTATGGGGACCTCATAGAACCCATAGCCAATATTTGGCTATGTTTTTAGAAGTCTGAGTTTTTTTTTTTTGAAAATCGTTCAATTCGAACAATTTCTACAATCGATTGAACAATTTTAATTTGATAGAAAACAGCTAAATTCAAACAAAAAAACCTTCAATTTAGCACTTCGAAATTTGACCCTTAGTAAATGTGCCCCTTATTGTAGTATTCTCGTTCATCTAACACTTTTCCCATTCCCTTTAGCTATGATCTAGGGATGGGCAAATTTTTTCGCCTTGTTTTGCCGCGGAAATGGCGCCCATAGACTTGTATTTTTGGCTAAACAAAACGGGTCCAATTCGCCCATCCCATCTCATCTTAGGGGTATATTTATTATGTGGTGAAAAAAAAAATGCTGAAAAGTTTGCCACAGATTGACAAGCATCAATGTGTAAAAATTGCAAATTTGTATACACGCTTTTTTTTGAGCAACGAACGCCAGAACTTACTTACAAGGGTCTGAAGCTGTCTAAATCTTGGGTTAACATGGCCTAAAATATCACACACCTTGATAAGTTTGCTACTTATTTTACACAGCTTTTTACATGTTTTTTTTTTTTTTTTGGCCAATTTCATAATAATAAATAAGCCCCTTTAGTGGGTTATTTACTAAACTCTGAATGCAAAAATCCCGAAAAATTCATGATTTTTTTGTATAAAATCTGACTTTTAAAAAATCAGGAATTTTTCAGAATTTATTAAACCCCGAGGATGGAAAAGTCAGAATCAGAAAATCCGGCATCCGACCTGTCGAAGGTTGCATATAAGTCAATGGGAGAAGTCCCAATGATTTTTTGATGTGCGCTGGGTTTTGTACAACACCCCGGGCAAAAAGTCAAAATTGTGAAAATCTGATTTTTCCCACAAAGCAAATTTTCAGGAAAATGTAATAATAAATAAGCGCAGGGTCGGACTGGAGCATTGGGGGCCCAACTGGGCTGCAAAACTAAGGGCCCTCCTGGCAGTCACCGGGGCTGCCTCCCCACTTCCAAAGACCGAACCCTCCCCAGCTGCTGCACATATCACATATTATTTACTTCAGGGTCAGCCAATCAGGACAGGGCCCACCGGGTTTTTTCCTGGTGTCCCGCTGGCCCAGTCCTACCCTGAATAAGCGTAAAAAAAACCAGAGCGGATTTGATCTGTTTGTAGGAGAAAATGTTGAGATAAAATCGGACTTTGATACATAACCCCCTTAGTCTTTCATGAGTTTTTCTCCTCAACTTTATCCCCTGCTACATAATGGCCATTGTATGTATTATGAAACGCCTCTTTTTAAGTTCTAGCATCCATATTAAACAGAAATAAAGTAAAACAAAACTAGAGAAAAAAAGTACAAACTTTTTCTAAAATAACTTTGTTCTGTCACTTGCAATGTATAACATGTAACATATAACATGTTATACAGCCAGGTGAGCTGTTTTGGTGTCTATTTTCCATACTGCAGATATTTAAATGATGTTTATCAGTACTTTCTGACAATTAAAGGCACAGTCATGAGAAATGGCTTTCTATAAGACATATTTAAAAGGTTTAGTGCAAGGAATTATATTAGCAGGCATAAAGTATATTCTCAAATGATGTCATTTCATCCACAAGCCAATGTACACCCATTTAAACATTAAAACTGGTAACACATAATGAATGTTCTTTTCCTCAAAATTCAGTTATAAGAGTGGAAACTTTTAGGCAATGCTTTTTAATATAGTGAGCCCTTTTGTTTGCGGCATGGCACTGTACAATGTGTCTTGGGTAAAATCATTTTGAGCTATATTACATATTCTTCAAGTTCAACATCATAAAACTGAAAAAAAACATCACAAAACACAGTATAGGCATATGATCTCTTATCCAGAAACCTGATATCCAGAAAACACAGAAATTAAGTGGTGGTCATCTCTCATATAGCCCATTTTCAGAAAAGAATTCTATTTTTTAAAGTATATAAACAATTTTGTAGTGAAACATTCTTTTTTTTTTCATTTTAAAATGTGTTTAAGTAGACTCCCAGTATTGTAAGAGTACCCGGGGGTCTAGTGGGGTGACCGGGATGCATGCCGCCTCCTCTTCTGGGTTTGACACTCAGGATTGACGCCGTCAGTGAAATTCAAATATTTATATGTCCTATTTCCAATCATCCAATGTAGATCCTTGGTAGTCCTTGATTCTTGCTGTATTGCTGCCTGAACCGACGCTAGCCTGTTTGACTCTTCTGGATCTCGATTCTGTACCACAATACTGTTTGGTTTGACCCCGGCCTGTTTATCCCAACTATGTTTCTGGTCACTGATTTTGTAACACACAGTCTGGTTGGCATTGACCTTGGCCTGTGTACCCAACTATGCCTCTGGTCCCTGACTTCACATTGCTCAAGGTTGGGCACCTATTTACAGAGCCATAGTTACATGGGTTAATAAAGCACAATACAGGAAATACATTCAGTATGCTAAGTTATGGTCATGTCCTGAAGATTAAAAATAATGTAATGAAGAAATGACATCAGTTTTATTTGTAAACCTTCTGAACTTTTGACAAATATTGGGCCTTACAGTCCACTGTGAGGCCCAATAGCATGACAATGCCACCATCATACTTCACTATAAGCATGGACCAACTATATCAAGAGTTCTGAATAAAACTGGCCTCTATGTGATTGTGGAGTAAAAAAAACATTGTGCCAGGTGCCATCAAGTCTGGTGTTTGTCAGATGTCCACATGACCCAACTTTTTAGTGAGAAAGAGTTTTGTGATCACAATATACTGTCTTATGACAAAACACAGAGAATGGGACAAGAGTCACTTTTTTAAAATTTGTTAAACAAAGTTATAATTACAAAATTAGCAACCTGCCAATCCAGTTCCATGCTCAGTGCCTAACTATGACGTATAGTCCCATAAAAAAAAATGTTTACTTCTTTGAGTGCTGCAATCATTGTATTTATTTAACTGTTGGGGAAAAGTGATTATAGGCGTGTGTATATTTAGAAGTAGCTGATAGCCCAACGTATCGTTAAATAAGAATTCATTGGGTGATTAGAGTTTTCCTGTTTGAAATTTTGTAATTATGTCAATTCAATGAAATGATTGTATAATGTATAGCACATCAGAAAGGAGTAAGAAAGCCGGTGTCATATTTAGCAATAATTCCTCAAGTAATAAGCAGAATCCTGACGGGGCTTTATTCCCGGAACTACAAAGATCTATGATTATGAAGAACTGAAAATCTAGTGGGACACTGTGACATTCAAGAAATACATAGCACTGGGTTTAATCCTGAGGGACTTGAGAATTAAAAAGTATCCAGTACTGTATATGAAATAACTGATGAGAGTTTTTTAAACAATGGAATAGTTTTTATTGGAATGATCTGTAAAATGGATGCACATGTTAGTGGAACTTAACCAAAAGGTGACAGGGTTGGACTGGGCCAGTTGGAACCCAGGAAAAAAACAGGTGGCCCCCGGCTCTTTTGGGCCCCGCCGGCCCAGACCTGCTCCCTGCCACCTCTGCCTTGGCGAACGAACATGCAGGGGGAGGGGTGGATGGACTCAGATGGGGCTTTGTTGTATGAGCGAGGGTCGGAGGGGGCCTCTGAGACAGCAACCCCTGTGGGACCTGGGACCCCCCAGTCTGACCTTGAATACTGATATATTAGAGATACATGAACAAATTTAAGTCACCAGTTTCAGGTATAAGTGATGAACACAGAGTGTATGGGAAATGGGAACAGGATATAAAAACAACGCTTGATGAAATTGAATCCAAAATTATGACCATAAAAATGCCCAAGTTCCAGACAGTAGGGACTAAGAGGAGAATAGGTTATACTTGAGATCAAAGAGGAGACATACAGTACTGTATGAGAAAACGAGGTCTAATTTGAAACATGGAAAGGATGGTAAATGTGTGAGTTTCCTTAGGGATGATACTGAAGGTACTGATTTTAGTCTGTTTCCTCATTGTCCTCCTCTTGTCCCCGTAACTCTCAAGTGCAATGTAACAGGAAGGCAATGGAGTTTTTTTCCAGAGGAAAACAGAGTACTCCAGAGGAGCAGAGGAAAGGAGTAAAAGCCAGGAAAACACAAATGGTACAGTGGCGACCGTACATAAATCAATTAGGAGAGGAAGAAAGAGGTTGGGGAAAAAAAGGAAACAAACTAAGGGAACACAAAAGCAACAAGAGAAATTTAATGTTCAGTTAGTTCAGTTAGTTCAGTCCATTTTTTTATTTTGATGTATTAGAGAGACTAATTGATTTAAATTAAATTTGTTAGGAAATTGATTTTGCACAAGCACTTTTTGAAATAATTAGACACAGGTGTTGATTATATGGATAATTCACCAGGGCAATTACATTTATAGGGGTAATTCCTTGGCAGACAATGGACACATTTGTAAAATGGCGAAGGTGAGAAGTTAATATATTACACTGAACAAAGGGCAGTATTTGAGTTGGAGTCTCCTGGCTAGAGCACTGATCTCACAGCCTTGACTGCTAGTTTTTATGGGAGGGAGAGACCAAAACATTGGACATCTTGCAGGCTTAATCCTCCCCAATTTGTGGCTTATATTGATGCAGGCCATTGTGGGAACCTTTGCGTTACTGCTACTTCCGAACCAGGGTTAACTCTGGCCTGTATATTCTGTATACTAGTGATGAGCAAAATGTCATGTTTCACTGCAAAACAGACACACATAGGGGTAAAAAAAATTGTCACATGGCAAAAAAAAACATTTTGGCTCATAGACTTTAATGCATTTGGCAACATTTTGCTATTTCACAAATTTTTGGCGAAAAGAAACGGTCCAGATTCGCCCATCACTATTGACTATGCTCCTGGTTCCTGATCCTATACTACACTGTCTGATTGGTATTGACTCAGCCTGTTCCATGACTACACTCTCTATTCCCCATCATTCCTGTAGACATTATGGTTCCCTTGTCTGCCCAGAACTCCCTTCTTGGTCCTCTCACTTTAAGACCTGGTGGCATCTGAGTATTGGAGGGTTCCTCTGAAGCAAAAGGCGGTTGTTATAGGCAGAAGCGTGAGCTAAGACCAGGACCTTGGGGTTTGTTCTGGGTTTTGGGATATGTTACATTACAGGATGGTGTCAGAAAGACTTTCTTTTCGGATCGGATGTAAACACATAAAGAAAAGACCGCATCTGACTTTATCTGATCCAACTTTACAGTCTAGCCTAGGGGGGTCAGATTTTGTAGCATCTGTTGTGCAGTGTTGCATGGTGTTGCATAGAAGATCTGATACAATCTGGCCCTCAAAATTATGAAAAGCGCTCATGGAGTTTTATCCATTATCTATATTTAAAATTGCTTTTCTGCAAATGTATTAACTGTGGCAAATTTATTATTCAGGCAGAAAGAAAAATTACGTTCATTAATTAGCTCAGCAAGATTTCATTAATTAATCCTCAACATTGCATTGCAGACTGCCAGCCCTCTTAGGGAAGAATGCAGTTGTTATACTATATGAAAGATGCTAGAATTTACACATTTGCACGTCTAATCAAATTGTAGTCATTTAATATTATAAGTACCATTATGAAGAGAAATGCAATGCCTACAAATGAATAACTGGCAGTGGCTAGATATAAAAACTGTTTAATAACAGTTTAATAGGGACACATCATACATATATATATATATATATATATATATACCGGTATATATAATGGCTGTGGACTTTCTCTTATCATCCAGATTTACTAAAAAAATTATAAATACCAGTGTCTCCTCTAGCTCTTTAAAAAAAAGTGTAGACATTCTTATTTACAGGATTTAAAAAAATACTTTCCTCACTTACAATGTGTGTTTAAAAAGTATTTTATAACCTATTACAGCATATTTTCAATAAAGCTCTTAGGTCAACATTCCTGCAACATTTATAGGGTTCTATTTATGAACTGGGCGCTTCTGCTGTAAAAATAAAAATGTCTCTGCTGGTGTAATTGTCCAATATACATGGTCCAGTTTGGCACATTATAGTCAGTCTGTTCCTGACCCAGTCTGATGTCATGTCTCTTACTGGTTATCCGGCCACATAACAGATTTATAATGTTGCTGATGAAAATATATGATTCTGTAAAAACAGGGTATTATTCAAAAAGGGGGTAGGGATGGAACATTTTGATATTAATTTGCATGAATATGGAAAAATAGATTCCCATATTATAATTAATACCCATCCACTCCCACAGAACCACAGGGCAGTCTCACTGATCTGTGTCACTCAGCTTTCTTTATTCCTACAGCAATTCTCTGTTAAAGCTCTTTCTACTTGTGTAAGAAAACAGTATTTTAACAGTATTTTTGGGAAAAAGCAACTTTATTTACAGGGAAGCTTTTATTGTTGGGCAGAGCCAGAAATGCACAGTAAAATGAATGAGTGAATATAAAATAAAATGACAAACACACAGAGGAAAAAATCTTCAGCTTTCTGTAGCTGCAATGAAAACCATATACCAGAAAATAAAGAGAGGCCATTACAGGACAATTTCTTGCATACATTTTTCTGCCACATGACCCAGACAGATAACCTTTCTCGAAATAATCCTGCCAACAAGGCAGCTATATATTATTAATGCTAACATGATGTTTTGCCTTTGCATCTGTCTGCCAAGTGAATATTAGAGAATCTGTGAATTCCCACCGCTATCTCTCTTCCTTCAAAGCACAGAGAGAAAACATACATGCAAAAATAGGCATATTCATTTTGTATAATACTGATGTAATATATAGGCAGATTCGTCTCATATATTATTATTCATCATCAGTTTTCCCCATAGATTACAGCTGAGTATATACAAACCACCCTCTGAGATATGTTTTTTCTCATTATAAAGGCATCACAGTAGCACACTGTTTAGCCTTGCTGCAGTGCTGCATTAAGATTCTGGACTTGACACAAGCCAGGGCATTATCTCCCCATGCATGGGTTTCTCTAGATAGTCTGTTTATTTCCACATTCTAAAAACATGTTGGCAATTGATATAATACATCTTAGAATGTTTAATTGTGATAATGAACTAAGATTGTAAGATCAACTGACACAGAGACTAATTTAAATGCTGAAAAATCTGTGTAAATTTGCACATTGAAGCCCATTTATTAAAGGAACTTTTTTTCAAAATGTGCTTTTTGCATTTCTGTACCACTCAGTCCTGCTTTCTGTTCTGAATCAAGAGCTGCAGTGACTATTGACACAGGGGAGCCCTGGAGTTACCATTGCCTCCTTGGTGTTTATAGAAATGGCCTGTAGATGTCACTGTGCTCAAGACTTATACTGTGCATTCTTTCTAAACAACTTGTGGTGTTAGAGTTGCTTACTGTTGTGCAATGGCTGCATGAAACTGCTAATAAAGCAATTATATTCTACTCATCCTCGGCTACCAAAACATAACAGTCTCCTGATCAGGCGGAAACTTCAGGGTTCTCTTTGTGCCCTTTGTCAATAAGCACAAAGCACTTGTGCCTAAATAATAGGGTGCAGACATCACCTGCATGCTGGATGCAAAAAATTATGCCAGAATAATGTAGGGACCCCACAGGGTTAATTTCTCCTTCAGTCGAAGCCTCATGGTTGAGAGACAGGGTTTCCTAAGGGGCAGAGCCCTTGTGATTGGTGCAGCATGGCTGATCCCAAAGGCAGCCACAAGGTGTTGCTGTGCACCAATGTAAAAGGAGAATGTGCTCACAGCCATTACAGTTTTACAGTTTTGCTGCTGAACCTTGTTTCACTGTGAATCCTATTCGGCAAAAATGTAGGCAAAAAAGAGTTCAATAGGCCTGCCAAGGCTGGGCAGGATATTCCAGTGCCTGAAAGCTCAACCAAGGAGGGTTTGGAGTTTGGATTGCTGGATTTTCATGTTCACACTATGGAGAGTGTTGAGAGCTGCAGTTCAGCAATGGATGTCGGGAGAGCTCACGCTATAGACAGTGTTGGGAGCAAATACCTGAAGGATTCAAGCCTTGTTATGTGCTTGAATGGGAGAGTCTGGAGCCTTACATCACTCCCTTACTACTGCAATACTCTGGAATTCTGGGGAACAAAACATTGTGATAGAAATGGTGCATTGGGGAAATATACATGGTACTCGAAAATGCACTTTGCTCACTGTATTGGCGGAAGTAAATCAGTAGTAATCTTGGGCCACAGATCTATAACTGACATTGTTATGCCATTTAATTTTTTGTGTATTTTTTCAATAGTTTTGGATCATGGAATAAATATACTGTAAATACAGAAGAAAGGGTTAATATTCAGAATAAAGACAAATAATTTAAAAGTGAGCAAACTAGGCTTTGGATCTTAAAATTACATAATTTGTGAAAAAATTCTCACTTTCAGCTGTCCAGTTCTGTAAAGTGACATGATTTGAATCCTTTGCTGTTAAGTGCTGGCATTCAGCTGTATTCAACAGAATCTTCGATTTGGTTCACCCCTATGGTATTTTGGGAAAGTATATGATCAATAATCAATGTGTGGATCCCCACTAACTGATTTGGCTTCTGGAATGTTTTTACTAGAATAGATCAACAAAAAATGAAATTAAGCCAGGATGTCAGTCATGCAGGTGTCTGTACAGGGGTCATCAGCCAACCCAAAACTGCATGGGCTGCCACATCTGCAGCCACAGACTAGTCAAGTGGATTGGTAAATTGTGCCTTATGTCAGCTTATATTGGGCATTATCAGGTCTGTAGACAGTAACAGTTCACAATGGAAAGGTACTGTATAAGAGTACACTTTAATTTCTCAAGTGACTGCCTTACAACTGCCTTGTAAGTTATCACAACTGCATAACTTACAAGGCAGTTATTGGTCTACAATGTCTCCCGTTATGAGGGGAGCATCTTATGCATGTTGACTCAGTCTCAGTCCACCTCTACTGTAGTAGATACTGGCAAGGGTACCTTGTTACTCTATTCACGTCCTACCCTTTGACCCCACAATGGGTGTCGGTAGATGTGCAGTAGCTGGCCTAATTATGGGTTACAACATACAGGAGCCCATTGTTACAACCAGAGGGTCATTTTATTCTCACAGGTGTCTTTTACTGTTATGATGTCATTGACGTGGGTGGGCCCTATAATCACAGCCTCTCTTTGGCTATATATGTTGACCTAAATGGGACCGAAACGTTGGACGAATAAATCTT
This sequence comes from Xenopus petersii, assembly GCA_038501925.1. Classification (NCBI taxonomy): domain Eukaryota; kingdom Metazoa; phylum Chordata; class Amphibia; order Anura; family Pipidae; genus Xenopus; species Xenopus petersii. Next base: position 109,994,952 of record CM076675.1, on the reverse strand, counting down.
TTTCTTCCTTTTTTACCACTTTGAGTATTGTTGTTTAAATCCTGTGAGTGCCATCACTTCACACATTGTGTATATATATATATATATATATATATATATATATATATATATGTGTATATATATAAATATATATATATATATATATATATATATATATATATATATATATATATTAGGTGAAGCAGAGATAAGATATAAAGTGTCACATTTCATGGGATATGCAAGATTTGTGAGCTATACTTCTATCTATATTCACTGCTCAAATTAGAAAAAAAGCTTTTGACACTATAAAGACCTGAATCATCTTTTAATGAAACTGTTGGGTACTTTCCATTTAGTATTAGCAGAGTAAAGTCCATTCACTCTGGGAAATGGTCTCTGAAGAAAAGCTTAATATCAATTATCAACATCTGTGTTTTATAGGCATCGAAAAATACACAATGAATGTTGTGGCTTTGATTTATTAGGCTGTATCTCAGCTACTATACCAGCAGTTCTGTATGTAGAGATGGCCACAGCGATATATAATTAAGTAATATACATGTAAAGCTAACGAGGTGGGGAAAGAATACCAAAAGCGCTAATAGCTGCAAGGTGCCTTTATTCACCGTCACATGACATGTTTCGAGCTAGGTAGCTCTTTTTCAAGTAATATACATGTCTGCTTCCATTACTCCTTACGTGCAAGTTAAGGCCATCCATTTCTATTTTTTGGTAGTACTGTCTGCATACCATCAGGCATGTAAATTTCATACTTTCTGGATAAGTTTTGAATTTCCTGAATTTCCGTTCCTTTTGGCCTGTTACTTTACATCTAAAATGTATCCCATTTCTATGTACGATTCAGCCCCCAGGCAACAGTTTCCATATTCACAGCCTGGGATATAGAGGCAGCAAAGGAGAGAAAGGAATGTCTACTGACGTCTGAGACCACATGAACCTCTGCATTTTTGGCAAGTTTCCCTAGAAAACTGGTGAAATCTTTTTGGCAGCATATGTGTATCAAACATATTCGCCAAATTATTTTCCTACATGCATCAAGCATAATGTGTATACATGTTCTGTAAGGCAGTCAGTAAATAATCATAATAATCATAACTGGGCTCATTTATATTAACAAGTGCAGTGAGCAAAGTTGAAGTCTATGTTTTTCCCCACAATGCAGCATTTTCTCCACTTTCGTCAATAGCCGCAGCAATGCCTGATTTGGAACGGAGGCCAGGAAGGACTGAGCAGTGCTGAGCTCAACTATACGATTGTGTCAAGAGCGCAGTTTAACTCAAGAACCTTTAAAGGAACAGTAATACTAAAAAATCATAGTGTTTTATAGAAATTAAATATATTGTGCTGTTGTCATTCACTGTAGTTATGTGTTGGTGGGGAAAAAGTTGACAGCAGCTGACCATAACCCGCCGCTCCACCAATCACACCCGACCTTAACCTGGCACGCCTCTGAATTTATAGACCCGTGTCCACCCCCCTATGACATCATGGAATGGTGTGGGGCCAAGTAGGTGTGAGCCTATAAAAGGTTTGCACTGGAGGCAGAAGCCAGTGGGGATAGAGGCCTATGACCTGATGATGATGGTGTATGGAAGTTGACCTAAAGTTGCTCTGTCATTCAGAAGAGAAAAGGGTCTGCTATTTAACCTGTGCCATTTAGCCCTATTTGATTGCTACCATTGTCATTTTGGAGTTACTGTTCCTTTAAAGGTACTTGAGTTAAAATGCGCTCAATGCACTACCATATATTTGTAATCGGTGCAACTCAGTCCTTCCTGGTCAATTTCTTAATGTTGTCATGTGCAATTCACTGCATGGAGAAATGCAAGTTGCCAATTGCACTTGCGGTCATAACCGAGCCCTATTGTGTGTGGTTTGGATGGATACTGGTGAACAACATGCAAAGGCTGTAATTATGCAGTCCAGTGGCAAATTATAATGAATAAAGAATAATAGTCTGGTAACTTTCAGCAAAGTCTTTCAGCATGGAAAGCCATGCAAAACATTAAAAACTGACTAAAATAAATGAATTACAAATAGTCTTGTGAATGATAATTATTACTCACTTACTAAGCCATTTTGCCAAATAGGTCAGCAGTTACCAGGCAAAAGTGCAGATTGTGTAACAATGACTGTATAAAATCACATAAATCAAAGTCATATAAGGGTGCCTTATCCTTTCACAATTATCTGATACTATCAGTATTTCAGTAGTATCAAATAAAACACGTCTGAAGGTCACACTGCACATTTTGTATCTAGAAATAAGGTTAGACATCAAAGGAACATATATTTTAATTTGTTTTTTCATACTTTTGAGCAAAAAAAAGATAGCCTTAAGTATGTCAGTATAAGAGATATTATTTCATCAATTTCCTTATTTTCATAAAATAGGAAATACAGTTTAAATACAGCATGACGTAAATAACTAAATATGATATGTTGTTTATACAGATATTTATCTGCCAACAACTATCATTTTCAGCTGATAATAGCATGTGACGTCCTGTTATTGAAGTTTTACTGAAACGAAACAGGAATGTAAGGATATTATAGGATTCCTTCAGTAACTTGTGTCAATACAGTGTGACCCTGTTTGTCTTGTCCAGATGCCAGTGCTATGATTTTTAGTTGCACCATTATGGATGGATATTTAATAATATTTCTTACTGAAAGGAAATGCATTCCCTCACCAAATGACAAATACAAGAGGTCCTCTGCACTCAACCCATTATCAATATATTTAGGACATTAAGACGTTTTGTGCCTTAAAGGCATGTCATAGAATGGCCACCAGTTCTAAGCAGCTTTTCAATTGGTCTTCATTATTTATTCCACAGAGCGCATAGGGAAGGCAGAGTATGGCACACACAAGGAGCATAGGGCAGGCAGAGTATGGAACACACAGGGAGCATAGGGCAGGCAAAATACAGCAGGAGACAGGGAAACCTATTAGGACTAAAATCAACAGTTCATGCTGTGCTACATACAGTGACACAGTGCTGGTGCCCCTCCAGCAGTTTGTGTGAGTGTGGACAGGTGCACAATGGCATTTACAGTCTGAGGTGTGAACAGTACAAGGCTTTACAGGTGTACTGTGTGGGTGTGAACAATAGAGGTATTACAGGTGTGAACAATGCAGGGGCCAGTTAATCTCAATATTGATACCTTTTAAATCTTACACAAGGGAAGCACTCACAGCAGGCAGACTTTAGTGTGGGAAGCCATCTTTTTATTCAGCAGCTCTCCAGTTTGCAATTTTTAGTGGTCTGGCTGCTTAGGTCCACATTACCCTAGCAACCATGCTTTCATTTGAACAAGACACAGGAATATTAATAAATGAGACCATGAAAAGAAAGTGGTGTAAGGAAAAGTAGCAATAACAATACATTTGTAGCATTACAGAGCATTTGTTTTTTTAGATAGGGTCAGTGATCCCCATTTGAGAGATGAAAAGTGTAAGAAATAATTCAAAAGCTATAAAAAAAAACGTGGTCCAATTAAAAAGTTGATTATTAGTCATAGTATAAGATACTAAAAGTTAACTTAAAGATGAAACACACCTTTATGTTAATGGTCTTTTTTTTGTTTTTGCTGCACTATTTTTCTGCACTTTTTTTATACTAATACAGTATATGGTGTCAATGGGAATTGTAGGTGATTGTGAAACACAAATTCAGATCTGGTAAAAATTGTCTTTCATTGCTACTAAGATATCAAGACACAAGGACAAGTTGGCTAAACATGTATAGTTTTGTTTCCTCTATTTATAATTTCTTTTTTATGGCATATAAACAACTATAGTTCCTAACATTTCTCCACCAGCCAATCTGATGAAATAGTGCTACTGGTGCTATTTAGAGGGGTAGTTTACTCTTAAAGGGCACCTGTCATCTGAAATAGATTTCCCTACCAGAGGAGTGGGCTAATAGAACCGGTTGAGGGAAACAATAGGGTTTTAAAAAAAAAATTTCCCCCTGCCAGCACTAGGTCACCCGCACCGGGAGGGAGCACCCATGTTGGCTGGGGCACATGCTTGCTAATAGTGAGCCAGTGCCACAACTTGCTCATTATGTGCATGTGAAGTCAGCTTGTGAGGAACTTATGACAGATAGTGATGGGCGAATTTGTCCCGTTTCACCGCGAATTTCCCACAAATTTCGCAAAACTGGTGAAAAATTTGCAAAACACAGATTTTGACACCAACATTCGCCGTCGGAACCGGCATTCACCATCGGAAACAGCAAATTTGCCGCAAATTTGTGCCTGGAGAATAAATTCGCCCATTACCAATGACAGACAATCATTATTCGCATGCATGCTCCCTCCTGGTGTAGGTGACCTATCACTGGCAGTGGCAATTTTATTGCTTGCCCCAACCAGAGTGCTGACCCTAATAATCCAACACAAAGGCCCGGGCCTAGGGGGCAGATTTTTTGTGGCTGCATGCTGCCCAGCCGCTCTATAGGGAGCACTGGGGACACGCAGCTCCCCAGTTCTCCTGGGCTCTTGTGTGCTTGCGAGGGGTTGTGCGGGCAGTAAATCCGCTGTGGGCATTTACTTTGCTTGTGATTGTGATTTCTACATTTCTCCTATAAACACATTGGGGCTCATTTATAAACACTGGGCAAATTTGCTCCTGGGCAGTAAACAATAGCAACCAATCAGATGATTGCTTTCAGTGTTCACCCTGCAGCTGACTGAAAAAAGCTAATCACTGATTGGTTGCTATGGGTTACTGCCCAGGTGCAAATTTGCCCAGTGTTTATAAATGAGCCTCACTGTGACTCTTCTGTAATAGTCACCTGTAACTTTACAATCTTTATTACAATAACTATTTCACTATGCTTCTAAAAACATCATATTGTAGATACAGTATTTTAGAAAACGGAGATAATTACTGTCTTTCTTATCTGCTTTATGTGATGTTATTGTTCTGAAAACAATTCCTTAAGGTTAAAGGAGCCCCAATAGCTTAATGTTGCATGGAAATAAAATAAGTCAAGCAAAGTGATTCCATGGAGTGACTAATAACAGAGTACTGAAGGGCCTTTATTTAGAAGTACTTTTAGGACAGCTAAATGATAAGTTCAGCGACATCAGTGTTTGTGAGCTAAAGGTCGTGTCAAACTTCTTTTGTTGATTTCTAGGGAAAAAGATAAAATACAAAAGTAGGCAAAGGTGGTGTAGTTGTCTATTTCTGCCATATCATGTGAAGTGAAATGACATGGAACCCATTAACTCTTTTCAGCCCTGGTAACTGTGTTAAAGGGGAACTAAATCCTAAAAATGAATAAGGCTACATATGCCATATTTTAAATACTTATTGGACCAGCCGAAAGGTTGAGCATCTCTATAGTAGCAATGTCCCAAGTTGTCACAGGGGTTTCCCATCCTGGAATTTGTTAGTAGTATCTGCAACATTCACACTTCACATGCTCAGTGTGCTTTGAGCAGATCTTAAGAAGCAAAGCTTAGAGGCTATGGCAAATCATGAATATGAAGTTTGCCTGTCAGAGAGCATCGGGCCCCCTGCTATAAAATCTTCAGAAGGGCCTGGCATACTCCCATCCCCATTCTCCCACCCACTTCCAGTCCTGCCACTACCCCGCCCACGTACTCCCATCCCCATTCTCCCACCCACTTCCAGTCCTGCCACTACCCCGCCCACGTCCCACCTTTTCTGGGCCCATTCCCCCCCCCCCCAACTCTGCCCTCTCCCACCTGATTTGTATTCTAGGTTAGAGACCAGCTTGGGAAGCGGGGTTTTTATTAGCTATAGACGAAGCTGACCCCACAATCCGCGCCCCCCTGCGACTGCGGGGTCTACTTACTCTATAGTTACGCCACTGTTGCCTGTCATATTCGCTGATGCTACAGGGCTGACTATTAAATTCAGATGCTAATTGTGCTGGTTTCTGAGCTGCCACATGCCACTAATCTGAATTATGCACTAATTAGCCTTGTGTATGTATGTGTATATATATATATATATATATAAATATATATATATATATATATATATATATATATATATATATATATATATATATATATATATATATATATATATATATATAGCTTTGGGCTGGTACAGAAGCCCAAAACATTTCTGCCCTATTTCTTTAGTTAAACTTTAGTTTGCAGTCTACTACAATCTATACTTTCAAAGGCACACCACAAGGATGATGTCTTAGTCCTAAGCTGCTGTAGATAGCTGCAAAGTTTTCATGTTTGCAGATGACACGACAGTGCTCGGCCTCTTACAGAATGATAAAATGGAAAACGGAAAGCTTTTGTGTGATGTCATTAAGTACACAGAAATCATGACCTGGTTCTTAACACAGCAAAAAAAGAAATGGTCATAGATTTCAGGAAAAGACAATGTCAATATGAACCCCTGAAAATTGAAGATGTCACAATTGAGCAGGTTGAGAGCATTAAATTCCTAGGATTAAATATTGCAAATATTGGACTGACAATACTAAGGCCATAATCCAAAAACCTCATAAACATCTGTGTAGACTCATCACATTGCGCTTTATTATTACTCACTGTACACTATTTATTATTACTTACTGCACTTTATCATGGTACTAATGACTAACTATGTTGCACAAGAATTCCTATGTACTATAGAACAAATGGCAATAAATTCCTACTTGACTTGTCTTTAAGTTATATAAAATCATGACGTGGGTTAGATATGATACTACAGCATGTGTATAAAGCACTTAAGTTTGTATAAACGATTCTAAAATCTGAGGAACACTCCTTGTATACTACTGAGGTACTTATTTACACAACCAACTTCATTGTGCCAAACACCTACTGAAACAGCAGCTGCTTAGACTTGCTGGCTCTAATAACTGTTGTTTATAGAACACAGTACAGAGGCAGACTAACCTTGCTTATGCTGCTTGTTTTGACTGGTGCTTTGTTTAAACTACTGTACCTACATAGAACCCTCTTGGTTCATGTTTGTGTCCTACATAATGATAAGACAATGATACTCTTACATGCCTAAAATAGCAAATGTGGGTGGGGTGCTATCCATCATTATGCTATCATATAGGATTTACCCTATTAATCCTGACACTATAAGTTCTCTAATTAAACCTGGCCCAATGACAACTTTTCCTCCTGGGCTGAATCACTAGTGCATGCCGAACCCAGTGCAGCTTAGAGAGCTGTACACACCTTGCCTTGCTTGGCTGCCTAATCTTCCCCCGGCAGGTACTGTGCACCCAACCAGACCCTGGCCCAGCAGCATGGTTAAAAATACATCTTTTAAAGAAAAAAATAATTGGAAATGCTAGATGGGCTCTGGTGACCCTGGACCCATAGGCTATAACCTAAGGTAGGCTGTTCATTAATCCGCCCCTGCTCTTTGGTGACATATAATATCTATATTACAATAGGAGGTTCATTATTCACTATATAATTTAAATTGGAAAATGCCTTGGCTATAAATTACATACATATATACTGATCACTTATTATTATCATCAGGCAAGCAAAAAGGAGAAAAGATATAGGGGGCACTGTATCTTAATGGGATATGTAAAAATTTCAAACCTTTTAGTTGAAAAATGTTCCTCTCACATTTACTTATTACCGCTGTCCAAGCATTGCCTACAGACTTATGATGTGGTGGTTGCAGCATCCTTTTCACATACATTAAACATACTTAAAATTAATGTAAACATTAAATAAATCCAATAGGATTGTTTTGCCTCCAATAAGAATTAATTATATCTTAGTTTGAATAAAGTACAAGGTACTGTTTCTATATTACAGAGAAAAAGGAAATCATTTTTAAAAATCTGAATTATTTGATTAAAATAGAGTCTGTTGGAGATGGCCTTCCTGTAATTCTGAGCTTTCTGGATAACGGATCCCATAACTGTATAAGAAAGGAGCTGTAGAGGTAATAAGTTAAATATGAATGTCAATAACTTTGTGTTCCATTGTTGTAGTATGAATAACATGGAGAGTGTTTGGTGTACAAGAGTATGTAATATGGGATGGATGTGGAATGCTTTCCTGGGTCTTCTTGTTGCTAATTACTCAGATTAATAAAAAAGCAAATGCAAAGTAAATGTAAGTGAGTATGTGCCTGTCACTTGCTCCATCATTAATAAAAATATACCAAGTCACTGCTGTCTACAATATGCTGTAAAAATCAATAAATGCCATTGTGTCACCTCAATTAATGTTGTGATTTAAGGATACTTAGGGCTCTTACACACAGGCATTTTTTACTGTGCTCCCTTGTGTTCCTCTTCCATTAAAGGAGAAGGAAAGCTACAGAGGCATTTTATTTCCAATAGATTAGCTGCAATAGTGCAAACTAGAATGCTATATTTATTCTGTAGAATGTTTGCTCTAGAAACTCTGTTTGTTTAGGATAGGAGCTGCAGTATTAATATGGTGTGACATCACTTCCTGCCTGAGTCTCTCCCTGCTCTGGGCTCAGATTACAGCAGAGAAGGGGGGGAAGAGGAGCAAACTGAGCATGCTCTTGCCCAGGGCAATGAGGTTTAAGCTGAGGGCAGGAAGTCTGATACAGAAGCCCATGTGTACACAATAGAAGGAAAGAAATGCAGTGTTTCTTTTGACAGGGGACTCAGAGCAGCACTACTTTGGGGGTTTACTGGTATATTTAGATGGACCTTTCTGATAAGGCTTACTTAGTTTTAACCTTTCCTTCTCCTTTAAGCCGCAGGGGAGCGCAGGAGTAGATGCACTCAATTATTGTCAAGGGGACTGTATTCACACAGATGCATGTAAGCACCAAACGCAGGTGGGACGCAGTATGTTGCATTCCACCTGCGTTAGTTGCTTACATGCGTCTGTGTGAGTACAGTTCCCTTAAGTGCATTTACTCCTGTGTCTGAATGCAAGAAAGCAGAACGCGGGGGAACTTTGCAAAAAACGCTGTGTGTAAGAACCCTTACACAGTGATTATTTTTCTTTGATGTCTTATTAACTTATTTTGTAAAACAAAATATATTTGATCTGCCTATATAATGTATTAAGCTTCTTTTGCTTTGTTAACTTTGTTGACAAATTGATTAATTTTGCCTTTTAAACTAATACATTTTTATCTTCACCTTTAATCATTAACGAAACACACCTGTGACACCACTTTAAAACACGTTCACGTGTGCAGTTTACACAACTCTGAGGAAGTGCCGAGTCAAAGGCACGAAATGCATCAGTTTGCACCCCACTGCTGTATATCTGATTATGTGTGCTTAAATAAGAAGCCGAATTTGATATTACAAATGTCTCCCTGACTTTGGATCAGCTCTCAGAAGTGAGGTTTTTGATGCACCATGCAACTCAGAAAAACAGGTGTTACTTGAGAGTTGCATGAATGGATGTGGGTTCTGAAAGCAATGTGGTATATGCAGTCCAGTGTATCGAGAAATGCACTGATTGGGGAGACAAAACAACTGCTCTCCAAGCGAATGGCTCAGCATAGAAGGGCGAACTCTACAGGGCAAAACTCAGCTGTCTTTCTACACCTAAAAGACATGGGACACTTCTTTGGAGATAGCAATGTCCAAATCTTGGATAAAGAAGTCTGCTAGTTTGAAAGAGGCGCTTCATGTCAAGGTGGAGAACCATCCCTGAATAGAGGCGGGGCCTATCTGCTACATACAATACTGTTCTAACATCTGTCCCCGGGCGGTTTCAGAATACTTAACACATCCATTCATGCAACGCTCACTAGTAACACCTGTTTCTAGGAGTTGCATGATAAAGAGGTTGAGTAAATAAAGACTAAATAAAGATGTTGAGTTAGGAGAGTAGGAATAATAATTTGGAAAGTGTGCCTACAGTATTAGGTTTTCTAATGGGCCCACGCTCTAAGGTTTTCTGGTGGGCCCCTGGCATCTCAGTCTGACACTGCCTAGTAGAAATAAAATGCTGTAATATAATGTTTATAATAAAATCTACATCAATCTACAAGATAAAACAGCCAGGGGTTTCAGCAGAAGCTGACTTTTACAAACCACTGTCTCTGGAGCATTTTATAAGAAGTGTCCTAAATGAAAAATTATATAGCAAGAAATCCTTTTTTGGAAAGCAAATAGAGAAGAGAGTATAATGTGGTCCCTGTCCCCATCATAGTGGATGTTAATGTGAAACACTGGTGAACTGTGTTTAAGTTACAGCACATGTGTATGGTATATGTTGGAATTCTTGTTGCAATGTGGGCGAAAACATTTGTGTCAATTCCTTGCACAATGTATTAGCATTTGTAAAGGAACCTTTTAGGGCACTTAATATATGCAATATTTGAATTTGAATATTTGAACAGTGAGAACTACACAGAAAGCCTTAAGGGGAAACAAAAGTAATAGTCAATGTGGGGTGCCAATTTATTACCCATATCCCAGCAACTTGCTAACCTGGCACTCTAAGTCAGTGTCTTTTTTTTTATGGTTAGTGATTAGAATCATATATTGGGGTGCCTAAAATACTGGCCCCCAAGTGATTATTACTTTTTATTATTTGAAAATATGTATTGGTAGTAAAGATCATTCATCTCTTGATTCACCATGTGGGATAATATTAGTATCTTTAACTGAATGAATCACATAAGGCAGATCTTACTTTAATGCCAAAAAACAGATTCAAGCTTTTGATGACAGCACATATCAATTGATCCATGTAAGCGGGAGGGAAACTTAGCTTTTTATGAGTAATACAAACAGAGCTTCTGAAAGTAAAATAAGTAATCTTTGAAGAAGTTTCAAGTTACTTGACTACTGGCATATAGCATTAGGCTCAAGAGACTCATCCTTTAATGAGCACATCTTTGAACATGTTCTTACACGGACGCATTTTTATAATCTTATAAGAGAAATATAAAGATGTACAGGCAATTTACATATATTGAATATTCCTTCCTGCTTTTCAGCTCTCTTGATTTCCACTGATTATTTACCAGGCAGAAACCAATCAGAGACTTGAGGGTGGTCACATGGGTCATAACTATTTGTTTTTGAATCACTGACTAACTCAGAGTTAGATGTAGAAAATTGGGTAATGTTCTGTTATGTTAGACTTATATATTACAATAGGAGGTTCATTATTCACTATATAATTTAAATTGGAAAATGCCTTGGCTATAAATTACATACATATATACTGATCACTTATTATCATCAGGCAAGCAAAAAGGAGAAAAGATATAGGGGCTGCCTAATCTTCCCCCGGCAGGTACTGTGCACCCAACCAGACCCTGGCCCAGCAGCATGGTTAAAAATACATCTTTTAAAGAAAAAAATAATTGGAAATGCTAGATGGGCTCTGGTGACCCTGGACCCATAGGCTATAACCTAAGGTAGGCTGTTCATTAATCCGCCCCTGCTCTTTGGTGACATATAATATCTATATTACAATAGGAGGTTCATTATTCACTATATAATTTAAATTGGAAAATGCCTTGGCTATAAATTACATACATATATACTGATCACTTATTATTATCATCAGGCAAGCAAAAAGGAGAAAAGATATAGGGGGCACTGTATCTTAATGGGATATGTAAAAATTTCAAACCTTTTAGTTGAAAAATGTTCCTCTCACATTTACTTATTACCGCTGTCCAAGCATTGCCTACAGACTTATGATGTGGTGGTTGCAGCATCCTTTTCACATACATTAAACATACTTAAAATGAATGTAAACATTAAATAAATCCAATAGGATTGTTTTGCCTCCAATAAGAATTAATTATATCTTAGTTTGAATAAAGTACAAGGTACTGTTTCTATATTACAGAGAAAAAGGAAATCATTTTTAAAAATCTGAATTATTTGATTAAAATAGAGTCTGTTGGAGATGGCCTTCCTGTAATTCTGAGCTTTCTGGATAACGGATCCCATAACTGTATAAGAAAGGAGCTGTAGAGGTAATAAGTTAAATATGAATGTCAATAACTTTGTGTTCCATTGTTGTAGTATGAACAACATGGAGAGTGTTTGGTGTACAAGAGTATGTAATATGGGATGGATGTGGAATGCTTTCCTGGGTCTTCTTGTTGCTAATTACTCAGATTAATAAAAAAGCAAATGCAAAGTAAATGTAAGTGAGTATGTGCCTGTCACTTGCTCCATCATTAATAAAAATATACCAAGTCACTGCTGTCTACAATATGCTGTAAAAATCAATAAATGCCATTGTGTCACCTCAATTAATGTTGTGATTTAAGGATACTTAGGGCTCTTACACACAGGCATTTTTTACTGCGCTCCCTTGTGTTCCTCTTCCATTAAAGGAGAAGGAAAGCTACAGAGGCATTTTATTTCCAATAGATTAGCTGCAATAGTGCAAACTAGAATGCTATATTTATTCTGTAGAATGTTTGCTCTAGAAACTCTGTTTGTTTAGGATAGGAGCTGCAGTATTAACATGGTGTGACATCACTTCCTGCCTGAGTCTCTCCCTGCTCTGGGCTCAGATTACAGCAGAGAAGGGGGGGAAGAGGAGCAAACTGAGCATGCTCTTGCCCAGGGCAATGAGGTTTAAGCTGAGGGCAGGAAGTCTGATACAGAAGCCCATGTGTACACAATAGAAGGAAAGAAATGCAGTGTTTCTTTTGACAGGGGACTCAGAGCAGCACTACTTTGGGGGTTTACTGGTATATTTAGATGGACCTTTCTGATAAGGCTTACTTAGTTTTAACCTTTCCTTCTCCTTCAAGCCGCAGGGGAGCGCAGGAGTAGATGCACTCAATTATTGTCAAGGGGACTGTATTCACACAGATGCATGTAAGCACCAAACGCAGGTGGGACGCAGTATGTTGCATTCCACCTGCGTTAGTTGCTTACATGCGTCTGTGTGAGTACAGTTCCCTTAAGTGCATTTACTCCTGTGTCTGAATGCAAGAAAGCAGAACGCAGGGGAACTTTGCAAAAAACGCTGTGTGTAAGAACCCTTACACAGTGATTATTTTGCTTTGATGTCTTATTAACTTATTTTGTAAAACAAAATATATTTGATCTGCCTATATAATGTATTAAGCTTCTTTTGCTTTGTTAACTTTGTTGACATATTGATTAATTTTGCCTTTTAAACTAATACATTTTTATCTTCACCTTTAATCATTAACGAAACACACCTGTGACACCACTTTAAAACACGTTCACGTGTGCAGTTTACACAACTCTGAGGAAGTGCCGAGTCAAAGGCACGAAATGCATCAGTTTGCACCCCACTGCTGTATATCTGATTATGTGTGCTTAAATAAGAAGCCGAATTTGATATTACAAACGTCTCCCTGACTTTGGATCAGCTCTCAGAAGTGAGGTTTTTGATGCACCATGCAACTCAGAAAAACAGGTGTTACTTGAGAGTTGCATGAATGGATGTGGGTTCTGAAAGCAATGTGGTATATGCAGTCCAGTGTATCGAGAAATGCACTGATTGGGGAGACAAAACAACTGCTCTCCAAGCGAATGGCTCAGCATAGAAGGGCGAACTCTACAGGGCAAAACTCAGCTGTCTTTCTACACCTAAAAGACATGGGACACTTCTTTGGAGATAGCAATGTCCAAATCTTGGATAAAGAAGTCTGCTAGTTTGAAAGAGGCGCTTCATGTCAAGGTGGAGAACCATCCCTGAATAGAGGCGGGGCCTATCTGCTACATACAATACTGTTCTAACATCTGTCCCCGGGCGGTTTCAGAATACTTAACACATCCATTCATGCAACGCTCACTAGTAACACCTGTTTCTAGGAGTTGCATGATAAAGAGGTTGAGTAAATAAAGACTAAATAAAGAGGTTGAGTTAGGAGAGTAGGAATAATAATTTGGAAAGTGTGCCTACAGTATTAGGTTTCCTAATGGGCCCACGCTCTAAGGTTTTCTGGTGGGCCCCTGGCATCTCAGTCTGACACTGCCTAGTAGAAATAAAATGCTGTAATATAATGTTTATAATAAAATCTACATCAATCTACAAGATAAAACAGCCAGGGGTTTCAGCAGAAGCTGACTTTTACAAACCACTGTCTCTGGAGCATTTTATAAGAAGTGTCCTAAATGAAAAATTATATAGCAAGAAATCCTTTTTTGGAAAGCAAATAGAGAAGAGAGTATAATGTGGTCCCTGTCCCCATCATAGTGGATGTTAATGTGAGCATGCACTGGTGAACTGTGTTTAAGTTACAGCACATGTGTATGGTATATGTTGGAATTCTTGTTGCAATGTGGGCGAAAACATTTGTGTCAATTCCTTGCACAATGTATTAGCATTTGTAAAGGAACCTTTTAGGGCACTTAATATATGCAATATTTGAATTTGAATATTTGAACAGTGAGAACTACACAGAAAGCCTTAAGGGGAAACAAAAATAATAGTCAATGTGGGGTGCCAATTTATTACCCATATCCCAGCAACTTGCTAACCTGGCACTCTAGGTCAGTGTCTTTTTTTTTATGGTTAGTGATTAGAATCATATATTGGGGTGCCTAAAATACTGGCCCCCAAGTGATTATTACTTTTTATTATTTGAAAATATGTATTGGTAGTAAAGATCATTCATCTCTTGATTCACCATGTGGGATAATATTAGTATCTTTAACTGAATGAATCACATAAGGCAGATCTTACTTTAATGCCAAAAAACAGATTCAAGCTTTTGATGACAGCACATATCAATTGATCCATGTAAGTGGGAGGGAAACTTAGCTTTTTATGAGTAATACAAACAGAGCTTCTGAAAGTAAAATAAGTAATCTTTGAAGAAGTTTCAAGTTACTTGACTACTGGCATATAGCATTAGGCTCAAGAGACTCATCCTTTAATGAGCACATCTTTGAACATGTTCTTACACGGACGCATTTTTATAATCTTATAAGAGAAATATAAAGATGTACAGGCAATTTACATATATTGAATATTCCTTCCTGCTTTTCAGCTCTCTTGATTTCCACTGATTGTTTACCAGGCAGAAACCAATCAGAGACTTGAGGGTGGTCACATGGGTCATAACTATTTGTTTTTGAATCGCTGACTAACTCAGAGTTAGATGTAGAAAATTGGGTAATGTTCTGTTATGTTAGACATCCAGTCACTCCAGCCTTTATACATTACATGTTTGCCTAACTAACTATATTAGAAACTTTTTTTTATTTTGCACAGCCTATCTATTTACCCAATTCTTATTTTTACACTGAACAGTTATGTTTAAGCAGTTGATGTTTTGCAGTCAATATTCTTCTATTCATTTAATGCTTCAGGAGACATCCAGAGTTTTGCATACATACAGGGCCCATAAAAAGTAACACTCACATTGTCATGGAACCTCTATTAATCCAAAAGCTCAGTAGGAAAATTTAGGAACTTCTGTGCCATGGGAATCTGGTATCATTGAATTTGCTTCTTTGTATTTCAATGAAATACACTTATTGAATTAATCAAATAGTAGCAGAAAAGGTCAAATAAAGGAGAAGGAAATAAGTAAGTAAGCTTTATCAGAAAGGTCTATATAAATACATCAGACTTCCTTCTTTCAGCTTAAACCTCCAGGACATGGGCTTGAGCTTTGCTCTTTTCCCCCTCTGCCCCTCATTTTTTCCTCCTCCCGTCTTCCCTCCCTGCTGTAATCTGAGCTCAGAGCTATGATTGAACAGAGAAATACTCAAGGAAGTGATGCCACACCAAGCTAATATGGCAGCTGCTATCTTAAACAAACAAAGACAGCTTCTAGAGCTGTTTACTCAGGTATGGTAAAGCATTCTACAGAATAAATATAGTGTTCCAGCTTGCACTGTTGTGGCTAATCTATTGGTAATAAACTGCCTCCATAGCTTTCTTTCCCTTCTTTATACCAATAATATATAATTATTAATACATTCTTTATTCTCTTTTTCTTCTTTTTTTAACTTCCAAAATTCAGTTATGTAAACATTTTTTTTGGATACAATGTCCAGAATGTGTCACTTAAAGAAGTAAAAACTTTCCTATGGACATAATACCAGTTTAAATATGGAAACCTAATTGCTAAATGGTGCCATCATCCTTAATTTATTAATTACCCCTAGGGACCAAGAATTAAACCCCCTTTTCTGATTGCAGTCTCCATCATTATGTATATATTTAGCTGCAGCAGATTACACAACACTTAATAATTGTGTTAATAAAAAACAGGGGTCTTGCATTTAACTAAACAGGTCCCCTTAGCTAATGAATAAAGTAGACAAAGGAATGCTGCAGGCTTTTTGGTAAGAAATTTCACTTAAAGTCTTAAGTAAACAAGCCCCTTTGATGGATATACGTAGTAAATAATTTGTTCATAATTAAAGTGAAACATTCTAAACTTTCCCAGGCACTCCTACACCATGTTTCTAGCATTTAAAGTGAACTGGATGTGCAAGATTCGATTAAAGGAAAACAGTGTGCAGCATTTTACTGTGCTGCTGGGTTCATATATTTATATTCGTATGGGAACCTTAGTTGTGATTTTTACAACTCTCCTCTAAATTCCCTTCTTTATGAGCTGTTGAAAAGTCTGTTTTATATTCTACAGTCTGGGCAGAGCACCCATATGCCGTTCCAGGGCAACACTTCTACATTAGAAAGCGTAAAATAAAATGATTTAGCATACACGCATACTTACAAGCAAATGTGTTCATTTGAAACATCCTAGCCTTTCATAAACAATATTTTTTATTATCATTATTATTAAGGTGTATATATATAAGGAATCCTAATTTGCATATACAAATTAGGGGTGGGGGGAAATCGTGTAACTTTTTGTCACAAAACAAGGAAGTAAAAAAACTGTTTATGCAAAAAATGTACATATGCAAATTAGGATTAGGATTCGCTTTTGTATCCGGCCAAAATAGTGGATTCAGTACATTCCTAATTTTTTCAAGTATCTTTAGATTAATAATTACTTGATTCTGAGTTATAATGTGTTTGTGGGTTTTAGTGCAAAAAAAGGGGCAGATTTATCAAAGGTCGAGTAATAGAGTTTTTTTTTACCTCAAATGAACTAGAATGACCTCGAATAACCTCGTAACTTGAATAGTATCTAATTTAAAACTAAACTTGAATGTCTAAAACTTGAACGAATATTACCGACCCAAAAACTCTAATCGAATTAGACTAAACTCAAATCGAGTTTTTACTCAGAAAAAAATCCAAATGTCAGGAAGGCTATTAACATCTTCAAATGGGTCACTGGACCTCTGCCACTGACTTCTACATGAACTCGGCTTTAGGTGGCGTATTATCGGGTCAAGGTATAATAAATCTCGAATTCTAATTAGAGTTTGGATGATTCACAACTCAAATTTGTGAATTTTGACCAAAAATCCAACTCGAAAAATTCGAATTTGAAAAATCTGCCCCTGATTGAGGTAAAAAAAGCAAATCTGAACTTTGATAAATCAGCCCCTTAATGCCATGACTGGCATTGTCATGAAATATCCACATTTCTGACCAGCCTACAGGTGTCTGCTTGTCTGTAAAATTGAAAAGCATGTTAAGAATTTTTATGGCATTAGTGTAACTGACAATAGACTGTTGAGCTAGGAAGCAGATGTTTAGTATATTCCATTTTCCTGAATGATATTAGTGAGCCATAACATGTTCCTATTTGCCATTAGATTAAGTTATATGGTAATAGATTTGTTTTAGCACTATATATGACAGGAAGCACTTAGTTACAGTTATGTCTGACAGGTGTCTCCAAGTGTCACTTTCTGTATGCACGCTGTGCCAGCCACTGCATTCATCAGAGAGATTCTCCCTGCAAATAGCTTTGTATATAATCTACACCAGAGATATTTAGGGGGTTATTTACTAAGCTCTGAATACCTGAAATTCCCTGAAATCCGAAAAATTTGTGATTTTTTTTTTAATAAAATCTGACTATTTAAAAAATCGGAATTTTTCGGGAATTTATTAAACCCCGAGGGCTAAAAAGCCTGAATATATTAACATGGCAATCCAAACCTGTCGAGGTTGTATAAAAGTCAATGGGTACAGTCCCATTGATTTTTGGTTGTGTCGGGGGTTTTGGGCAATTGCACTATGTTTTCGGGTGTTTTGGGTGAAAACTTCGAAAAATGCTGAGATTTCGGGGAAAATTCACGAAAAAATCGTGAAAAACTGAGCTTTTCCCGCAAAGAAAATTTCGGGAAAATGTAATAACAAATAAGCGTTTAAAAACCCGAGCGGGTTAGATCGCAGCCAATATTGAGATAAATTTGGACCTTGATAAATAACCCCCTTCGTGTTTAGAGGTATAAGTTCAAACACATGATTGGACATCTTTTATGCCCGTCCTTTTTTTGGCGTCTTTTAAAAGTCAAGTATTAAATTAGGGTTCCATTAGCTTATTAGAATTATGGAAAGGCAGTCTTCCATAGACTCCATTTTATACAAATAATCCACATTTTTTTAAAAAAATTTTTTGATTATATTATTGTAAAATGCTGTATAGCTTACAGGTGCTCTATAGATCAAACTCAATGATCATTTTTCTATACTGCCCTTTATATATATAAGCCCATGAAGTCTATACATCTATATCATAGTTATACTGTATCAAAACCACCGTTACTGTATTTGTTATTCCTGTAATGGAAGAAGACGTTTTTTCAATCGCCATAGATCAAACTACATCATCATTTCTCATGCATGATAGCCTTGGGAGCCATTTAAGAATGTACTGGGAAAGTTTGTTTCTCCTATTAGGGCTGTTTAGTGCATTTTTTCACAGTTCCTTAATAGTTTTTTCAGAATTGAGCAAATATAAAATCCATAAAATCCTCAAATACAAAAGTATGGCAAGTAAAAGCTGTCAAGGTTATCTAGAAATCAATGGAAGCTGCCCTTCTTTTCTTGCAAAGATTTATCTTTTGTTTGTGATTTTAGAGGTTTTTCGGAGATCCGAACATTTTTTCTTTGTACAAATTTTTGAGGTTTTTGAATTTTTTTTCAGAACAACTTTTTTCATAACTATTTTTGTTCATGCTTTTTATAATCGGTTTTCATTTTAGAGAAAATGTTCTGATACCACTAAAATTCAACCTTTAATAAACGGGTCTCAAATCTGTTCCTTAGATTATAGGCCAGTAAACTACCTGTATATAAGAGGTGAGCATCTTAAAGGAGAAAGAAAGGTTAACATTAAGTAAGCTTTATCAGAAAGGTCTATATAAATAAACCAGTAAACTCTCAAAGTAATGCTACTCTGAGTCCTCTGTCAAAAGAAACACAGATTTTCCTTCCTTCTATTGTGTATACTTCTGTATCAGACTTCCTATTTTCAGTATAAACCTCCAGGGCTAGGGCTTGAGCATGCTCAGTTTGCTCCTCTCCCCCTCCCTCCTCCCCTCCCTGCTGTAGCCCAGAGCTATGACTGAGCAGGGAGAGAGACTCTGACTCAAGTAATGTCACAACAAGCTAATATGGCAGCTGCTAGTCTAAACAAACAAAGAGAGCTTCTAGAGCTGTTTACTCAGGTATGGTAAAGCTTCCCGCAGAATAAATATAGTGTTTTAGCTTGTACTATTGTGGCTAATCTATTGGCAATAAACTGCCTCAGCAGCTTTCCTACTACTTTAAAGGTTTTTTTATTGGAGGAGTAAGATGTTTATTATCTGCATCACTTACCCCACTGCTTGTGCTGCTATGTGGTCGTTTTATGCCAACTCCATTAGGAGAAGTAGCTCTTTGTGTGCACATCTTTCATTCTTTTTGAATCACCAACATGAGAAATGATTGTTTTGACAAAGCACCAAGGAAGACATGCGTTAGTGGAGGAGACAAAGCATGATAAATGGAACATTTGTCTATTGAATGGAAGCAATAATGCCTATATTATACATTGTGCACAATGTTACCAAATAATAAGTGCATTATTTCAGTTTTGAAAAGCCACAACACAGTAGTTCCACACGTCAGTACATTTGAATTAATGTAGAAATAGCATTGGCAACAGAATGAGGGTAGTTTCTGAATGCCTGTGAGAAGGTATGTTTATGCCTATATGTGCCAGGGAACATGCATGTGTGTTTGGGGTAGGATAACTAATCTAAAATACAAACTGCAGGTGTAAGAGACAGCGTTGCTGGGAACGGCTATGGATTTGCCATTTTTTAATGTTCGGATTAATATGTTTTGTAAATATTAATTGCCAAGCAACGGAATGTTTTGTTCTGCCAGCTTTAAACTGATGACCTTATGCTCACAATAAAATGCTTTAAGACTTTTCTTTTTAATTTACATACCAATGTTTGACTATATACTGTTAAGGAACCATAAAATAAGAGCACACTGTGAAATGAGTATACAATATAATATACACCAGCATAATTACATCACATAAATTGTTAGCTGGATTCATCTTCAAGGGCTGCAAATTATTAAAAGCGGTACACCTTTTTTCTCTGGTGAGATTCTACATTTTAAGAAGTAGGGCCAACAGAACAACCCAAAAGAAGAATATGCACAGTAAATCTAACTCTGTTTAAAGGGGTAGTAAACCTTCTTGTTCACTATTTGATTGAATAGACTAATAGGGGCAAATTTATGAAAGGACGAAGTGAATAACGACTTTGCCAATTTACTAACAGTCGCTGGCATAAATTCGCTAGCGAAGGAGATAGACTATATCGGTACTTTGCACTCTAACACCAGGTGAATTGTCGATCTGGCGAATGGATGTAACTACGCAAATTCACTAAGATGCGGATTTTAATGAACGTTATCTCTTGCCCCAGACTTGCCTTCATCACCTCAGACCAGGCGATGTGAAATAGAGTAGATAGGACTTCCCAAAAAACGCTGGCTACTTATCAGTTTTTCAGGGTGATAGGCTGCAGAAGATCGTAAATTTTGTTTAGGGTACCAGGCTTCCCCCCTTACATTTCCTTATATATGGCACATAAACTATACACTGGGCTCATGTGTAGGGCATTATAACAACTTTATTTTATTTTATTAAGGTTCCCGGGCTTGTGTAGTGTAATGTATTTGCTACAACATATACGTCCATTGAAATGTAACTTCCCGCTATATGCAAATTAGCCAACGCTAGCGCAACTTTGCTTGCCTAATTAATGCTAGCGAAACTTCGCCATTGTTGGCACCCTGAACGCAATGAATTTTTGTGAATTAGCGTTGTCCTGTCGAATTTTCGCCTGGCGAAGTGTGGCGATGTGAGCAAAGCCGTTACTGGCGAATATGTGGAGGTTAGTAAATTTGCCCCATAGACTTATGAATAGACTTATAGACTTGTGTTTTTCTTAAGATAAACATGGCAAACAGAGCAACTGAATCTAGTTTCATTTTTTAACTTCGTAGTACTTCTGAGCATATGTGAGATAAGGAAAATGTAGTTTATAAGATTCTCAGTGCCCAGTATTTAGCAAGTGAGGGAATACAGAGTTATGGAAGATAGCTCATAGTGCAAGTTGATCCAGGGACTGGTTCGATTGCCATCCTGGAGTCAGGAAAAAAAAGTGTTCCTCCTTCTGAGGCAAATAGAAGAGACTTCAAATTAGGTTGTATGCCTTCCTCTGGATCAACTAGCAGTTAGGCAGGTTATATACTTGAGACTTAAGGTGGAAGTTGATGTACGTGTGTCTTTTTCAACCTAATTTACTATGTTACTATGTATTTATATTTGTAACACAGAGGATTGTAAATGGTAAATATGATATTCACTCCTAAGCAGCAACAACATAAAGATGTCCCCAGTATAAGAAATAAGGACCGATAGACTTTAGCTATTTCTTGTAAAACCCATCCTGCTCATATTATTTTTACAGCTGTGACTTTGTGTAGGGAATGGCCCAATGTTTTAAGTGGAATCCTGCTGCATTTCCAAGAGGCAATAAAGTACCCATGGTACTCGGCAATCTACTGCCTTCATTAGAAATGTATTGGGCATCTAGATTATCTTTGAAAAACACAAATAACCCCCTACAACTCACCCTGAAATATTTCAAACAGCTCTTACATGCAGGAGCTTCACAAGGTCCGTTTCAGGTCTCAGTACCATTCTGAGGTGGCCAAGTCAATGTCAACCCCCTGCAGGTCAGGGGGAGCAGTAAAAACATGATCTGCTTTGAAGTGAGTGTAGGTGAGTGCTATCTGCACTAGAAGATTCCAATTTTGTTGGAAAAAAACTAGACAAGGGAAATGTAAATGGTAACATTTTATTTTAAAAAATTTCCTTTCTAATATTACATTTACTAACACACACCTTTAAAGTGTGAAAACAAAAACTGGTTAAATAGAGGTTATGGTGATATAGACTAATCTTAAGGAATTTGCTTTTATAAATTCTGAAATCAAGATGGGTTGGCTCATTAGAGCAATAGGAAATATAATTTTAAAGGAATTGTTCAGTGTAAATATAAAAACTAGGTAAATAGATAGGCTGTGCAAAATAAAAAATGTTTCTAATATAGTTAGTTAGCCAAAATGTAATGTATAAAGGCTGGAGTGACTGGGTGTCTAACATAATAGCCAGAACACTACTTCCTGCTTTTAAGCTCTCTGAGTTAGTCAGTGACTTGAAGGGGGGGCACATGGTACATTTCTGTTCAGTGAGTTTGCAAGTGATCCTCCGCATTCAGCTCAGATTCAAAAGCAACAGATATGACCCATGTGGCCCCCCTGAAGTCTCTGATTGGTTACTGCTTGGTAACCAGGGTAACCAGTCAGTGTAAACCAAAAGAGCTGAAAAGCAGGTAGTGTTCTGGCTATTATGTTAGACATCCACTCACTCCAGCCTTTATACATGACATTTTTGCCTAACTAACTATATTAGAAACATTTTTTTATTTTGCATCTATATACCCAGTTTTTATTTTTACACTGAACAGTTACGTTCAAGATGTACTTGTACTTATTTCAGTCTGTATTCTGTTCCAAGTTAAATATTAATATTCAGTAGATATTTTCTATTTTACAATAAATATAACATTTTAAAGGCAACCTCCCAGGAGTCCAATTCCAAAATAAAACCATGCTTATAAAAACATTACTGGTGTGTGGTGTTGGAAATTGAGGCACCCTTTTAAATAATTAACAACCAGTATGTGTATTTGTTTCACTCTCAAGCATAAAAGTAAACAGATACAGACAGGAAACAGGAGATAGATTTTACAAACAAGGGCACTCTAAAGGAACAACAGATATTCTTTTCTTCATAATATGCCTGTGTGGGTGTACATTGTCTGCAGTCAGCCAGTCCCACAGGATCTCTGCAGACATTTCAGAAGTAAGCCAACATACAGTATACACCCTGTAAGGCTTCAAATAAGGCAAATGTGTAGCAAACTCAAATTTATGCGAATGAAACGACTGGGTTTGTTCCAACACCTGTCATTTGTGGAGGTATTTCTATTTAGGGAATTATCTGGAGTAAAGTAAGGATAAATGATGAAAGTGGATTAGTTCTGAGCTAGAACTTGACAACTTGACAAACAAAACAGATGAAAGAACTTTCACTGAAATGAATATACCTATTTTTTTGAAGTGCCAATATATTCAGCCTTATTTTTCTTGTGATGGGGTTTGCTAAGGCGTGCTTAATATTCTAAATTAACTATCACTATGAAATAGTATAATGCATGTGAGAAATTAACTGTTTTTATAGAACATATAGTTCTCTTCATCTCCAGTGGGGTTAAAGATTATCTTACCATGTTTATGCACATCATCCTTTATTTTGACACCCTTATTAAACCGCCACTTAAATGTTCTTAGCAAATGTCTATAGACTTGCTAAAGTCAATTAAATGCCAACTTGCTATAAGGCCTCCTTTTAAATTTACTTTGACTTCCATTTTAAAGGGAACCTAAGGCTTAATTAAGAAGTAGGTTGAAATGTTGTACATTATGTTTTGGGCTTCCGTACCAGCATAAAGCAACCACAGCCCTCTAGCAGTAAAGATGTGTTCCTCCAAAGATGCCCCAGTAGCTCCCCATCTTCTTTTATGCTAATTCACTGCACATGTTCTGTGCTGCTGTCATTTACTGAGCTTAGGGCCAATTTCCTTTTCTGCTTGATAATTTGTAGTGACCCCTAAGCTTAGCTTCTCAACAGCTGCTCAGAGCCTGCTGAGCATGTGTCACAGACACTTTCCAAAATGGTGAGCCGCTGTCACAAGTTTGAAGTCCTGGATCATTGCTGCTATTGAGAAGCTGAAACTTTAGACTGGTGCTATACGTTCAGTATATAATATATGGCATTTTAGCCATATTAATTTTTAGGATTTAGTTCTCCTTTAAGCAGGAGATATATCAAGGTAGCACAAAGTTCAGCCGCTAGCGCCTGCCTCTTTCGCTAGCGAATTGGCACCTGCACCCATTAGTAAATTGGCAATGTCCCTGCGGGCGATAAAGCTAGTGCTAGACTTAATTCTAATCAAATCATTCAAATGATAGCCTTTTTTCTGTGATAATAAAACAGTACCTTGTACTTAATTCTAACTGAGATCTAACTCATCCGTATTAGAGGCAAAACAATCTATTGGTTTTAAGTATTAAATAAATACTTTTTAGTAGACTTAAGAAATAAGGGCAGTTTTACCAAAGGGCGAAGTGGCTAACGCCAGCGTCAATTCGCTAGCGTTACCGCCCACAGGGACATCTCCAATTTATTAATGGGGGAAGGTGCCAATTTGCTAGCAAAAGAGACAGACGCTAGCGGTCATTTGCACTCTATCGCCAGGCAACAATTCCCTCTGGCGAATGGATGTTACCCCACAAATTAACTAAAGTGCAGATTTTACTGAACGTTATCTCTTTCGCTAGACTTGCCTTCACCACCACAGACCAGTCGAAGTGCATTAAAGTACCTAGATCTTCCTCAATCTTCTGTTACTTACATTATAATCTGTGAGCCGAAAATGCATCAAAGTCCAAAAAATGCTGGCGTCTTTCCTTTTTTCAGCCTGATTTCCTGCAAAAGACCTAACTTGAACTTTTTTTGGGTAACCAGTTTTCTCCATACATTTGCAAACATATGGAACATTTATTTTACAGTGGCCACATGTGTAGGACATTATAATAACGCTATTGTCTTTATTAAGGTTTCCTGGACATGTGTTTTAAAATGTGTAATTTGTAAGTAGATGCACCAACATTTAACATAAAGGCGTCCATATGAACACTAGCGCATCTTCACTATCAAAAGCTCGCATTGACAAAGTAACGCTAGTAAAAAGTCACCAGCGTTCAGTGCCCACAACGAAACTCTGCATTTAAGTGGATTAGTGTAGTCTGAGCGAATTTTCAGCCTGGCGAAGTGGACGCTGGCAAATTTTTGCCGGTTAGTAAATCTGCCCCATGGAGTTCCAAAATATGGAAAGATCCCTTATCTTATCTAACTCCAGGTCCAAAGAATTTTGGATAACAGGTACAATACCTGTATCAACCTGTAGTGAATGTGGATTGTTGTGTTTTGTGCTAAATATTTTTTCTTTTCAAAAGAAATTTTGTCCATGGGTCAATATCAGCAGACTTTATAAAAAAAATATGAAAATATTTTTGGCAGTTTTCCTCGCTTAAGTACTTAAAACCCAAGTTCTTCAACCAGTTAGAGCAGTGATCCTAATATTCTGCAAAAAGCATCAACATCATCGGCTTTATTTTCCACATGGAGAGAGACTCAGTATGAACGTTTTTCTCATCATAAATACCTCAGAAAATGTTTAAATAAAGATGAAAAAAATCCAGTCTGATGGGAAGTCTATAAATAGAGTTCTAAAAATAGAAGATTTTGGAAAGGTATTTTTCATCTAATCCTTTGCACTTACAAAGTAATTGAACTTAACACTTCTTTCCGAAGAAGACAAGTGTAGTTCCAAGATGCCAGTGATACTGATGATAAATTCCAGAGCAGATACTGACGCAGGGAGAGCCTGTTTATGGTCTGAAGGGCACCAACTATGGAAGCAAAAGCTTGTCGTTTAAAGAATAGTAACAAATTCCCTTATGTCTATTTTTAACCTGCTGTTCAAAAATACCTTTTATGACACTGTGAACTATCCATCCTTGGCATTAATATATATCCAAATCTGAACCATTAAGGTGTTGCATTTAGTTATTTTTACATTAACTATATTATTTCTCATCCAACACACTAAATGTCTCATATTTTTGAGAGAGTGAAGTAAAACCAGACAAATAATCTATGTAATGTATCAACATTTATCAACATTTTTATTTAATGTGGACTACACACTGTTAGAACCTTATACACTTAGGAAGGCATTTTTTTTCATTAAGGCCTAGTTAAAGGAGAAGGAAACTGTAAATCACTGGGGGGTGCCAAATAATTGGCATGAGCAAACTTTTGTCATGAGCCAAATTTTGCACCAGGTTTCCCCACAGAAAAACGCCTGTAGGCTCCAATGTGTTGTTCACGGAAAAGGTTGTGTGTGGAAACAACGGCCATTGACTGTTATGCATTTGCAA
This sequence comes from Xenopus petersii, assembly GCA_038501925.1. Lineage (NCBI taxonomy): Eukaryota > Metazoa > Chordata > Amphibia > Anura > Pipidae > Xenopus > Xenopus petersii. Next base: position 109,968,474 of record CM076675.1, on the reverse strand, counting down.
ATTTTCACCAGGTTTTGTCAAGTAAAACAGGACAGATTCACTTGTAATTCCCCCAGTTCTTGTAATCACCTTCTTGTAAAGCACCTTCTGCTAACATTAGCACTGGCCTGGAGTATCAGGTTACAATCACTGGGGGGGGGGTGCCTAACATGTAGCACCCCAAGTGATTAATTTCCACTTTTCTTCCCCTTTCACTTAGTTGGTGGAGTCCATAAGGAAGTGAAAAATGTATAAAAATGACAATTTTTTTGAGTGCCTGCTCATTCTTGGTAATATGGTTTCACCAATTACTGCCAGAGTGGGCAGGGTTTCACTGTAGATTTACTTTGGATGGGGGAGGCTGAAAGAGCAATAATGTGATTGTTAAAAAAAACTGTTGCCTAAAGCTGGCCATAGATGTTGAGATTTTTAAAAGATCAGATCCTGATCGTGAGACCACGATCTTCTCAGAACGATCGTACGTTCGTACAAATTTACCATCAACTAAAAAGACCAATTTGCCAGGAAAACAAAGGGGAACTGCCTGCTTGGCCCTGCAAACATAGATAGATTGTACTGGGACCGACAAAGATATTTTGAACTGGCCGATCAATTTCCTGACAGATGTTGGCCGAAAAATCGTAAGATGTACGATTGTTCGAATCCCACTTACCGCATGATAATTTCAAGGATTGGTCGGGCTTCCCTAAAATCGTTCGTTCGGCAAGAAGAATTGTCACGTCTATGGGGAGCTTAAGAATATTTATCTCATGCGTGTCATTCTCCTGTAAGCTGCTGGGACACTTTTCTTCTCCTTAAGACATTTTATTTACATACAGGGGTGACCATTTCAGGATAAAAAACAAATCATAAAAATAAATCTTGCCCACTGGGCTCTATCTTCACACATGAAGCGTTCCCTAACTAAACTGGGCCCTTTGTGGACTAGCAGTAAGCAAACACATAAGTAGAGGTCACCCCCATACTCACATTTCTTCTGGGGGATTGCTCAGCCTCCTGGCTTTTCTCAGTCAGACAGGTTCTCTGTCACTTGTCTCGGCTCTCTCCATACCTTGCAGTAGAAAATGGCACCCCCAGCCCCTCTGGGAGTTCCTCACACAGGCAGGTGTCCTTCCTACTCTGTGTCCTGCTCTGAGAGAGAGCTTCCTAACAGCCTCACTAGAACTAAATAACTTTCCACAGGACAGCCTTCCTGTGGAAGGTGAAGTCTAATCCGTGAGCTGGACTTCTGGATTGGAGTACTTTGCTTACCTGTTCTTTCCAGAATACTCCAGCTTCCAGGACCTGCCAACCAAAGCCTATAAACAGAGCAACTCTTCTCTGTTTATTAACACCCTTCCTGGTGCCTATATCTTCTACTGGGGAGAATCAAAGGAAAAACACCCCTTTCTAACCAATTCCTCTGTCACTCTACCACACTACTTAACTTCTTACCAATCTGCCATAGGAACTGCATCGGAAACATATTATTATCGCAAAATGTAACCAGATCAGTGAAAGTGCAAGTACAGTGAACAAAATGAAATTTTGTAGGCATGTTGCCATGTTTATTTTATGCTTGACAAAGGGGGTTACCCCGAAACGCTGCATTGCACTCCACTTCAATGAATCACTGAAATTTTCATGCAGACCTGAGTGCTGTGAGGTTTTTCTACATTGCCATGTTTTTTTTACCCACAATGCAGCATTTTCCCCACTAATCCAGTGTACTTGTGAGTAGAAGGTGGCAATGCATCTGGCACAATTGGGTCTGATGTGTTGAAATGCATGCTGTTGCATTCATGCTTCAGCCTTAATCAAATGCAATTGAACTTGGTCTTTTGATTATGTCATTTCCAGGGCTCAGCGTCAAAATGACATCTGCTCCTGATTCTTTAACCTCAAGTTCACTGTGCCAATTGATACAGGCTGCTGTGGGAACCCTGGAACTACCTCCTTCAAGGCTCTTGGGCTCCCTTGTTTCAACAGGCAATGGGTTCTTAGCACAACTATGTGGAAGTGCAACGGTTTTAGATGCAAGTGCCTTAAATTAATGGCATTTATTTGTATGACTCTGCCCAAATTTGTGCAACTACAGTATGCAACCATGTACTCACTGATGACTCATATTTTGGCCAGACTTTTAATGGGTAATGTGGGTTATATTGCATGTTAGTGGCTTAAAGAGAAAGCATGTTGTTGCAGAAGACCATTAATTCATCTGGAATATATACAGGGCACTGCTGATGTCATTCACCTCAAAAGGATGATGTCTCAAAGTGAGATGCAAATATGACACTTGGGGGCACATTTAATATGGGTCGAATATCGAGGGTTAATTAACCCTCGATATTCGCCCCTCGAAGTTACAGCAATTCGTTCGATCAAATGATTAAAATGATTAGGAAAAATCGTTCGATCAAATGATTAAATCCTTCGAATCAAACGTTTTTCCTTCGATCAGAAATTGCTAGGAAAGCCTATGGAGACCTTCGCCATAGGCTAACATTGGTGCTCGGTAGGTTTGAGGTGGCGAATAGGTGGTCAAAGTTTTTTTTAAAAAGACAGTACTTTGACTATCGAATGGTCGAATAGTTGAACTATTTTAAATTCAAATCGTTCAATTCGAAGTCGAAGTCATAGTCGAAGTAGCCAATTCGATGGTAGAAGTAGCCAAAAAAATACTTCGAAATTCGAGGTATTTTTCATTCTAATCCTTCACTGGATCTAAGTAAATGTGCCCCCTAGTAACACCAAAAAATCTTCTAAAGGAATGACAATATAATGTACTGTTGCCCTGCACTGGCAAAACTGGTGTGCTTGCTTCTGAATCACAACTAGTTTATATAAACAAGCTGCTGTGTAGCCATGGGGGCAGCCATTCAAGCACAGTATACACAGTAGATAACAGATATGTTTGGAAGAATCCCATTGTATACTACAGAGCTTATCTGTTCTCTGCTGTGTATCCTGTGCCTTTTCTCCTTTTTTAGCTTTGAAATGTTGCCCCCATAGCTACACAACAGCTTGGGTTTCTGAAGCAAACACACCAGTGCAAGGCAACAGTACATCATATTTTTATTACTTTAATATACTTTCATTTTTTTGGTGTTACTGTTACTTTAAAGCACCTATGGCTTCAGAGCAACAAATGAAAGGAAGGGCCAACATATCCATAAGACTGACACATGTATATTAAAAAAATGGGGGTAATGATCCATTTCATAAAAAATAATTACACAAAATGATAAACACTAGCATTAAAAACAGACGGTTGTTTCTTTAGGATAAAGCTCCTACAAAACCTTATGCTTGTCACGAAACAGCAAATCCAACCTACGCAGTTGAAGTTATATGAATCCAATATATCATTTTTGTATTATATTAAAATTCCAAATGTCAAAATTAGTTTTTTATTAAATCTTTAAATAAACACTTCTTTACTGAACTCTTTGTAGCAAATTGCTTTATAATTAATTTTATGGGCCATTTCAAAGGACAAAAGCTCTATTTGTTCACACTTTTACAGTCACATCGTCTCTTGTTTTGCTATTTTTGTTAGTTTATGATTCTCTTTTAGACTTTGTTCCCTTAATGAACTTGTTTGTGTTCTCTGTGCTTTAGAAAAACAAGCAGTTTCACAAATTGCACAAACACTGCTATCTCTGCATACTGTACATGGTGGGTTCACGTGACTGTCGTGTTTTTTGGAAATGTGTGGTGGTTTTTTTTCTTACCCAGTTACATTTGTCACATTTGTCACATATGCAGATATGAGCACTTTGTGATATGTAGAGACCTAGAGTGACCAGCCTATAGAAGTACTGGGTTTCATACATTTGAATAGGCTGTTCATTATACTTGTTAGAGGGTCATTCAGGGCAGTTGTGTTGGTATGGTCTCAGTTTCTAGATGGCCCCTAGACAATTGAATGTTTTTCTGAGATAAAATATATATTTTTTAATGCAGTTAACTCATCTATAATGTACAAGAACCATGAATATCCTCTAAATAGTAACAAGCAAATCTGACCCATTTCGATTTGTTGAAAAGTCGCAAAACTGAAAATATTTGCCGAAAATGCATTGGCAATTTTTTTCACCCACTAGAGTCTATGGTAGAATCCTGCACGGAACGAATTTCTAAGACCTGGACCCAACCTCAACCCGCAGCCCACGACCCGAACCGCAACCCGCATATTTACCCACTTTGATCCACTACCCGACTTGGACCTGCAACTGCCTTATCCGCAACCGACCCAAAACCCACCAACCTCCATCAGACAAGGACCCAAATTCACTAAGCGCCGAAGTGCCTAACGCTAGCGTAAATTCGCTAGCGTTGGGCATTTTCGTTACTTCGCAAATTCACTAACGAACGCTGGTGTAAATTCGCTAGTGTTACTTCGCACCCTTACACCTGGCGAATTTTCGCTACGGACATAACTACGCAAATTCACTAACGCGTGCAGTGTACTGAACGCTACCTTTAACGCTAGACTTCCTTCGCCACCTCAGACCAGGCGAAGCGCAATAGAGTAGATAGGGATTGCTTCAAAAAGAGGTCAAAAGTTCCAAAAAAACGCTGCGTTTTTTCTATATTATGGGTGATAGGCTGAAAAAGATCGAAAACATTTTTTGGGGCTCCTCTCCTTTCCCCCTACATTTCCTAACTCATGGCAACTTAACTATACAGTGGGCACATGTGTAGAGCAAAATAAAAATTTTATTTGATGTTTTGAAGGTTTCCCAGGCATTTGTAGTGATTCTACGTATTCCTCCATTGAAATTTGAATTTGTCGCCGTAGCGAATCAACGCTAGCGCAACTTCGCAACCTTACGCTACCCCTGTGCACAACTTCGGATTTTAGTGAATTTGCGGAGGGCGGTGAAGTGCGGCGAAGTTGCGCCTGGCGCAACTACGAATCTTAGTGAATTTTCCCCAAGAAGTGATGGTGCTGCAAACCGGAAGTGACATCATCACTTTTGTAAAACTTTAAAAGGAGTGAAATATAGACAATATTACATAAGATAATAAATTTAGATCAGACCCGCAACCCGACACTGTTTGAATTTTGAAATTCAAACAGTGACAAGTCAATGTACAAAGGATTTAGACAAATATATACATACATAAATGTCAATATCCCAAATGTTTGCAGTTTCGCTCATATATTGATTCATTTTAATTTAGAATATATAGAGGAAATGCCTCTATGGGATATAACCTTTCCATTATGATTGCTGTGATATTCCCTTTCTATGGGACTCCAGGTATCCAACTTTTCTTATAATGGATTTTACCACATGCAAGGCGTAGTCACTAGCAGACTGCAGCAGTGAATTAAAAAGTTAAAATAAGTAATAACAGACCAATTCCTAACACTTTTTTGGGAGTGCATAATATAACTGTTTAACTGTTTTTGGTGGGGTTTTTTTATGACTTTATAATGTAACACATCAAGCGAACTTCCAATACAGATTTTTTTTAACCTAATATTTTGGTTTGCTGGTCTGGTGGTGTGCAATCTTTTTTGTTGTGTATTATATATCCGTGTCCCATACCATCAATGTGTTTTTTCAGACAAAAAGCTATGTAATGGGTAATTTATAAATAGTGATTTACTCTTAAGAAATTTAAGAATGACAGCCTGCATGTGAAAGAAAATATGAGCTGGGCACATTGTACATACAACATACTTAGGTGCACTAAGGGGTTTTAAAAAGATGGCCACTAGTGCTAATGTGCTGAATGCCTGGGACATCTGCTGCTCATTGCATTTCATAGGTTCATAAAATAATCTGAAGTCCCTCTACATCCCTTGCTTAAAAACTATTTTAGTTGCATAATAACTAAAGTGAAAACATGTAACTATGATGTTTACTAACACCTCTCTGGTCCAAACTGTGTTTTTGTTTAAGAAGTTGGAATGCAGTTGTAGCTATGGTTGTGTAGCTACACCATAAACAGCAAGGTACAGTGTTCCTTGAACCCCTTATTGCTTGGCCACTTGTTCTTGTACTTGTAATAATAGTAGGTATGTGGTATCTTGTCACTTATCTGGGGCAACACAGCTGTGATACTGAAAAAAACATGTTTTATGCCTGCTGTAAAAAATGTAGTCCATGAAAGTGTCTTTTCTGAGAAATATGTTAATGTGGGGCAAAACAGAAGGGAACTGCACAGTCTGCACCTGCTTGAATGCCTCTAATAAAAAAACCTTTGAAGAGAGTTATGTTGTCATTTGTATAATTATGATGAATGGAAGATGGAGAGAGAAAAGCCATAAGTGAAAACAGAATTTGTTTCATGAAAACCTTATATCATTTGTATTCATTTTGGTGCCAGGAAAATAGCAGTGGGCCCCAGAACATACAGAGCACTGTGCCGATGCACATAAAGCAACACAGCGTTCTTTGTTATGCTTATATTTTAATCTCTCGCTGCCTCCACACTGAGAGTGCTTTTGTAATAGAGTATACAGCACAGGGTTTTTATTTCTTGTTACGGGCATCCTCCTGGATTTACTGTCAGAAATATAGCAGGAAGCACTAAGAGTGTTTTACATACAAAAGCACGGGTGGCAATTTGTATTCACCGTTACAGAGAATTTTATGAGAAAGGTTTCTTCTAGAATGTATATACTGGGAAATAGAAAAGGCTGCTAGTTTAGGTAAAGTAATGATAATGGGGGATTTTAATTACCCAGATATTGACTGGAGCAACGGTACTGCTAGATCAGTTAATGGGAACAAGTTTATAAACTTATTGCACGACAATTTTTTAGCACAGGTTGTTGAGGAGCCAACCAGAAAAAAATGCTATTCTTGATTTAGTGATCTCAAATGACCCAGAACTTATAGCAAATGTGCAAGTCATTGAACCCCTGGGTAATAGTGACCATAATGTTATATCTTTTAATGTCTGGTGCAAAAAACAAAAATATACTGGGGCAACAAAAAACATGAATTTTGCAAAAGCTAATTTTAGTGCCTTGAGGGCAGCCCTACAGAGCATTGATTGGGGCATTAGGTTTTCAGCTAAAAACACAGAACAGAAATGGTTGTCCTTTAAAATGATATTAAATCATTACTGTTCTCAATTTATTCCCTTAAGGGCTAAACGTAGAAGCTCTAAGAATCATCCTGTGTGGCTTAATACAGAAGTAAAGAAGTTAATGGGAAAGAAGAGAAAGGCATTTAAAAACTACAAATCTGTAGGGACAAAAGCTGCATTTAATGAATATAAACACTGTAATAAATGTTGTAAATCAGCAATCCTGAAGGCTAAGAAAAGAAATGAAGAGTTAATTGCGGTGGAGGTGAAAACTAACTCTAAATGTGCCCCTCTTGACAGCTTTGAAACGCGATCTCCAAACGTGGCATACTTATAACTTATCATGGATGGGTAGAATAGCCGCAACTAAGATGAATCTACTTCCACGACTCTTGTATTTTTTGACACCCTGCCTTTAATGGTACCGAAATCAGCAATAGACAAACTACAAAGGGCGATCATGAACTTTGTATGGGCGGGTAAGAGACATCGTATAGCACGTCACACATTGTTTGCCCATCACACACAGGGAGGGCTGGCAATCCCTAACTTGTTAAATTATTATAAGGCTGCACAATTTAAACAGGCAATGGATTGGGTTGATTATGTTCCACGCACTAAGTGGGCGTCTTTGGAACTATCCCACTGTCATACCCCACATCTGGCTTATTACTTATGGACTACACATAAGCCTCCTTGCTACCCTACTCTGTTAAGGCCGACGTTTCATACGCTAACCTTATCGCAACGAACAATAGCAAAACATAAACTTTTACCCACACCACCTCCACTGCTACCTCTTTGGGGTAATCCAGATTTCTCAGCAAACTTGCAACACACTACTGTGTCTCCTAACTTAACCATTACTTTATTTCAACTTTCTAAAGTGTTTCACCCACTTACTAGGAAGTTAAAAAGCTACCAGGACTGTAATTTAGACACAGGGAAAAGTAACCTTTCGAGATTTCGATATCTTCAATTGAGACATTTTGTTTTAACTAATGTTCCTAAGGGCATACTACCTCCTATTGACCCGTTGTCAGCACTATGCCGCCTAGGTTTTATTCAAAGAGGGCTAATATCACGGTGGTATTATCTGTTGAACTTCACTAATTTGGAAACTCATCCACATGCTTACATGAAAAAATGGGAGGCTGATCTGCAATGTAAAATAGATTTGCCTAGATGGCAGGGAATGTGGGAGAACGCAACAAAAAGTCCTATATGCACTATTATCAAGGAAAATATACAAATTGCAAATGAGGTGGTATCATACACCAGCACTACTGTACAAACTGTTTTCTCAAACTTCCTCTCCCACATGTTGGAGATGCAGTACTGGGGAAGGTAATATCTTACATATATTCTGGTCGTGCCCGGTGATTTTAGGCTTCTGGGATTCTGTGAGTAAATGGTTGGAAAAAGTACTTTGTTAAGTCTGCCCAGGGTGTCCTGTATTTGAGATGTTGCTACTGGTGTGCTGAAACTCATTTGTGTGTGTAGCTGTATTGAGTTTTATGTTACTTACTTTTGTATCACTTTTGTATCAGATTCTTGTGTACACTGTGCTATTAGATTTCCAGATACGGGATAACACTTTATGAGTGATTGTTAATAGGAGATGACTTTCATATGTGTCCTATGCAGTACTGTTCTCTTATGTACATTGCAATCTATTATGCCAAATGTGAAAATGCTGTACACTTCTATGATGATATTTTTATTTTTTGTTTAATAAAAATATTTTGAAAAAAAAAACTAACCCTAAAAAGTTTTTTAAATATATTAATAGTAAAAAGATGCAGGTTGAGTGTTGCTCCATTAAATAATGGTACCAGTATGGTTGTAACAGATACAGATAAGGCAAATGTGTTAAATCAGTTCTTTTCTTCAGTGTATACAATAGAGGAGTCTGGGTTCACAGGCTCACTTAACTGCACGAATGGTTCAGCTCAATCTAGTCAGTGGCTGACTCAGGATATGATTCAAAAAGCTTTAATACAAATTAATGGAAACAAGGCTCCAGGGCCTGATGGCATACACCCCCGGGTTCTAAGAGAGCTTAGTTCAGTTTTAGACCAGCCCTTATTTCTGATTTTCTCAGATTCACTGTCATCTGGTATGGTGCCTATGGATTGGAGAAAAGCTGATGTTATTCCAATATTTAAAAAGGGATTACGATCTCAGCCTGGCAATTATAGGCCAGTAAACTTGACATCTGTGGTGGGCAAATTATTTGAAGGCTTGTTAAGGGATCACATTCAAAATGTTGTCCTAATGAATGGCATTATGAGCAACAATCAGCATGGCTTTATGAAGGATGTCAGACGAATTTGATTGCATTTTATGATGTGGTAAGTAAGATTCTAGATAGTGGGGGGGCAGTAGATGTGATCTATTTGGATTTTGCCAAAGCGTTTGATACTGTGCCCCACAAACGACTGCTTTCTAAACTAAGGTCTGTTGGGATTAATGAAGTTGTTTGCACATGGATAGGAAACTGGCTACAGGATCGGGTACAGAGGGTGGTTGTTAATGGGACATTCTCTACTTGGAGTAAGGTTCTTAGTGGGGTCCCCCAGGGCTCAGTATTGGGTCCACTTTTATTTAACTTGTTCATTAATGACTTAGGGGAGGGTGTTGTAAGTAATGTATCAGTGTTTGCAGATGACACAAAATTATCCAGCCCAATTAATTCCATCCAGGATGTGGCATCCTTGCAACATGATCTTGACAAACTGGCAATCTGGGCAGCTAAATGGCAAATGAGATTCAATGTTGATAAATGTAAAGTCATGCACCTGGGATGTAAAAATATCCAATATAGCCAAGGCAAATCCATTATTTAAAAGGACCTTGGAGTCCTTGTAGATGATAAACTTGGCTGTAGCAAGCAATGCCAGTCAGCAGCATCAAGGGCAAATAAGGTCTTGAGCTGTATTAAAAGGGGCATAGAGTCAAGGGAGGAGGGGGTCATTCTTCCACTGTATAGAGCACTGGTAAGGCCCCATCTAGAATATGCCGTACAGTTTTGGTCTCCATCACTCAAACAGGACATTATTGTATTAGAGAGGGTACAGAGAAGGGCAACTAAGCTGGTAAAAGGTATTGAAAATCTTAGCTATGAGGAAAGACTGGCCAAATTGGAGATGTTCACGCTGGAGAAGAGGCGCTTAAGGGGTGATATGATAACTATGTATAAATATATAAGGGGATCATATAATAATCTCTCTAATGCTTTATTTACCAGTAGGTCTTTCCAGCTGATACGAGGTCACCCATTCCTATTAGAAGAAAAGAGGTTCCACCTAAATATTCGGAAGGGGTTTTTTACAGTGAGAGCTGTGAAGATGTGGAATTCTCTCCCTGAATCAGTTGTACAGGCTAATACATTAGATAGCTTTAAGAAGGGGTTGGATGGCTTTTTAGCAAGTAAGGGAATACAGGGTTATGGGAAATAGCTCATAGTCCAAGTTGATCCAGGGACTAGTCCGATTGCCATTTTGGAGTCAGGAAGGAATTTTTCCCCCTCTAAGGCAAATTGGAGAGGCTTCAGATGGGTTTTTTTGCCTTCCTCTGGATCAACTGGCAGATAGGTAGTTAATAAAAAAAAAAAAGTTGAACTCGATGGACGTGTCTTTTTTCAACCTTACTTACTATGTTACTATGTTACTATGTAGCGTACAATAATGGGGCAAGTGCATCAGGATAAAAAAATGAAGAGAGCATTATTTCTGTATTTCTTTTACCTATTTACCTCATTGCTCTTACTTACTTCCACATACAATATGCTTAAGTATTGCTTTACATTTCTGCATATAAAGTTCAAAATTTGGTAAAGATTCCTTTCCATTCTCACTGTATTTGGTTCATCACACAGGGGGCCCCAAGGTTTGGAACCCGTTGGGCCTCAAATGCGTCAGTTCGACTCTGACTGTTGGCCTCATCACTGGAGGGGGGTCATTTACCAACACTGAGCAAATGTGCCCTGTGCAATAACCCATAGCAACCAATCAGTAATTGTCAAGCTGCAGGTAGTACAATAAATGCAACAATTTGATAACCGCGACTTCTCGCACAAGAGCCATGTCTTTTTTGTACTGTCGAACAAAAGCATGTGTCAAAAACACCAAAAACCCTAAAAACCACCAAGCTTCCAGTTGTAAAAGGAGCATCTGTCGTTTACTTCGAAATAATGTTGACTATTTTAGCTGGAATATTTTTTTTGGAATTGTAGCAGTTTTGTCCCATAATAAATCCTGGAAAAGTCATGGTTTTTTTGTATGACTTTTCAGGGTTTTTGGGGAGGCAAAAGGCCCAACCCGAAAAAGTCGCAGATTAGTAAATTGGACCCTAAATTAATTGATAATGATTGTACATACAGGCTATCTTTTATTACATAGGTCTAGTTGAGGTTAGGCAAAAATATACCACAAGTGAAAAAAAAAAAAAAAAAAAAAAAAAAAAAAATATATATATATATATATATATATATATATATATATATATATAGTGGTATGCAAAACTATTTGCCCCCTTCCTGATTTCTTATTCTTTTGCATGTTTTTCACACAAAATGTTTCTGATCATCAAACACATTTAACTATTAGTCAAAGATAACACAAGTAAACACAAAATGCAGTTTTTAAATGAGGGTTTTTATTATTTAGGGAGAAAAGAAATCCAAATCTACATTTTCATGTGTGAAAAAGTAATTGCCCCCTGAACCTAATAACTGGTTGGACCACCCTTAGCAGCAATAACTGCAATCAAGCGTTTGCGATAACTTGCAACGAGTCTTTTACAGCGCTCTGGAGGAATTTTGGCCCACTCATCTTTGCAGAATTGTTGTAATTCAGCTTTATTTGAGGGTTTTCTAGCATGAACCGCCTTTTTAAGGTCATGCCACAACATCTCAATAGGATTCAGGTCAGGACTTTGTCTAGGCCACTCCAAAGTCTTCATTTTGTTTTTCTTCAGCCATTCAGAGGTGGATTTGCTGGTGTGTTTTGGGTCATTGTCCTGCTGCAGCACCCAAGATCGCTTCAGCTTGAGTTGACGAACAGATGGCCGGACATTCTCCTTCAGGATTTTTTGGTAGACAGTAAAATTCATGGTTCCATCTATCATAGCAAGTCTTCCAGGTCCTGAAGCAGCAAAACAACCCCAGACCATCACACTACCACCACCATATTTTACTGTTGATATGATGTTCTTTTTCTGAAATGCTGTGTTACTTTTACGCCAGATGTAACGGGACGCGCACCTTCCAAAAAGTTCAACTTTTGTCTCGTCGGTCCACAAGGTATTTTCCCAAAAGTCTTGGCAATCATTGAGATGTTTTTTTAGCAAAATTGAGATGAGCCTTAATGTTCTTTTTGCTTAAAAGTGGTTTGCGCCTTGGAAATCTGCCATGCAGGCCGTTTTTGCCCAGTCTCTTCTTATGGTGGAGTCGTGAACACTGACCTTAATTGAGGCAAGTGAGGCCTGCAGTTCTTTAGATCTTGTCCTGGGGTCTTTTGTGGCCTCTCGGATGAGTTGTCTCTGCGCTCTTGGGGTAATTTTGGTCGGCCGGCCACTCCTGGGAAGGTTCACCACTGTTCCATGTTTTTGCCATTTGTGGATAATGGCTCTCACTGTGGTTCGCTGGAGCCCCAAAGCTTTAGAAATGGCTTTATAACCTTTGAAATTGAACTCAGGTGTGATAAACCACAGTTAAGTTATTTTTTAACAAGGGGGGCAATCACTTTTTCACACAGGCCCATGTAGATTTGGAGTTTTTTTTCTCCCTTAATAACGTAAACCTTCATTTAAAAACTGCATTTTGTGTTCAATTATGTTATCTTTGACTAATAGTTAACGGTTTTTGATGAGCAGAAACATTTAAGTGTCACAAACATGCAAAAGAATAAGAAATCAGGAAGGGGGCAAATAGTTTTGCACACGACTATATATATATATATAAATCATACAGCTTAATTTCACAACAGATTAAAAAATCCATTAGTGCTGTAAGTAAGAGGTAGATTTCTCAAGGGTCGAATTGAAAATTCTAATTTGAATTTTCGAGTTTTTTTATGGTTAAAACTGTCAAATTGGACTAGGGAGTTATTCAAATTCAATTTGAGTTTTTCCAAAAATTTTAATTTGATTTTCAAGATTTATCATCCTCTGGTCCTTTAAGAACTCAAATTCGACTATTCGCCACCTAAAACCTGCCGCATTGCTGTTTAAGTCAATGGGAGAGGTCCAGGAATCAACTTGGAGTTGTTTGCAGCCTTTACTGTCATTCAAGTTTTTTTCTGAGAAAAAAACTCAAATTCGATTTGAGTTTGCGGGTCAATCCTATCCACCCGAGTTTAAAAAATTCATTTTTTCTAATAAATTTTGGTTGAATTTCGAGTTCATGTGTGTTTTAAAAAACATAAATTCGACCCTTGATAAATGTGCCTCTAAGTAATTACCCAGACCCTTTTGTTATAGCTTTTAAGGTCTTCAGTTTTCCACATTTTATGAAAAAAAACAGAAGGCAGCATGATTCAAGTGTGGCTTATGAGGAATGTGGTCTGAATGGCCATATAGAGTCATATATGTGAGATACAGTTTATACAACCAGCTTGTTTTCAGTACCAATCTATCTGCAAAGTGGTAACCCTTAAAAGGGTTTTGGAACAGATTGTTGTCCCTGATTAGAGAGCCTTGGAGTGACAGATATCACCTACACCAGCAGATCTATCAGGCATAACACTAGCAAACATTTTCAAGGCTGTAGCTAGCACAGTATATCTGTTCCTCTGAGTAGGGCATAGGGACAGCATGGAACCCCATCAAACACATACTGTAAAAGAAAAGCAAAATAGCGGAGTTCAGGAACAGATTCCCACAGTACCATGGAATAACACAAGCGAATGAAACAGAACACCAAAATATAATTTCAACTGCTGGAGTCTTGACTAATTTGGCATGCATTGGGTGATTTCAACTTAAAATTAGAAAAAAGAAAGCAACACCAGAATTCAGTTACGCTGTCTGCAGTTTATAAATGCACAGCTCAGTGCTCCATTGCTAGTCAATGTAAATTGCCTGTTTACAATTATGTTACTTGTTCTACAGAATATATATGAGATGCAGACAACTTGAAAAAATCAACAACATCTGAAGTTTTTCATTTTAACCAAACCCTTAACAATATCCAATTACACTGTGCTAGAACCTCGCGATTTTCTAAAAACTACCCAGAAATCCTAGGGTATAGAAAATCCCTTAGGGAGCATTCTTCCCCAAAGATGGACTGGAAATGTGAATATTTATTGGCTCACAGTCTGCCTGCAAGTGTTCTCATTTTATCCTTAGCATAGCAGAACTGGAGACTGGCAGCTCTTGGCTGGTCTTCAGCTCGTTCTATCCCAGTGGAATACAAAACATACCAAATAAAGTTATAAATATTTAAAATATTTGATTCCTTTGGGTAGTAATGAGTTTGGTAGGCATTTATCTGACAAAATGTATGAGCTTATTTGCATTTAGGTTAATGAGGAAGACAGTAATTAGTGCTGATTCATTAGCTCCTGTCTTTCATTCATGACTAATCTTGTTTTTTATTCTTTCTTAGGAGACTTGTCAATCTCAACTATACATACCTATCAAGATACAATTCAAGTTATTTTAGAGCAAAGCAAAGACACTATATAGTATATAGTATATGGTATGAGGAAATGACCCATTAATAAATGTTTTTAATGCAGATACTGTGATGTTGATTTTTACATATCCTTTCCTTCTACTGTAATTCGTTTTTACATGCCGAGCTTTCTAGTGTTTCAGATGTGGTTGCATAAGGGATTGTTCTATTATTAGAGGAATGCTAACCCTTACTTATTGTATACAGTAGGTTTAGAATCGCTTAATCAGAATACCTGGAACCTGAGATTTTCTGGAACATGGCTCTTTATTATTTTGGTAATTTAGTGCATTTTGCTATATTTAAAAATAAACATTGATACAATGGGTTTGTTACCAAAATGTATTTGAGCTGTTAATTAACACCAGTTATTAATTATCTCACTTACTAATGGGGTGTAAGAAGAAAGTGCAAATATTCATTTGCCGAAATGGATGGAAATTGCTGAAATGCTGGAAGAATACATGAAGACTCGGAATATGGCTGCGGTGAACTCCGATGCTGTAACTCTGCACCGAGGGGTAAGTAAAAAGTTAGGGGCATTTCCTCGGGGGGCAGCTAGGCTGGGGGGAGGGAAGGGGGTCTACGTGGGGTGGGGGTAGGGGATTTTTTGGTAAAGGGTTTCTTTCTCCTTTAACACCAGGGCCTTGGGCTAGTGCCACTCATGCCACCTAACAATGACTTGGTTAATGGTTTATGGGTAGCATTAATGGGCCAAAGTCTGCCTGTGTAAGAGTTGCTAGTTGGAATTCAAGTCAGTGGCAGATGTCATAGGCAGTTATTAACATCTGGTGTGTCATTACCTACAAATTTACAGATAGATCTGGGTGAAAGTGGGCATAACTGCAATCATTCACTGCTGCAAATGCTTCCCAGACAAGTTAAATACGGAATGCTGCCTGTCTCCTGACACCATCAAATAGTGCTCAAACATATAAGCACTAAACATGGGTGCTGGCTGGCCGGAATTACTGACCAATTAAGTTAATAGCAATAAGCAGTTTTATCATTGTTATGGAAACCAAAATATTAATAAATAACAAAATAATATTCATAGTTGTAAATAATTTCATTTTGAATCAGCCATATTCAGATTAATGTAAAGCATTATGGCATTTAAAAATTGTATGTAAATATGAACTAATACTACAGAAATGATAAGAGGTATCAGGATATTATACAAATGAATTAAATCTGTGTGTAGGAGTATCGGGAGTTGGTTGGCAAGTGCTCAGTATCTCCTTCTTTTTGGCACTGGTGGTTTTATGGTGCAATTGAACTAAATCCTTTTCTTGGGTTTTATGAAAAGAGATGTATATATGATATCTAATTTGAGGGTACAGTACATATTACAGAACATACAGATGCCATTCTAGAAAATATACATTCTAACTGTATGAAATACAAGCTCAGTATAATTTAAATATTCTAAAAATAATTAACGCATGTTGTAATGTTAATTTCTAATCTCACTGAAAATAAACAATGGGCTAAATGTTATTCATATATCATTATGAGTGAAACAAAGACTGGCATTATTTAGTGAACTAATTGGACTTTTTCCCCACTTCCCCTACATTGTAATTACTGTTTATTTCCCCTAATCTTTTGATATAGCTGTATCAGGCATTATATTACCGAAAGTGTTATAGCTGTTAGTTTAATTCATAATAAGATTTCTGAGGTAACCATCAGTATTCATAGCATTTGTATATCTGTTACTGTAATGATTAATAAAATGTTATAATGCTCTGTTGGCAGTCATCCCGGATTTCGATAACTGGATATTATTGGTTACATGTTTAACTATGTCCCCATAGGAATCTTCCAGGATCTTTAAATTGCTGAGCCAAGCATAGTTATTAAGGTTCTAAAATATACCGTATAGTGTAAATCCTCTACCATAGTGCTTGAGCTGGCTCAGAATCAGCAGGCTGAAGGGCTAAAACACTATTTAATTCCCTAGAGATTTAGAAAACCAAAACACATTTCAGTGCAATAAAAAGGGTAATTAAATTCAGGCTGCCTTTATGTCCTTAGTTCAACTTTGACTGCATTCTTCGTATGTACAGCTATTACTTCTCATACAGGATAATTCTAAAGGAGATTTTGCAAGTAAATAACAAGTACTGTATGGGATGGTATATCCATCTCTCTTTTTTCTCTTCTTCACTCTCTCTCTCTTTCTCTGTGACCTAGTTTCATGTGCGGCCACAGCCTAAATCAGTTACTGTAAATAAAAATCCTCCAGCAAAAGTCAATACTGCAATCGAGGCTCAGTTTCTGAGTTTATACCAGTGAAGAAAGCGGTACTACTCTTAACAACTTAAATGCTTCTCTGATTCATACCACTTACATAAAATCACCCTTTAGAAAAAATATCTACTAACAGAGTATCAGATAAGACTGATACACTATACACTCCAATGTTCCAGCAAAGTTGTTCTAGTTGAATTGCTATGCTGGCATAGATTTTGTATCTCAGTACGACTGTACTACATAAAAACTAGGCGATTGTCCCTGCTATGGAAAGTGCTATGTACAGCCACACCCCAAATAATTCCATGCTAGGCCCATTCTGACATATTCAAATTGGATTATAAACACAACAGGAGCCTTTTGGGAGATTATAAAGTGCTTGAGGTCATTCTGCTTGAGAGACCCCAAACCTTTCACTACACTGTGGTTGTGTGGGTTTTTCAAGGTAACAATATCAATCAGACAAGAAAGTTGCTTGCCTAAAATGAAACCGGGGTAAAATAGGGAACTGCACACACAAATGGAAGGCATGGTTGAAAAGCAATGTATATTTATGAACATAGAAACCATGGCTAAGTGTCACAGTAAGAGTCACAATGGCTACATTTATACTAGAATAGTACCATATGGCAACCTAAAATGTTTGCTTTCAATGTCTTCCTGCAGATGTCTGCACAAAGCTAATCAATGATTGGTCGCTATGGGTTACTTAGTCACTATACTTTAAGTTGGATATTTTACAATGTATGATATAGATAAAGAAATATATATTGCCTCTTTAGTAAGATCTAGTATGGGACAGTTTTGTAACATTTTATAAAAATGTATTATAGAGTTGGAAATGTATAGAGGTGGCAAACCCCAAGAATAAGTTGATGGGTAATTACCACTGTAAAGCAATTTTAATTGTGAAGATTGCTTATTTTGAAATATTAGACTTTTGAAAAGGTGTATAGGCAGTAAGAACACAAGTGGCTATCATAAAATTGTTTAAATAATGCTTAATGTTTATATTTAAGAATATTAAAAGCTCAATGGATTTTAGGTTCCTTCATTTTTTTTACTGTGTAAATATAGTAGCTGTGACTGTAGTCTGTTTTGTACAATGACATATCCAGGATCCTGTATATTAATATACATATTAGTAAACAGGAGCCAGACTTACAAAACGAAATAATCAGACAAAGAACAATATCTGCAGCTGTCACTAAATTTGACACTAATGTCCATTGAGTTAAGTCAATGGATACCTGACCTCTGATCCAAACAGAGAATGGAGGCGGATAGGTCTATAAAAGCTTACAAAACTCTAGAACAGGCTTCATGCAGTAATCAGACAAACGCTATGAACAGAAGGTCAGGAAGGACAGAGGGCAGTTAAAGTAAATGAAAATACCAACGGTTACCAGTGGCAAAACAGGGGATTTACTTTATGATGAATATGCCTGGTAGCTTGTAGTAATAAAAACATAATCAAAGGACATGAAAATGTAAGATACAAACAATATGTTACTGTAACTACACCAGCTGCATGTATATAAATTGCATGTATATAAATATATGCTTCCCTAAAGGGACAGAGAATTGAAGGCACGTCGATAAATCATGGTATGACGGAAATAATTCTCATTCTGAGATCAGCAAGTTCTTGTGCTCAAAGTGTTACATAACACAGGGTTATCTTATTAAATATATAATGTACATAAATAAACATGGAACCATTCTGATGCAAACTAATTGTACCAACAGCATGAATCACACCAGCTCAGTTTTTACTTATACACAGTGTTAAGATCATTAGCTTAAGACAGCAAGGATTTAATTTCCTGATTTCCATTACATAGTAACATAGTAAGTTAGGTTGAAAAAAGACACACATCCATTAAGTTCAATCTTTGAAATCTATTTTAACCTGCCTAACTGCTAGTTGATCCAGAGGAAGGCAAAAAACCTCATTTGAAGCCTCTCCAATTTGCCTCAGAGGGGGAGAAATTCCTTCCAAAATCAGACTAGTCCCTGGATCAACTTAGACTATGAGCTATCTTCCATAACCCTGTATTCCCTCACTTGCTAACCCTTCCCAACCCTTTTTTTTTAATTTGTTTTTTATTAGAAGTCCAGGATGAATAAACAGATGATTTCACTTTTGCAATATGTCATTAATGTTATTAAGAGTTATATATGTGTACATTTTCAATAAAATATTGTTTTGTATAAATATCTTGAAGGTTCATTTTTTCCAACATATATAGTACATGAATGGGTATAAGATAAAGGATATTTGGTGAAATCTAGAATCCTTTAGGATGAAGTGGTGATATTTACATTTCCATATGCACCACTACACCTAAGTAAGATAAGTGCTGGAGGTTCATTTTCGAAAATAATAATAACAATACAAACAAAAATAGTTAACTTAAAATCAAACATGCCCATTATTTGCCCTGGATGTTAAGATGTGGAACATCCACAATCAACTACAAGAGGTCCTCTGCACTCAACCCATTATCAATATATTTAAGACAGCGACATTTTGTGCATACTGCTACTAAAAAATGCCTTACCCTTTAAACAACACAGGGATTGTTTGTCCATATATTGCAATATATTTAAGATGGCCAACTACGTCAAAGTCATCCCATATCTGGCCAGTCCTACGCTTAATCTTCATCTGATTCATTAAGAATTCTATTGCTTCATTATACATTTTACAAAGGGACTAAGTTTTACCTGCAACTTACTAGCTGCTTTCAAAATAAACCTCCATACTTGGCTGCCCTTTTATTAGACACCAGTGGGATCACCTGACTATAGCTGGGAAGGGTGGGAGCTACAACATGGAGCTGGTCACTGCTCCTGTATAACTATAACAAACAAGGGAAAGTTGTGCTCACCACTATTTTTTAAAACCATTAGGCGGGGGTGCAATGAGGGTGTGACCACAAAATACATATAGTCAACTACAAGAGGTCCTCTGCACTCAACCCATTATCAATATATTTAAGACAGCGACATTTTGTGCATACTGCTACTAAAAAATGCCTTACCCTTTAAACAACACAGGGATTGTTTGTCCATATATTGCAATATATTTAAGCTGGCCAACTACGTCAAAGTCATCCCATATCTGGCCAGTCGACAATCACCCATATGTTTGTGGAGCCTGGGAGGTAGTCCTTGTCTTCGTCAGGTTGAAGTCGTTGTGGTTGGGATTAATGGATTGTTGGCTTATAGGCATTTTCAGTCGTACCAAGGGGTATATTGGAAGGTAGAAAGTGTGAGTTGTCTGATATCGGAAGGGAGGCTTAAGATGTAAAGCACTGCGTATCTTGCCAGCGCTATATAAATAAATGATGATGATGATGATGATGATGATGATGAAGATGTACGCATTTGGGTAGTTTTATTTAAAGGGTAGTTTTTAGGTAGTTTTATTTAAAGATGCTTCCAACAAGTCCATGTGGATCTAAACAATGCAGTTTATTCTTAGCAGAAAGCCATTCCTGTAATATAGCTTTTCTAGTTGCTGCTGTTAATCTTTCTGCTAATGCTTTGTTAGCTTTGGATACTCTTGCAGCCCTTTAATTTTGGTAAATATAGCCCACTCTATAGTGGGTTAAAATTTTTGTTTAGTCAGTGATTGCAAGTATTTATATATTTCTAGCCAGAATGTAATAATAATTGGACAAGACCATATACAGTATATCAGTGAGGCTTTAGTTTCAGAGCATCTTAGGCATTTTGAATTGGGCAGCAAGCCCATTTTAAACCTCTTTAAAGGGGTCAGGTATGATTGATGTAACAGTTGTAAGGCCACAATCTGTTATATCTATCACCTTTTTAAAGCTATCTAATGTATCAGCATGTACCACTGGTTCAGGGAGAGAATTCCACATCTTCACAGCTCTCACTGTAAAAACCCCTTCCGAATATTTAGGCGGAACCTCCTTTCTTCTAATCAGAATGGGTGACTTTGTGTCAGCTGGAAAGACCTACTAGTAAAAAAACATTAGAGAGATTATTATATGATCCCCTTATATATTTACAGTATACATAGTTATCATATCACTCCTTAAGCGCCTCTTCTCCAGCGTGAACATCCCTGATTTGGCCAGTCTTTCCTCATACTGTAGCTAAGATTTTCAATACCTTTTACCAGCTTAGTTGCCCTTCTCTGTACCCTCTCTCATACAATAATGTCCTGTTGGAGACCAAAACTGTACAGCATATTCTAGATGGGGCCTTACCAGTGCTCTATAAAGTGGAAGAATGACCACTTCCTGCTGTGTATCAATGCCCCTTTTAACACAGCTTATTTGCCCTTGATGCTGACTGGCATTGCTTGCTACAGCCAAGTTTATCATCTACAAGGACTCCAAGGTCCTTTTCCATAATGGATTTGCCTAGTGCAGTCCCATTAAGGGTATAAGTGACTTGGATATTTTTACATCCCAGGTGCATGACTTTACATTTATCAACATTGAATCTTATTTGCCACTTAGCTGCCCAGATTGCCGCATCCTGAATGGAATTATTTGGGCTGGATAGTTTGTGTAATTTGCAAACACAGATACATTACTTACATTACCCTCCCCATGTCATTAATGAACAAGTTAAATAAAAGTGAACCCAATACCGAGCCTTGAGGGAGCCCTCTAAGAACATTAACATGTCTCAAAGGGATACTCACCATTTAAGCCACTAGACTCTGACCCTGGATGACCCACGCTCATTTTCCACACACCTCAATTACTCTATCATGTCCTTATGGCCTTGGCTAGATTACAAAATCTTCTTGCTCCATATAGACTGCTTTAACATAGGGACAGTGGTGGTGTCACATGTATTTTGTAGTCTTCAACCTATTGGTTTTGAAGCACATTTGGAAGATGGTTTCTTGTAAATCATTTCCTAATATTTCAAAGCAATATTGTTTGGTTAAATAGAAAACCTCTCATTTCTTACAAAGAAAATGCTATTAGTAATGGGGCACTCAAGAGTTAATGCTTGATTTGATACCCACTGACAGGACCACTTTAATTAATGGGGCATTTGCCCAGGGCCAATCAATTGTAGGGCTCACAGTGTTCATACTTTCCCAGTAGTCTCTCTCACTCATATACATTTTTCCTCAGCTTCACTAATCAATCTTTCTCTCTGCACTTGAATACGGCCCCAGTCCTAGTAGGCCCTACTAGCACACCCTCCTTTGTCTTCCCCCGTAGCAAATACGCTGACCTCTGTCCCGCAATTTGTGTTAAATGAGTAGAGGAAAAACGTGGAACGCAGCGCCATCATTTTTTTTTTGCTGGCAAATCAGCAAAGCTGAAGAGAACAAAAGTTGATGTGATTCTTCTTGGGCAACCGTGGATAAGGTAATACTGTCAAAATTTCCATTTTCTCACTGATGCTTCTGACAAGTTTAATGTACTATATAAACTAACTTGCTTGGAGTTGTTTCCCATTGGTGTTGGGTTTAAATTGTCAGTTTTCATATGGATAACATGTTTGGGTTAATGCGATTAATAATATAACAGCAACTTATCAGCTCATTGCTTACTTTGTATTACTACAGTGTGTGTAAAATGAGGTAATTTATTACATATGGAAAACAAGTTGAAAAGGGTTGCCCATACTATTTTTCATTTTTTCAGATGTGAGAGAATTGTCTTTGAATGCTTATACCAGAGGCAAACTTATTTTCCAGGCAAATATTTAAAAATAAATAAATAAATACCCCATGGATAGTGTATCAGATTATTTGGAAACATTGGTTTCAGTGAAAGGGTTATAATCAATATAATTTTAGTAAGAAAGAAAGAGCTGGGCAACTCTGACCACCACAACTCCATACAACAGAATGGTGTTCATCACATTTCATCAATGTATCAATCCATTAAACATTTTTCTGACAGTTTGATAAATGGGTTAAATATTTGAAAAACTAGCTTCTTAAACTACAACAAAAAGGTAAATGTTTAACTTATAGTATTCGTTTTTTTTCTCTTTAAACATGTTAAATACGTATATGAAAATCATCGTCTTAAAACAATCTGTGACATTTAACAGATATAGCCTAAGAAAAGAAAAGAAAAAAAACGATTACTATAAGTTAAACATTTACCTTTTTGTTGTAGTTATAGAAGATTAAGAAGAAGTTTAAGATTTCTAACAATGTATTTATTGATATTGATTAAATGTGTTTATCTATGCCCATGGTTTGTCAGCTGACTGGTTGTAACGAGAAAGTCTTCAGGGAAGTAAAAATAAAAGATTTTGCATCCATAGTGCAGCTGCTGGACTTGCATAATAAAAGCCTAGAGATCACGTAATGTGATTAAGTGTCAAAATTGAGACATTTTTGTACTTTGTATTAAACCACAGTCTGCTTTAAAAACTGAAATAACAATGTTATTATTGGTCATTGTTATCGGTCAATAAACCTTATTATTATTATATATTATATATCAGTATCTGAGGGCCCCACACAACAAAATGTTCTGGGCCCCCCTCACGACACCTCCCATAACCAGGCCCCCGCCTTAACCATGCCCCCACCAATTCAAAGGTCACATGGACACAAGCACAAACAGTAAATAAAATCATTTCGGCAAAAGGGTTATTAAGCCTGCCACCACATCAATAAAGGGGATGCCAGAGCTACATTGTCAGCCAGGGGTCACAAAAAAAAAATACTGGTGGCCAGGCCCCTCTGCAAGTCAGGGCCATGTATTGGTGGATCAGGGGCCCTGCATTGGGGGATATGGGGCCCTGCATTGGGGGATATGGGGCCCTGCATTGGGGGATATGGGGCCCTGCATTGGGGGATATGGGGCCCTGCATTGGGGGATATGGGGCCCTGCATTGGAGGATCTGGGGCCCTGCATTGGGGGATCTGGGGCCCTGCATTGGGGGATATGGGACCCTGCATGGGGATCAGGGGCCTGCATTGGGGGATATGGGGCCCTGCATGGGGATTCAGGGGCCTGCATTGGGGAATCAGGGGCCTGCATTGGGGAATCAGGGGCCTGCATTGGGGAATCAGGGGCCTGCATTGGGGAATCAGGGGCTTGCATGGTGGTGCAGGGCCCTCATTGGTGGTTCAGGGGCCCTCATTGGTGATCAGGGGCCTGCATGGGCACTAGGGGCCATGCATTGGTGGTTCAGAGGCCCGTATGGGGACTAGGGGCCGTATGGCGATCCGTGTCCCGCATTGGAGGTTCAGTGGACTGCATTGGGGGTTCAGGGGTTCACATTGGGGGTTCAGGGGCTCACATTGGTGGTTAAGGGGTCCGCATTGGTGGTCAGTGGCACTTACCTGCGGTGTTCTCTTGTGCTGGCGTCTTCTTCTTCCACCAGGAGGGTCTTCCGCATCTTCGCCGTCTCCAGGAAACACGTCCTCCTCCAGCCGTGTCCTCAATCTTCTGACATCACGCGTATGCACGGGACGCAGCTCAGTGATAAATTTACCAAGTGAAGTGCGGCACAGCCGGTCCCCCTTGCAGCAGAGACTGTCCCCCTTGTGACCCCCTGATGGCGGCCCTGGGTAGGGTTGCCACCTTTTCTCAAAGTTTTTACAGGCCGGTGGGGGGGAGGGAACAAAAGGGGCATTCTGTGATGTAAAAGGGGCAGAGTCACATACAATGCCATAAAAGGGGCGGAGCCACATTGCACGATGGCCAGAAGGCCGAAAAAAAGGTACTTTCTAAGCAAACTGGGGGCGGGCCAAGAGTTTTTTTTAAGGGTGTTACAAATTTACTGGCAACTACATTGCCGGTAAATTTGTAATACCGCCCATGGCCTTGGTTAGGCCGGTAAAATACTGGCTGGGTGGCAACCCTAAATATTGATGCGTGTATGATGGGGAAAGAGCGATTACGATATCGGCAGATGGCTTAAATATTGGCCAGCTCGTCGATCGGGCTGGATGGAAAATTTTGATTGGGTGCCTTTGAAGGTCCCCAAACATCACCATTGTTAGTGCTGGATTTGTCAGGTACAGGTAGAATTCTATTGTTTCTACATGTATATCTGACGATTCAGCTCTACACGTGTGTATTGAAACAAACGATCTTTCTTGGAAAGATCTTTTCCAAGAAAGATCATAATTGCTACATCTATGGCCACCTTTAAAGACATACATTCATACATCTTAAGGTTTTTTCCTTATGGGTAGGTATAAACCAGTGCAATAAAAAACTAGTGTTTTATCTCAATACTTTGACACAAGATGCAATGCCCTTAACATTATCTCCCACATTTACACTTGAAATATGTTAACTAGATGAGGAACAATTATTGGACATAAAACAAAACTATCATTGCAGAACAAGTTTGGTGTCCTTACATACTTTTTTCTTTTTAACTATAACGCAAATCTATACTTTAAATGGTCTTATTCTTCGAACATCTCCTGAAAGGATCAGATTAGATGGTTGTAATGTGATCATCACATTATTGATTTGTTAATGCAGGTTTGCTGTGACCTGAAATTACCTCCTTACTATCAAGCGGTAATTTGATAACTTCTTTCACATGTTGGCTTCTTTGAAACACTGCTGCTATTTCTTCAAATGTCCTTTATTTGCATGACAATTTAAAGATAATTAGAGATACTCATTGTTTAGGAGCTAATGGCCTTTTCATCAGGGAATCATTTTCCATAAACTTCTGTTCATTGGGAACATACACCCAATGTACACGTGTATTTTATCTTCCACTTTAAAGCTTCATAGCATTCATTGTAACCAGTCGTCCCTGCCACTGATGTAGATCTTTTTTCTCATAGGGAAAATAAGAAACGTCTTCACAAAAGCCTCGTACAATACTCCAAAACCATTAATCAGTTGTTCTTTGAAGCATATCAGAAGAGTTTTTCAAACGTTTTTATTTCATTGGGCAGTATAGTGGATGAGTGTTTTAGCAGTGCTGCCTTGAGAAGTTTTAATGGTAAATTAAGGTGATTCTGGTTTGGGGATTTTGTCGAATTCTTTTTTAATTGTAGTGAGAAAAAGTCAAGTTTTAGTACATGGCTGATTTTCTCAGCACACTTCTTTGGATTCTATGAAACTATGTAGTGGGAAAAAAAACTGACCAGGCACAATCTCTGTGCTATAAGGGCTCTTACTGACGAGGGGTTGTAGCTGTGCTCCCCTGCGTTCCGTTTTTCAGCGTTCAGCCGCAGGGGAGCGCAGGAATAGACTCATTACATTTTTTCCAATGGGGCTGTACTCACACAGGCTTGTGTAGGCGCCGAACGCAGGTTGAGACGCAACGTGTTGCATTTGTCCTGCGTTCGGTGCATACACGCGCCTGTGTGAGTACAGCCCCATTGGAAAAAATGTAATGAGTCTATTCCTGCGCTCCCCTGCGGCTGAACACTGAAAAATGGAATGCAGGGGAGCGCAGCTACAACCACTGGTGAGTACGAGCCCTTAGGCTGATAAATTGTTCAAATGTACACTGCATGATTATATAGAAAGGCAATGTGCAGTATCTATGATGGCTGGCTAGTAATCTGTCCTACGGCATGGTGATTTTATAGGTGTTTCCCTTCTGAATAGACCAAAAGCTGGAGGAGTTTTCTTTTATTTGAAGTAACTTACAATTAATTAAGATTTGTAAGTGCTCAAACACTTAACCACAGGCCAAGGGTTTATAAAGAAAACAAAATAGATAGCTCCTGGGATATCAGTAACCATCATATTGGGCTGCTATACTTCAGGTTGTTTAATATTAATACCACAGAAGCATAACTCTCATGTGATGGGATTCAATTCCACGACCAGTCAGCTTTGTTGAGTAAGCAACATTACTGGTATTCATTTTTAATAACATTTATATAGACAACTCAATAAAGATCTTTCTCGTTAAATTCTAGTATTTGCTAAGACAGCAAAAAAATCTACAGAGATCTCCAAATCAGTATTTATTGAAAGTTCATTTGTTTGAGCACAAGGAATTCCTCATTAGGGCAAAAACTTGTTCTAAAGGATAAACAAAGATTTTTCAATTTTTGGGTTCAAATCAGTCATTGGAGAAGTTTGCATTTGATCATAAAAAGTTTAGTAAGGGAATATAATAAGTAATTTTCTACCATAAGTGCAGTGTGCAAACTGTGTGTTTTTATGCAAATCACAACTCACCTAACTGCAGAGTTTCCTCCCATAATTCCATTGAACAGGTATGGGACCTGTAATCCAGAATGCTCGGGACCTGGTGTTTTTACGGATAACATTCCGGAAAATCATGTAAACATTAAATAAACCCAATAGGCTGGTTTTGATCCCAACAAGGATTAATTACATCTTAGTTTGGATCAAGTACAATGTACTGTTTTATTATTACAGAGAAAAAGAGAATCATTTTACAGAAAGGTGGCCTTTCTGTAATCCTGAGCTTTCTGGATAACGGATCCTATACCTAAAATAGAAGGGAGTTGCATTTGACACTGAACATGTTCTGCATGGCATCATTTTTGGCACATGGAGGCTTATTTATTAAAGGTCAGACTTTAGTGATTTAAGAGGTTTTGAAACCACGACTAAACTCACAAACTCTAAAACCATTTGAATTTATTAAAAGATCAGATCATAAAAAGTAGGAACGAAAAAAGCCAAAAACAAACGAACAGAAAAAAATACGAATGCCTCATAAAATCTCTAAAATGTGAGTTTTTCAGACAGATCATAGCAAAAAAAAAAAAAAAAAATGAAACCTATTAACATTGTGATGGTTAAAAAATGGTCCAATGGGATCAGTACTTCTCCCATTAACTTTTACAGCACCTCAACAACTTTAACTTCGTAAAGTTTGGCATGAAAGGCTTTCATGGTCTTTACACTTAAAAATAGGTTTTAGCTAGAGTATTTTCGGATTCGAATTTTTAACAGCTTCAGCGTTTTTTCCCCCTCTAAAAATTTGGATTTTTTGCCTTTTAAAACTCAACCAGAAAAACTCAACCTTTAATAAGTATAATAATAAAATAATGATTGTACCCAATTCTAGGTGTAAAAAATTTTTTTTACACGTGACAATTTTTTACGAGCACGCCAATTTTTCTTACTCCACATACATGCCCATTTTTCTTGTGCGACTTTTTTGTTTCTGCAACTTTTTTGTCTTGGTGACTTTTCTGTCTCAGCGACATTTTTGTCTAAATGCATTAAAGTCAATTGGCATTTTTCTTATGGCGACTTTGTCTCAGCAACTATTTTGTCTTTTTGTTTTGCCGACTTTTTTGTCGCGCTGACAATTTTCCGTGCTGAATTTTTTGTTGCTGCAAAATTTTTCCTGGTGGAATTTTGATGTGGTTTCGTGAAAACATTTGCAAATGCCGAAGAGTGGAATTTCACCATTAATCCTTGCCTGGCGAAAAAATTTGTTCATCACTAGTTGTGGCAGCTCTAGGGTTTCCCAGTATCAATAGGTGCACTCATCATCCTCCAAAACAGACGGACAGGGTACCATGCCACTTGGTGCCAAAACAGCTTTGCACACAAGTACCTTTAATGAATGCTGTTAATTTGCATAACAATTAGGGATGCACCGAATCCAGGATTAGGTTTGGGATTCGGCTAGGATTCGGCCTTTTTCAGCAGGATTCGGATTCGACCGAATCTTTCTGCCTGGCCGAACCGAATCCAAATCTAATTTGCATATGTGGGGAGGGAAATTGCGTGACTTTTTGTCACAAAACAAGGAAGTAAAAAAAACGTTTTCCCCTTCCCACCCCTAATTTGCATATGCAAATTAGGATTCAGATTCGGTTCGGTATTCGGCTGAATCTTTCGTGAAGGATTCGGGGGTTCACCCAAATCCAAAATATGTATGAACACACTTGTCATTGCAGCCAGAAATGAGACCTTAAGTCCTATAAGTCACTGTGCCATAATGCAATTTCAAGAGGCACCATATGAGCAAATCAGAATGTATCCAAAATGTTGCATTAGTTGGTTTTCAGTTTTTAACTAAGCACAGTCTGACTCTAAGCAAGAGCCATTAACGTGGAAGAGGAAAAAAAAGCAAATGTTTTATTTACTTAAATTTCAAATAAAAAACTATGGAAGCTATTTTATTTTTCATTTTTCATGTTTGTTTCGTTTTTCTACTAATAGCCCATTTATCTTAATTCTGTAACAGGATACAGGTACTATTATACGGTACTATTAAACTTGGGGCATATTGTAATGTTTAATCAGCTATAAATATTAAGTAGCTGCTTTCAGTGGCTGAAACCATATCTGTAAAGAGCATACGGCTGTAATATATCTTTAGCAGACTTCTGGTACATACATTTCCATAAGTGTAATGGTAGGAATGATTAGTTGCTTTGCATATACTTCTGGCTTGTAAATAGTTACTCAAAATATTTTAGTAATGCGCAGCAAACACAATTTACAACATTATATATACCTAGAAGGTGGCTAAATGGAAAGTGGTGCTGTCCTGTGTATGTTTATATATATATATATATATATATATATATATATATAGATATATATAGATAGATATATTTTTATATATATATATATATATATATATAGATATATATATATAGATATATATATATATATATATATATACACTTCCTTAAGACGCCTCTAGTATTGTAGTGGACACATTGAAATAAACCAGTTTGTTGTTTTTTCACCAAAAGTCCTGTTGTGTTTTGTACACAAAAAAACAAAAAAAAAAAATATATATATATATATATATATATATATATATATATATATATATATTAGTGAAAAACTACAACTATTAAGTACTGCTGCAGTCCTCAGGGGATGCTGGGAACCTTATACCTCAGCAATGACTGAATAGTGTGAATCCACTTTGCCGGAGGTGAATGGAAACTGTATTTCATATATCCTCACCATAGCAAAAATGTCAATACCAGATGAAGATGCAGATTGAAA
Organism: Xenopus petersii; assembly: GCA_038501925.1. Lineage (NCBI taxonomy): Eukaryota > Metazoa > Chordata > Amphibia > Anura > Pipidae > Xenopus > Xenopus petersii. The sequence goes on along the minus strand of CM076675.1, from coordinate 109,938,579 downwards.
TCATTACAAAGTTATGCCATTTAAATCTCCTTTATGCATACAGAGCCCTTCCAGAACTGAACTTTTTGTTACGGAATTAAAAGGTCCACACTGTAACAGAGAGAAAAAGAGGAGACATAATAAGGGTACATTATGAGCAAGTCACAAGTAATGCAAGCTGAAAAAGAGACAGAACTTCCAGTCACTTCAGCAAGAACAAGTTATATAGGAATAAAAATCATATCAGAAAGAAATGGAATGTTTAAAGCAAGAACAGGGACAGGAAAATAGAAATAATCCATCTGAAACGTCTACCTAAGAAGACAATTTTATTGCTGTAGGTTTGCAAAGTGTAGACTCCTGCAGAAATTAACTGTTTGTTGGTTCATATTCTCTCAAGAAACAGGCAGACAGCCAGTGCCTTTGGAGATGCTCAGAGGATGTTTAATGGTATGATTTATAGGTAACATCAGACCAAATGGGGAAAACATTTTATAGACCTGATAGGGAAAATATGTATGTGTGTCAGTGCTCCTTTAAGGACACAAGTTATCTGCCAAATGAATCAATGTATATTAACATCACTAATGCAGCAAATGTACTGCAATGACCCCGATCATTTAATGGGCACATTTATTCCCCAATAAAAACTACTGATACGATTCTTAAATCAGTTATTTATTGACTTCCAGAGAGGATATTTTTATTATCTGATTATTAATATTTAACATTCCCTTTTTATTCTTGGCAGTACTGCGGTGACTCTAGTTTGCAATCCTCAAAAAAAAAAGTCCTTAGAGAGACGACTTCTTGGTAGGATCAATTATTATTTTTCGCTTTTCATTTAAAACGCTGTTCTGTAAAGTATAAAGGAGCCAAACGAGGACATAATTACATTGTCAAAGTCAATAAATGCAAACAGCTTCTATCGTTTTTAGCTGTGCTTAGCACACTTACACAGGAACTGCTGTGAAACCCTTCCTCCATGAAATCCATTTGGCTCCATTTAGAAGCAGAGTACCGGAAGGCAGTTATTGTACAAGATTAGCTTCCTGTATGCAGTAAATTGGCAGCCGAGGAAAAATACAAGATAGATTTATTAGCTTGCAAGGTCAGCTCATAAAAGCCTTGTAACTAGGTCTGAAATTTGCTGATAGTACAATCGTGTATTACTTGCTCTTGCAAAATGAAGATACTATAGCTGGTTATTGCTATTTCAAAGAACTGTATAGATATCACATCAGATATTGTTTTACAAGGGCAACACTAATGAGGAATGTTTTCCCTGTAAAGCAAACAGTGCATTTTAGGCATTTAAAGTGATACCATCAATACAAAATGTTTTGCCTTCATTATAATGATCTTTCGTTTCTAAATAACTGTTGGGTTAATTTCTGACACATTAGCTACTTGGACTAATATTTATACATTTTACAAGTTTAGTGCATGTGTTGCCTCTGCTTAGCTTTCTTATATCTATCACTGACTGTAAATAAGTCACAGACAGTAGATGTTAATGAACCTTTGGATCAAGGGTAACTGGTCCTGTTTTTTCTTGGACAGTGATTCTATTTCTGAATTTAAATGTGGAATCCCTGCCATAAAGCAAGACAGGACTGTAGTTTGCTAGAAAGTAGGGATAAACCAAATCCAGGATTCGGTTTGGGATTCTGCCTTTTTAGCAGGATTTGGATTTGGCCGAATCCTTCTGCCCGGCCAAACCTAATCTGAATCCTTTTTGCATATGCAAATTAGGGGTGGGGAGGGAAATCGTGTGACTTTTTGTCCCAAAACAAGGAAGTAAAAAAATGTTTTCCCCTTCCCACCCCTAATTTGCATTTGCTCGGGTAACCAGACAGTGGAGTATGACTAGTGGAGTGCTTGAATAGAGAGATAAGCAATAAAAAATACAATTATAGACACACTGGTTGATGTGGTTGACCCAAAAACCAGTTAACATTTTAAACTGCAAGCTGGAAAAAGGCAGAAGGCGAAAGGGGGAAAATATTTAAAAACTATTAAAAATAAAAAAATTAAGGCCAATTGAGCATAAGAATATGCTTTTCTAAAATAAACTAAAGGTTAACTTAAAGGGAAAGCTTCTTAAACAAGAGTGATATCAAGATTGAGCAAAAGAATATGCTATTCTAAAATATACTAAAAGCTTCTTAAACAAGAGTGATATCAAGATGGGTAACACATTAACACTTTTTCAACTTGTCGCACATTAAAACACAAAAGCCAGTGTCAAAACCAACTGAAAACCCCAAAAATCACTAAGCAAAGAAATATATTCCAGTTGTACACGGGACATCTGCCATTGACTTCTACATGATTTAGACTGGCAAATTTTCAAATTCAGAATTGTTGCAGTTTTGTAGCATAATAAATTGTGGGAAAAGTCACACTTTTTTTGTATCCTTTTCGGGTTTTGGCAACATGATTTAGTAAATCAATTCCTAAGATCTCTTGCACACAGCCGTTTTTTCCTGTGCTCCCCTGCATTCTGCTTTAGTCTGTTCAGCTGCAGGGGAGTACAGGAGTAGATGCACTCAATTATTGTGAAGGGGGCTGTACTGTACAGATGCATTTAAGCTGGAAACGCAGGTGGGACGTAGCATGTTGCATTCCACCTGTGTTTAGCGCTTACATGCGTCTGTGTGAGTACAGCCCCCTTCACAATAATTAAGGGCATCTACTCATGCACACCTCTGTGGCTGAACAGAAGAAAGTGCAATGCAGGGGAGTGCAGAAAAAAACAACTGTGTGTAAGAGCCCTAAGGGTTAGGTAATAAAAGATGTTACGTTTTCCCAGGTGCAGTCGCCCGTAGCATCCAATTAGCAGCTAGACCTGTCTGGTCACCTGTTAAGGTAAGGTAAACACTTTATTGACTGATTTGGTTTTACTGCTCTTGGGCAAATTTAGTGGGGAAAAGATGCTGTCTAATTACAGAGGTAAAATACATTTGTTTAAGATTAAATTCTGATTATTATGTGTATATTTTAAAGCATAATAAAGTAATTAATACTTGTTAATACTTAATTAAGACCTCTCTTAATTAAGACATCTCGGGCTCTTACTGACGAGCGTTTTTACCTGCGCTCCCCCTGCGTTCCGTTTTTCTGCATTCAGCCGCAGGGGAGCGCAGGAATAGACGCATTACATATTTTCCAATGGGGCTGTACTCACACAGGCGCGTGTAAGCACCGAACGCAGGAAAAATGCAGCATGTTGCATCTCCACCTGCGTTCGGGCGCCTACACGCGCCTGTGTGAGTACAGCCCCATTGGAAAAAATGTATGCGTCTATTCCTGCGCTCCCCTGCGGCTGAACGCAGAAAAACGGAACGCAGAGGAGCGCAGGTAAAAACGCTCGTCAGTAAGAGCCCTTATACCATGCACAGGACATTAATACTGACAGAGGCCGGGGTGTGCAGGTGATTTTCTCTATCATAGTAGTAAACAATACAGAATGCAAACCACCATATATTGCTTGCCAATGAAAAAGTACAACCTAAGTTCCACTTTGATTTATACTCGTTTTCGATTTCTGCTGCTTAGAGTGGGAGCAGGCACTTTTAATTGATTTCTGCTCGCAGGAACATTAAAATCCATGGGCAAAAATGGATTATCACTGAAGACAGCTGGCAACCATGTATGTCTGACATTAATTATGCAGAACCGTACGTGGCAACTTTTCCATGAATATTAATTTCATCACTATGTTTAATATTAATACTGCACTTGATAACCAGCAACACTTCTTAGATTTATTCTATTCTAAAGTTGATTTATTAACACTGAGATACAGAAAAAAAAGAACATTTTTGAAATCCATAAATCTTCTCTTTAAAACAGGCCTCTTCAATCTGCATTTCACTAGATCACTTGGAAAATTACCAGCATCTTCCAATAGCTTTTATGGGAGCTCTATTTCCAGTAAAAAAAAAAAAAAAAAAAGCTGAAGCAATAAATATCGTTCAAAGAGCCTGTCTTGAAATACTCACTAGTATTGTCCATCTCAGTTTTTGTCAACACATTTAATCATTTTCGTAAACACAAACATCAGTCAAACAGAGGTCTCTGTGCAGTTGAAATTGGCATATTACAGGTTAATCAGAACTCCAGGGTATAGAACGTATTTCTAGTAATCTCTTTGAATCTGACCTTCCTGCTTCTCTTGAAACCTTGGCACTATCAACTAAAGCCAGAATCATCCCCAGCAATAAATATAACCAGTGTTATGTATTTTATTTAAAAGAGGATTTGGTCCACAATATTGGCCTATCAATATATATCAAAAGGTAACATAAAAGCCACTCAATCTGTTAAGAGATTACAACACAATAAGGATATCAATGCCCTATTATGAAATATAGAGATATTATCTTTTCCATTTTCTACACTACTTAGAGCTTTACCCATAATAAATGCAAAATTGCTAGACCAGCCGATAGAATTTAATATGTCAAAAAGCTGCGTGGTCCCCACAACTCTCCACTTTAATACTCCTTCCATTGTAATGATATATAAGGTTAGGTCTTCTTAACCTGTTGAGAACTTCAGTGCAGCAGCCTACAAAGCATCTATGTTGTTTATGTGAGATGACCCTTATTTTTCTTATAATCAGTATAGATGTGCAGTATCATTCATCCCTTGAGTTTATTTATGATATTCCATTTGTATAACAGAATAGGAAAAGAACCATATAGTTGATACAAAAATAATCAAATGCACAACCAAATGCTATATATATATATATATAGTGACAAACTGGCAGCTTGCACATGTAACTTTTGGGGGGATTAGTCAATGGTGGGCAGGCAGCATAGGACAAAGGAGCAGAAAGACAGGGACACAGGCATGTTCAAGGAAAACACAGGTTTATTTTCCCACTTTTAAACAAACAGTCAATTTTGCACAGGGGTGAACACTGTAGCAAACAAACATAAATCATAAAATAAAAACCTTGCCCACTGCCCTGCTGAGAGACACACTCTCCCATTCCAATTATGCTTAAATAGCCTTTCCACCAGACAGCTTTCCTGTAGAAGGTGAACTTCAATGTCTGGACTGGATCTGTGGAATGGAGTCCCTGGCTACTAAAGTCTTTAAACAGAGCACTGATTCTCTGTTTAATAACTCCCTTCCTTGAGAGTATCTCAGTCCCTGGGGAGAAACTAAAAAATTAAAGGATGCCAGAAGGTTCTTACAGCAAAACAAAAGATTCGAAGGGTTATACTCAAAAATCCACAGAGGCAATCGCAAACAAGATGTTAAAATGAAAGGACAGTTAGGCAGAGACAGCTAAATGTGGCACCATGTGGAAGCAGTTAGGGTAGTTTGAATGAGAATTTAACCCTAATGTTAAAAAAACCTACCCCCCTTCCCTACATAGACCCCCCTCCTCACAGCCTAAGTTTACTTACCCCTGAGTGCAGATTCAGCCACCGGAGTTCACTGGCGCCATCTTCTTCTCTTTGGAAATCTTTGGAATGAGACTGGCGTGGCGGCACATGTGTAGTTGTTGCAATTTTCTGTGCATGCGCCGAAACTCACGAAAATTGCCGAAGCGCCGGGCTCATTCCGAAGATTACCGAAGTGGCTAGGAGCACCAGCCCGGGGGTTCTTTCAGCGAGCACCACGGATCGATCCTCTTCCTGCTTCTTCCTTCAGCCTATGGCTGCTCGTGTGCAGTAGAGCGAAAAGCTGAACTTTTCTAATGCGTCTGCCCCGGGAAAATTTGAAAAGTGAAGAAGTGAAGAAGACCTTCTGTGGTGCTCGCTGGACGAACCCAGGCTACTACAGTTTTCTGCTGGGTTACTGCACAGAAGCAAATGTGTTTCCAAAATGTGATCTGGAAATTTCTCATACCTTTCCTCACATATAAATCCGATTTGTGAAAAATAGTGTAACCTAGTAGTGCAAATTGGAGTATATACACTGGGGCAAATTTACTAAAGGGCAATTAAGTAATTTTACAAAAATTCGTTAAAATGACAATTCACAGTGAATCGCCAATTTACTAAAAGGTGAAGAGGATGAAGCTAGTTAAGCTAGTGAAAAAGCTTAGCACTAGAAAACTTACACACTGTTTTGCCAGGTAAATTTTCGTTCGGGCAAACGATCATTAATACGCCTTTTCATAACACCTTCTGAAGCAGCTCTGGGGGGGGGGTTGCAAACTCTTTAAATGTTTTAAATCGATACATTTAGTTGATACATTTCTTATCTCCTGCTGATCTGTCTGACTACTTTACTGAACTGGCTGACTACTGTTACTTTGTATCAGCAGCCAACTGTCCTTAGCCTGCATCCTCCAAACCTCACAATTCCCTGTACACGTGATTTCAATAAGGAAAGGAACATTTACAGTGCAATGCATTGTGGGTTATGTAGTTCCTGCATGTTGTAAGCTGTGAAGAAGATGTTACAATTTGTAACATCAGTGTTTTAGTCCCTTCTTCCGTGCCAGGATTTCAAATGATGCAGAAAGAGAAGAACTGTTTAACTGCTGGATTTCAGCATAGAAAATTACATTTAGTCATACTTTTTGAAGAAACTGTTAGAATTGATACAATAGTTGCTAATATTCCACAGATACTGCTGAGAAATGTATCAACTAATTGTATCAACTAAATGTAGCAAATTTTAACAGTTCAGATGCTCCTGGATCACTGAGCTGCCTGACTGAAACACTAGAGACATGGAACATAAAACTTTAAATTTCTATTTTGGATAAAAGGTTAATAATAAAAAATGAAACTGAAAAAAGTCTTTGTTTATGGTGAATAATCTGAAAACAACTGAACAGAAAAAGTGTTTGGAAGGTGAACAACCCTTTTAATGCTAAGAAACGTTCGCACTGACAAATTGTCGCTACCAAAAATACGCCAACGTTCATTTGCAGAGACTAATTTTTGCATTTTAATGAATATGCGTAATTGTAGGGAAATAATGTCTGAGGTAGTTACATGTAGCATGGCGAAGATTTCCAAAGTGAAAATTTGGAACTAAGTAAATTTGCCCCATTGTAGGTGTGGCAGAAAATGTAAGGAAATAGAGTCAGAGTAATATTATAGGAACTGCTTGGCATTGTCGTGTATAAAGGTTGTTTTCTGTTTCACCTGACGTAGAATTCATGATATTAATTAAAGGTCACAGAGGAGGCTTCACTGAATTAAGCATTGTTTGGTAGCCTGGCTCAAACGTTTTAAGCTACTTATCCTGAATATTAAGGACACATTTGCATACGTGTCTGAAAACAATGTCTAATGGAAAGTACTGTACTACTGGGAAAAAATAATAAAATTAGTAAATTTATTTTACTTAACTATTGAGTCCTCCTATGCGAATATATTTTATAGCACTTATTTTGTCTCTTTTTCCTTTCTGGCAGAAAAACAGCAATTTTATCTCGCTTTATGGCTTCTAGATAAACAGTGAGGGTCTGAGCAATCATTAAATAAGAAAAAAACAGGACCAATTACCCTTTACCCAAAAGGATTTTTTTTTACCATTAATGCCTTAGCTTTAAGAATACAATAGGTAAACCCTATAACTCAGGCACACATTACACTAACATATACATTTATCATATATTAATATATGAAATCTGCAGCGGTTATATGACTGAATATAAAGCAGAAATATTAAATGGAGGGTCTTTATGTAATTGTATGAAAATGTTATATATTCAATAACAAAAAAACATGTAGTGCAAATTACTGTAGAAGATCCAAAAATATGTATAAAGGTGGCCATACACGGGCAGATAAAGCTGTCAATATCGGTCCTTTAGACCAATTTGGCAGCTTATCTGCCTGTGTATGGGGGATTCCAACATGTCTTCCCGATCCATAACTCGCCATATCGATCGGGAAGGTTTAATTTTTCCGGCAACCGACCTCTCGAAGCCCATTGCTCCTCATTGTAATCCGATCATTCGGCCCCAGGGCCGAATATTCAGATTACCCCAATATAGCCCTGACGTTGGTGGGCATATCGGTGAAAGATCCGCTTGTTTGGCAATGTCGCCAGACGACTGGATCTCTTCGTGTATGGCCATCTTAAGAGTCTTATGGGCACATAGACTCATTGTATAAATATATAATCCTCCATAACAGGAAGATCTATAATTTTATATCTAATGTTTAATGCAAATACAGTATTCAACCATAGCCTTTATCTTTAACAGATAGACATGTACCCCGTTCCCTTCTTTTTAATCAATCTATTAACTAACAAGAGTTGGTAGTTATAGTTCAACTACAAGTTAAAAATCAAAGATGTGCAGGAACTGTGTACATGATGTGGGAAATGTAATAAAAGCCCCAAAGAGAAAACAAAATTTGCAAGAATAAAAGAAGCAATCATAAGAAGTTTTATTATGTACACTGTGCACTGGTGCAAACTATATCTTTCTTTCACTGTCGGAAGTAGTCTCTAAGCAGTTTCCAGGTTCACAATTTTTTCACATATTTCTGTGCAAAGGAAAATATGTTTGTGCAGAAGAGAAGAGCAAATTTTTTGCATTCGAAGTTTAGTAAATAACCCCCTTATTATATTGCCTCGGATAATTGTGAATTTTCTTTTAGCCTTGATTACTATGTTACTAATCTTTGTCTGCGTATTACAGCAAATCTGAATTGAACATTACCAACAATGTTATTAAAGGTCTTGGAAAGCACTGATTCCACAACATTATATTCTTGTACAAGTGACTCCAATGCTAAGGCACACATAGCTATTTACTCTTCCCTATCAGTATTAAAAGAGATTACATTACATTACCTTCTTTCCCTAATTTGTTTATACAAATGTACCTGAACTGCACAGATTCCATTTAATAAACAGGTGCACAGGTGCACTCAGGCATAATTTCGGTCCCACCCCTCCCATTCCTTTCTTGCCAATTCATCATCCTGCCTTCCCAGCTGGAGCTAGGTGGCTCTGACCTGTATTCATCACTGTGACCTGCCAACAACTGTAGCCGTTAACTAGGTCTCCTGCTCTGAATAGGGGAGAATGCTGCTGAAGCCGGCAAATCCCAAACAGGCTGTGTCTCATCACGTGCAAGCATGATAACAAGGCAACACTGCAGAAATGGAAGAACGTAGGGTAAAAACCTTGCCTTCTCTGATATATCTGGAGAGCTTCACCCTTAAGACACTCTTAAATGTGTGCTACAAAAGTTTTCTGTACAGCTATGGGACCTGTTATCCAGAATGCTCGGGACCTGGAGCCTTCCGGATAACAGATCTGTCCGTCATTTGGATCTGCATACCTTAAGTCTACTTAATAATCAAGTAAACATTAAATAAACCCAATAGGCTGATTTTGCTTCCAATAAGGATTAAATATATATTAGTTCGGATCAAGTACAATGTATTGTTTTATTATTACAGAGCAAAAAGGAAATCATTTTTAAAAATTTGTATAAAACGGAGTATATGGGAGACAGCCTTTCCGTAATTCTGAGCTTTCTGGATAATGGATTCCATACCTGTACATTGTTACATGATAGCAACATTAATGCCTCCCTGTTTTGTCCCCCCCCCATATGAAAGATGAATCTGAGAAATTAGAATATTGAACAATGGCCTGTGAACGACATGTTAAATGTTGAACTATGAATAGGGTAGCTTCAGTGTATATTTTTTAAGCAGACTAATACATATGTGAAAATATGGTAACATTTATGCAACAGCTACTCTAGCAGTCTTCCCCATAAATAAATCATTTAAAAAGGGAACTAATAGCTAATTTTTCCTACATAGCCTAATTATTCACATCAGGGTACTAACACATTATATTTAAATAGTGATGGGCGAATAAATTTGGCAGGTGCGAATTTCCACGTTTCGCCGCAAGCGAATAAATTCACGAAACTGCTGTGAAAATTCGCCGGTGAAAAATCCAAAATGATTCGGACGCCCATTGACTTTAATGCATTTGGACAAAATAGGCGCGTGTTTAAAAAATTTGCAGGCGTCGAAATTGACGTGCGTCAAAATCATTTTGACAACCATTGACTTCAATGCGTTTCGCTAATTTGCCCATAACTATATTTAAACCATGATATCAACCTCTGCTGCACAAGGGAACACAATAGTGTACTGTACAGTGTGACAGTTGCTATATGATGAGAGTGAGAGATAAGTGAATCTTGTCTCTTTCACAACATTAACTTTACCAAAAACTGTAATATAGTGACATCAGTCAACAAACATAATGTCCCATGACTATTAGCTTTGCATGAAAGTCATTTTGATGTACACATAAAGTCAACACTATGGCATTCATTAGATACAAAAGATGACAATTTGCCACGGCAAACAATCATTGATTAGGTAATTAGTCCAGTTAAAACATATAAATCAAATTTGTGACTGGTTACTACACAATGCCATCATGTCTCCTGCATAGGCAAATGGCTTTCAGAAAGCTCTCTGTTTTTTGTATAAAAGGCACTTTTTTTTCTGCCATGATATTAACATCCAATTAATAGGGCCAATTTACCAGCACCGTTGTACCAATGAATTGACCTACATAATCAGCAATTAGTTTATTTTTTTCTGTCATTGTGCATTTAGCTGGTAAACATGCCCCACTGTTTTTATGCATTATTAACCAGTCTGGTTCCCCTTTTCAATATGGTGCCCTGTGCATCCACACAGACGGCAATAAAAAGCAGGTGGCCTCTTGGGAGGTCTCTTTCCTAAAGAGCAGAGTACATGCACAATTACAGCAATCAAGGACACGAGAGGGTTAATATTGCACACATTTTGAATCAAGAGGGACAAGAGTAGGTGTTTACTACTGGGGTATTGAACTTCCTTAAAATGGATGATGAAATATGCTGAAACTTGTAAATATGAAAAAAATAATGCTACAGTGAACCTCCAGTCTGAATAACAGTACCATGTGGCCGTTTTCTGCATGCAGTTAAATTAAGGCTGTCTCTAGATGCTTGGCTTCTTCAAATTCATTGGTGAATAGGAAACGCTGATTGTCCCCATGGGAGAAAGGAAAGGGGCCTATGCAATTTCTGCTACTATGTTGCGTAACGATGAAACAATTATGGAAGTAAGACGACTGATGTTAATAACCATGGATAACCATGACATAACAGCAGTTGTCGCTGCATGAGAGGAATTATGGGAAAATTAAGGGGACTTGTGCAGATAAATTAAAAGTGCTCTGCTACGCTTTCCTTTACAACATTTTGCCAAATATACAGGGGTTTGCCAAGGTCCCCTATGGTTAGAGAAAGCTGCACAGATCAATATTGTAGGCAATCTTCCTAATTTAAGGACTGTCAGCAACATAATTTGTGTTACTGCTTTTGCAGCAAATATGAAACAAAGTATGCGTATATATCAAGCCTTAAACCTCAATATGGGTATACATCAAGCCTTAAACCTGACCTTGATTAAGTGAGTACAGAACAAGGCTTTCTGATTCGGTTTTGTAAATTGGTATTGATTTTTATATGCCTCAAGTGGCTTAGTCTTCTTTTGTTATAATGTCTAGGTGAGAGAACGCAGAAGGCACTCACTTTTTCATCTATTATTTAAGTACAGTAACTGAAAAATAAATTGGGCTCATTTTGATTGCTTTGCCTTGCATTTAGCAGTATGCCAGTGTAAAGTATATAAAAAGTATATTTCTTAAAATGTATTTAACTTGTTCGGCCACTTTCTGCAGTTAAACACAAAATATGCTGTTTACCATATTGGCTCTTTGAGTGAATATCAATACAAACTGCTGCGGTTTTACCCCCAATGCATGGTTTTCATCCAGCATTGCAGTGTAATTATATTGATGTATATGTGTCAAATGTAATCATCTATTTCACTGAACAAAAAGTATTGTTCAAACATTAAATAAAGTGAAATCTGTAGTCTGTAAAATATGTTTTTTTACAGACAGGCAGTGGTATTGTGTTTCTAGGGGCCTGTTGAAATCTAAAACAATATTCCATAAGACGGGGGAAGAAAAAAAGAAGCACAAAAGAAACATGTATGCATAGCACCAACAGCAGTGGCATAACTAGATGTTACTGGGCCCCATAGCAAAATAATTTGAGGGGCCCCAAAACTCTCCAGAGGTTGTCCTATTTTACCATTATATAAAAAAATTACTCATTAGGGCCACATGGGGCCCCTATACCTCCTGAGCCCCCCTGCAGCCACAGGGTCTGCTTCCTCTGTAGTTACGCTACTGCCAGACAGTCAGACCAAAATAAACAGGGGCATGAATATCAGCACAAACAGGAACTACATCAGCAGCTGGAGGACCACATGGATCAGCAGCAGGAGCTGGAGGACTGCCCAGTTCACTGATAAGACAGCTACTTGAGTCAATGGCAGGTTGATTTCCACAGGCAGCAGCAGCAGGATGATTGTCACAAGCTGTAGTATCAAGGACAGACCTGGAGGACAGGGCAAGCAGTAACTGAGGCCCAGATATCTGGCCTTGAGACCACAGTAGACGGGCCAAGTATAGTGTCCTCAGGCTCAGAGGCTGGTGACAGGAATGCAGATTAGGAGGCTGGTGGCAAGACTGCAGGAACTAGAGTTGAAGGTGAGACTGAAGGCACTGGAGCTGGAGTTGAGGCTTGAGTGCTGGTACAGGGTGGGACAGCTGTTGGGGTGCTAGCAAAGGACAGAAAAGCTGTCAGTATGCCGTCACTGGACCGGATAGTTTTCAACAGCTCCAAATGCTGCTATTAAAATTTCCAAATTGGCACCAGATACTAAAAAGCCACTAAAAAACGCAATTGCATTGTCAAAAACTGTTGCACTTTTCATTATAAGGAAGGTGAAAACCAAAGGAGAGACTTGAGAAAGATAAGAAACACATAATATAATGGTCAGTATATGTATTAATACCTTTTTCCCTATTATTGTTATACAATTCTATGGTATCTTGATTGTCAGTAAAGGTTCCATGTGCTCTCTGCAGCTGATCTCAGGTCTTCCCAACAGTTCATCTTTGAGCATGTTTTCCAATTGTGCACGTGGATCAATAAGCTGATAATTCTGATATATCCTCTTGCACTAATGGTTGTTCCACCTATTTCTGAAAAGAACTATTACAGCTCATAAAACTAATGTCTGGCCTGATTGACTTCTATTGAATATGGATTTAAAAGCATCAAATAATAAAGGCTTTCATCATATGCCATATAAGAATTTATAGCTTTGTCTTCTATAAAGAACTGCAAAAGGAAGCAGCAGTGGATATGTGCAAGAACTGCTCCTTTATAAAGTCCATTTTGAATTTAAAAATCAATATTGATATTATCTTCATTCTTGAAAACAAATAATGATCAATAATTAGTGATGAGAGAATCTGTCCCGTTTTGCTTTGCCAAAAAATTAGCAAAACTGCAAAAAAAATTGCAAAACACATTGAAGTCAATGGGCGTCAACTTTTTAGTCTGCGACATTTTTACTGATGCAAAATCTTTTACTGTGGATTTTTGCCACAGTTTTGCGGGAAAAAAAATTGCAGATGACGAAATGGAGACATTCACCATGAATCCTTGCCTAGCGAAAACATTCGCTCATCACTACCAATAATATTTCCATTTTAACATTTCAAAAAAAGGCCTCATAGTGTTCTTGATACCTCATTTCCAGTGTCAATACCAAACACAGTTGTGCTACATTACCTACAGGCTTCCAGAAATTGATTCTGCTCTAAGTATTGCGGTGTAGTGGATTTCTGGGAGCCTACCTGTAATGTTAATAATGGCATCATGGCTTTTGAATCCCCCTTCTTCACATCCCGAAATCTCAAAGTCAGTGCTAAATTAGCTGGTCATTAGATCAGCTGATAAACCTATACATTTGTTTAAAGTAGAATTAGAGCAAATAAGATACAGTATGATTTTAAAATTTCAAGGATAACTTATGGAAATGAATTCAATGCTGATTTTATGGCATACGTTCTAGTGATATGTGATGTCAAGTAGGATAACAATATACAAATGCTGAATGTATATTTATCCTAAACCATGAGTCTAAGGGGCCTATTTATCAAACCTCAAAATTTTTGGTATACTTTTTCGAGGGGAAAAACTCAAAGTTTTTGAGAAAAGAACTGTAATTTTAAGAGATTTCTAATACTCCAAAGCTGCTAAAAATCTGAATTCCAAAATACTCCCGTTAAAACCTAAGTCAAAGTCATGTAAAAGTTAATGGCAGATGGAACATGTTTTTTGCCTTTCATGTTTGTTGAGAGTTTCGGGCTGTTCGATGCTGGTCGCATGATTTGAATTGTTGCACAATTATGTCAAGAATTATTAGACAATTTTTTGACCCAATTTTTAGTAAATTAAGCAAGATCATGGTTGGGATTTCAGTAAATTTTTTATTATTAATATAATGGGGGAAAAAATTTGAGTTTTAATAAATAGCCCCCCAAGTATCACATATCTTTGGGACCTATAAGCAGAGATAAAAATCAAAAGGATATATACCAAGATGTGATCAATTTACCTTACTTAAAAAAACTTTGCACAGGGCCAATAAATCCTGCTAGCCAGGTTTCTCATAGTGTCTTTGGGTTCAGTCATATTTCATGCTAAACAAAGAATTGCTTGTGTATACCAGCAAGCTACCAAAGCCAAAAACATCTGCTAAGACATCCTTAGTGGCACCCAAGTGGTCCTGGCTCCAAAGTAACATTACCAAACTGTGTAAAAAAGCCAGGACACTTCTTAAAACTTTAGAGGCACAGCACTGACTGCACTGATGTGATCTGATGTGATCTAATCATATTGCAATTGCTGCAAACCAGGATCATGCATTTGTAAGAAGTGTCATTGTATTTTCCAATGATCTGGTCAAGTTTAAGCAAAGAGATCAAGTTTAGAAATGAAAGTTGCCCCATGCAACATTGCCTGTAAGTTAACTTGGTTTTCATCCTGAAAGTAAAATAAAGAACTGAAAAGGGGAAAGGCAGACACACAATGATTCTTTATTTCTGTGCAGATTTACAACTTCTGCAAGATCACGGGCCTCCTGTTAAGACCTCTGCAAACAGGTTTAAGCCAAAACAGACAGGTATGGAAAGCACGTGAAAAGCACACGAGAGCTGCTTTTATACAAGTAAAAATAAACAAACAAGTAAATTGTTTTTAACTTGCACTATATTTTGGATCGAACCTATGCAAAATAACATATGGGTAATATGTTAACTTATTAACATTCAGAGGATAGGACTGGGGAAGTGATAGACTGAAATCGAATTGTAAGGGCACAAGGCAAAACTGCCAAATTACAGAGGCTATTTCTATGCATAAAACACATCACTATGCATGGTGGCTGGGCTCCAGACTTTTACGGTGAACATGCCAAAGATAGTATACTGAGCAAGCAAACTAAAATGATGAAGGCAGTTTTTTCAATATACCCTTTTGGAGGCCAATTTTTTGAGTATAAACGCATAACAATGAAGAAATTTAAAAAAAATAAGCAGTATGGTCTTATTTGCTACAAGTTTCAAATTGGGCTGAACTCTCCATTCTTTAGGAATACAGTAGAACCCCCATTTTACATTTTTCAGTGGGGACAGAATAAAATGATGTTAAATCAGGGAAGTGCGATATATATTAATGGGACCACAAAAAAATGAGAAAAAACCTAAAATCAGGATATGTAAAATGAAGGTTTCCGTGCATGATATTGGATATAAATGTCCACAACTCACCAAAGTTACGTGGAGGTCCAGGTGCACTACCCTGCGCCTTAAGCTAGGGGAACAGATTCAACCATCTATATTGCGATAAGGCACTCAATGTCCATCAAAGGAAGAGAACTAAAAACAATGTCCATTTATTTTGTACTCATTACAGACGTAGCCTTATGCATTTCATGTTTATAACACATAAGTGTTATAAACAGGAAACGGATAAGGCTGCCTCTTTCACTATATCGGGCCAACAGCATAAGTGCTTGGGTGGTAATGCAAATATACAGGTACAGTTTATACTCCAAAATTAAAAAAAAAATCTTAATTATATTTTAAATTATGCTATAATAAAGATTATTGTATTTTTTAATTTTGGAGAACAGACTGTAGCTCTGTATTAACATTTTGGAATCCTATTGATATTTGGGATTTTTCTGTGCTCCTGTACATATTTACTATAGCACTTAATATCTGTAGCAAGCTTTGATGGTAATGAGAACAAAATATACATGCATGAGAAGTTCTAACCCAGTGCCCCTTAATTCACATCCTTCCCGGATTGCCCAGAGCACTTGACTCTGTTCTAGCATCACTCCTTAAAGGGATACTGTCATGGGAAAAATGTTTTTTTTTTTTTTTTTTTTTTTTAAAAGCATCAGTTAATAGTGCTGCTCCAGCAGAATTCTGCACTAAAATCTGTTTCTCAAAAGAGAACAAATCTGACATGGGACTAGACATATTGTCATTTTCCCAGCTGCCCCCAGTCATGTGACTTGTGCTCTAATAAATTCAGTCACCCTTTACTGCTGTACTGCAAGTTGGAGTGATATCACCCCCTCCCTTCCCCCCCCCCCCCAGCAGCCTAACAACAGAACAATGGGAAGGTAACCAGATAGCAGCTGCCTAACACAAGTTAACAGCTGCCTGGTAGATCTAAGAACAGCACTCAATAGTAAAATCCAAGTCTCACTGCGACTCCTTCAGTTACATTGAGTCGGATAAACAACAGCCTGCCAGAAAGCAGGTCCATCCTAAAGTGCTGGCTCTTTCTGAAAGCACATGACCAGGCAAAATGACCTGAGATGGCTGCCTACACACCAATACTACAACTAAAAAAATACACTTGCTGGTTCAGGAATGAAATTTTATATTGTAGAGTGAATTATTTGCAGTGTCAGAAGTGTAATTTAAAAATAAAAACGACATCATAATAATCACAACAGAATCCCTTTAAGACAAATATATTATATGGCAGGTACTGCAAATATAAAAGTTATTTGTGAGTCAGTATAAGAAAAATAATGGAAATAATTGGAAAACTAATAAAAATTAAAAAAAAAAAAAAGAATAAGAAAAAAAGAAAATAACGTAACATGGCAAGTGCAATGTCAAGCAGACACAATGGGATATCACTAGCAGAGAGGTCACTGGCATGGGAAGTCACATTCAAGTGTTCACTAGTGTTTGTAGTAGAGCGTTTGCAATCTGTTAACTCTGTTGTCATTTCAACAGCAAGTGTTGAGCAGTCAAGTCTGGCTTCCCATGTCACAGCACAGGCAACAAGAACAAAGAAAGCTGTCCTATTTACAACTGGGCTTAGGTTAGTGTGAGTTTCTGTACAGCTGTATCATGGACAACATTTCACTGCTGAAAATCCATAGAAGTAGCAGCAAAGGAAAGGATGACAATGTCACTTGTGATCATAGCTGAGTAAACAAATCTAGACAAAGGGAGGTAAAATGAGGTTGCAGGCAGCCAGCGTCAGCTGGGAATAATTATCTCAGTTGGTAGCGGGTTGAACGCTAGATCAGAAACCATCTCAGCAGAAAACAAGTCTCACATATCTTTGATTTCATTGCATTTTAACTTGGCTTTTCCCAAGAATTATGCTGATCCAATCACAAGGCACTTCAATTCCTATTTTTTGTTGAATGTTAAAACCATGAAATGTAAAAAGTCCTCAAATAATAAATATATATAAAAATTACAAGAATATTTGCCTCGGTTAATTTTTTTTTTTATAACATACGTAAGGGGCGCACACAACTTTTCCTCTCTAGTGATTAGCAGTGGGGGCAAATTTCATAGGGGGGGTGGCTTACACCCCTTTCTTCCTCTTTGCCTATTGTATTGGTAACTGGACTAAACACCAATTTATTGTACAGTGCTGTAAAAGATGTTGGCACTTTATAAATAAGTGATATTTATAATACTGAATTTGAACAGACATGCAAAAACATTAGGACTTTTGTTACATAACTTATTTTTTCAACATTGACACCACCAGCAGGTAGAAATCAATTTGTCCTATTATTTTCAAAAAAAAACTGTCACTATTTATCGTTTTGTTGATGAAACTAGAAATCTAATTTCAAATCAATTCATAAGTCTAATAACTGGCACTTAAAGGGAACCTGTCATCCAGACATAAAAAGCTGCATAGTAATTGAACCGGAGCTCACCATATCTTAAAAGAACCCCCAGGCAGGACTGTCATATACTTTACCCCTCCATCTCTTCCCTAGTTTATTAACTTTCTATCCCTTCTACCTCAGCTCACTCAGCTCACCTCCTCTATTCTCTCCTCCTTTTTCTCTTTCTTCATTCTATCTTTAAATGGAGAAAGAAACCCTTTCGGCACAAACCCCCTCCCCCCGTAGGCCCCCTCCCTCCTCCCCCCAGCCTACCTCCCCCCAGGTGCCATCTTCTCCCATGCGGTCTTCTTCCTGGATTCCCCAGCGTCTGGCGGCGCATGCCCAGTAGGAGCATTTGCTGGTTCACAAAAGTTTCTCCTGAAAATTATAGATTTATTTTAATTACAAAATAAAACACATTTTAATACAAGCTCTATTTATTTGGTTCAAGCTGAACAGTTGTATATTTTCTCTACAATGACTACAGCAACATTAGAGCAGATGCTATGCAAATTTGCTTGATAATGTTGTGTATTCATATGGAGGAACCTTGACTGAACAGATTTCTTTTTTCAGCAACTTCGTGACTTTCGGTGCATGTGCAGTAGATTCCAACCACCAAATGCTTCTACTGCGTATGCGCTGGCAAATGCCGGGGAATCCAGGAAGAAGACCGCATGGGAGAAGATTGCGCCTGCGAACTCCACAGGAGAGGACCTGCGCCGAGGGGTAAGTAGCAACTTAGGGGCATTTGCCCGGGGGGGGAGGTAGGCCGGGGAGGAGGAAGGGGGGCTTATGGGGGAGGGGTTTTGCAACAAAAGGGTTTCCTTCTCCTTTAAATGCCTCAGCTCACTCAGACACGTCAGCATCGGCACCCAATGATGGTCTCCACTATACAGTAAGCAAAGTCTGAATTTCAGACTCACGGGAGACCTAACACACAAGATCTAAAGAAATCAAATATGCATATACTTCAGGATTAACTATTTGATTATTTGCTTTTGTTTCTCCCCTAGTTTTATATCAGTATATTCTTCTTTCAACATGTTTATCGGTACAAGTAATATTGCCTAACCTGATCTCCGTTTGAACTGTGTCTATGTGAATCATATGTATCCAATTGTAAAACCAATAAAAATATTATTTAAAAAAAAAAAAAGCTATA
Source organism: Xenopus petersii (assembly GCA_038501925.1). Lineage (NCBI taxonomy): Eukaryota > Metazoa > Chordata > Amphibia > Anura > Pipidae > Xenopus > Xenopus petersii. Next base: position 109,919,316 of record CM076675.1, on the reverse strand, counting down.
TAATAAAAGTCCTTTTTATATTAAAAATAAAACCCACACTTACATGATTATAAGTAGACCTTCTCAATAAAGAACCTAGAAGTGAGTAAACAAGAAAACAAAGCAAGAATTAAAAAACCAAGACTAGGATAATTGACTTGTTATGTGTTATAATTTTGCAGTTAATATTAATGTATAATTTACATTCATATTAATATTTCCTGCACTTTCCATTCTTTGCTTCCTCACATTCTACCTCCCTCCTCACGATCTATTGAATCTATTAAATGATTTTGCATTTTACATAAGAGCAGCTCTAAACATTTGCGGAAACACAACGTTAAACATGATTGTGATTTTTAATTATATTGCCCCATATATGTCCAAAACTATCCAGATATCTGAATGTCCAAAATCTCATTGTGAAAACCAAGGTTCCTCCTTTTGCTGCTATAGTAGCCTCTACACTTCTGGTATTATCTTAATGTTTGATGGTGGAGTTTGCCATTCAGCCTCAAGAGCATTAGTGATATTGGGCACAGATGTTGGATTATCAGAATTAGCTGACAATTGGAGTTTCAGGTCATACCATACGCATCCAGCTGGGTTGAAGACAGGGTTCTGTGCTGGCCAGTCAAGTTGTTTTATTTTCATCTTAGCAAATCAGTCTTGTATGGACCTTGATTTAATAGAGGCATTATTATGGAGAAAAAGAAAATGGCTTTTCCCAAACTGTTGCCAAAAGTAAGAAGTGGTTGGTAAAGAATGTCATTCTGTGTTGAAATCTTAAAGGGATACTGTCATGGGAATTTTTTTTTCCAAAATGAATCAGTTAATAGTGCTGCTCCAGCAAAATTCTGCACTGAAATCCATTTCTCAAAAGAGCAAACAGATTTTTTTATATTCAATTTTGAAATTTGACATGGGGCTAGACAGTTTGTCAATTTCCCAGCTGCCCCTGGTCATGTGACTTGTGCCTGCACTTTAGGAGAGAAATGCTTTCTGGCAGGCTGCTGTTTTTCCTTCTCAATTTAAATGAATGTGTCTCAGTGGGACATGGGTTTTTACTATTGCGTGCTGTTCTTAGATCTACCAGGCAGCTGTTATCTTGTGTTAGGGAGCTGTTATCTGGTTACCTTCCCATTGTTCTTTTGTTTGGCTGCTGGGGGGGAGGGGGGTGATATCACTCCAACTTGCAGTACAGCAGTAAAGGGTGATTGAAGTTTATCAGAGCACAAGTCACATGACTTGGGGCAGCTGGGAAATTGACAATATGTCTAGCCCCATGTCAGATTTCAAAATTGAATATAAAAAAATCTGTTTGCGCATTTGAGAAATGTATTTCTTGACTGAACAGATCCTTTAATTCAAGTTGGTTTTCTATTTCTTATTTATGGTTTTCTGCAAGTGACGGACTGAATGCAAAAGCAGGATTCCCTACCCCCTTAAATATGACATTCCTCACAGGATGAAATATGGTACTGATGAAGGCCAAAAATATAGCTGCCATAGATCATACATTTTAAGTTCTTAAATCAAATGTCCAGCCACCTACAAGCATTCCGGCTACTGTAGCCTGAATAGAACATCCCTCTCAACACTTGTAGCAAATGCTGGCACTCTCGAAAATTGAAGGAACAAATGCCTGGGTGCAGTCCTCAAAAATATCAATATCAGTTGTAGTCCATAGAAGACGCACTCTCAGGTCTTAAGAAAAAATAAAGAAATATTTATTGTGGGCACAGAAACTAATGTTTTGGCTGGATCACCAGCCTTTTTCAATGTGAAACACCAATACAATCTATATATAAACTTTTCTGGAGTGCCCGCACCTCTGACAGTGGCGAATGCGAGGTGCTTGATCAATGTTTGAAGTATAGGTAATAGAGGATCCGCACTCTCATTTTCATTTTCAAAGTGATAGGTTTTATTTTCACATCACAATCCGACGTTTCGGTCCCTCCTGGGGAAAGGATCCTTGAGAAAGGTCCCCAGGAGGGACCGAAACGTCGGATTGTGATGTGAAAATAAAAACTATCACTTTGAAAATGAAAATGCAGATCCTCTATTACATATATATATATACATATATATATATATATATATATATATATATATATATATATATATATATATATATACACACACACACACACGTGTATACATAGTATACATTCAAGAGCACTTGCTACAAAATTATTCCATTGTATTAGATTATTATAAGGAATATATTTAATTACATTTTTTCCCTTCACGATAAAATTTGAATCAGAATTCTGATTCAGTTATTTGTAAATCTACTGTTGCTTCTGACTCTTGAAACAAAGTAGCAGAAGTCAGCGCTCCTGTAATTCTTCCCCCACTCGTTGAATAGCACCAGGGAGCCTAAGATAGAAAATCTCAGTAAGAAGTTAAGAAAAACAAAAAGAAAGGAAAACAGCTCAGCATAAGGTTTGAAGAAATAACCCATAAATTACCATAAGCAAGGCATAAAGATAGTACAGGTATGGGAGCGGTTATCCAGAATGCTTGGGACCTGGGGTTTTCCCAGAAAATGGATTTTTCCGTAATTTCCGTACCTTAAGTCTACTAGAAAATCACAAAAACATGAAATAAACCCAACAGGCTGGTTTTGCTTCCAATAATGATTAATTATATCTTAGTTGGGATCAAGTACAAGGTACTGTTTTATTACTATAGAAAGAAAGGAATTTGTATTATTTCTTTATAATGGAGTGTAAGGCAGACAATCATTCCGTAATTTGGAGCTTTCTGGAAAATCGGTTTCTGGATAACGGATCCCATACTGGTATTGTGCTTTCATTTAGAGAAATACTGTGGGGCTATTGCTTCTGGTGACATCTGCCAGAGTTAGGAATCAATTGGCTCAGGGTAGTGAACATTCCCTTAGTGGCAACACTGTGAATGCCAGTACACAGGGGCTAGGGGCTACTACCCACATAGTAACTATTTCCATTGTTGTGGCCTGTATCTTTGATAAGGCAATTGTCTGAATATTAAATAAATTACACTGTTTATGAACCTATTTAGTAATAAAGCTGAGATAGTTGCTTTTATGAATTCAATTTATGAAAATATTGTGAATTTTGTTTGCATCAGCTTCAAGATCCTCTCCACCCCGGAGGCCCTACAAATACCATGAGAAAAATAAATATATATATATATATTTTTCAACAATACCCTGTAGTTGTTGGTTCCTTTCTTTGGAGAGAGATATAAATATATATATATATATATATATATATATATATATATATATATATATATATATATATATATATATATATATATATATTATATTTATATCTCTCTCCAAAGAAAGGAACCAACAACTACAGGGTATTGTTGAAAAATCAAAAAAAGTGTATTGAAGAAAAGCATGTGCAGCCAACGTGATGTTTCAGTCCCTAAGTGTTCACACATTCAAGAAATAGCAGCAAAGTGATTGGTGCACCATAAGCGTCATCAAATGATGGTTCAATTATGCATATTAAAGAGTAAATTTGAAAATTTCAAATATACAATTCCAAAGTGGCTTGTGCTAATATCATAAATATATTTTAAGAAAAGTGAATATAGCAATGGTAAAAAATGCTTTAAAATCAGTAGATATATATAACTATGTTAGCCATAACAACATTCTTTGGTGCTAATTCCGTTTCAGGGATCCCCCTTAATAAATACATCTACCCCTCTATATCTAATCATTTATAAGTAAATATAATCTAGCATCTAGCAAAGCCTAAGATTATTCATCATATATTATATAATGAGAATTCAGGGGCGGACACAACTTCCAACAAGCAAACAACTTAAATTCTAGACTTTATTCCTGGAGGGTATTCCCTACCAGCAGCAGTGTTAGTCTGTGATGAATAAAAAGGGTTTGTTTGTCACATTATGGTCCCACTAGGAAACAAGCATGTCTTGACAAAGATCTCCTAGTGGGACTGAAATGTTGACAAACCTTTTTCGATTCACTACAGTTCATTCACAAAATAAGTGGTGCTTAATTTTTCCAGTCCAGTAATTTATAAGGAATTGGTCATTCCAACACAACTGAAGCTGAATACTAAGGGGCAGATTTATGGAAATGTGAGATTACAGCTCAGCACAGTAAATTTCGCCCACTCTCTTTTCATTCCTATGTCATTTTTACAATTGTATCTATCAATGGGTGAAAAATAGAGGTTACTATTTGTACACTTCTAGGGGCCGATTCACGAAGGGTCGAATTTCGAAGTTAAAAATACTTCGAAATTCGACCCTCGAATTGAAATCCTTCGACTTCGAATATCGAAGTCGAAGGATTTAGCGCTAATCCTGCGATCGAACGATCGAAGGATTTTTCGTTCGATCGAACGATTAAATCCTTCGAATCAAACGATTCGAAGGATTTTAATCAAACGATCGAAGGAAAATCCTTCGATCAAAAAAAGCTGAGCAAGCCTATGGGGACCTTCCCCATAGGCTAACATTGACTTCGGTAGGTTTTATCTGCCGAAGTAGGGGGTCGAAGTTTTTTTTAAAGGGCAAGTACTTCGACTATCGAATAGTCGAACGGTTTTTACTTCGAATCGTTCGAATCGAAGTCGAAGGTCGAATTCGAAGGTCGAAGTAGCCCATTCGATGGTCGAAGTACCCAAAAAATACTTCGAAATTCGAAGTATTTTTCATTCGAACCCTTCACCCGAGCTGAGTGAATCGGCCCCCTAGTGTAGTTTCCTCTTATACCAGGTACACAGTTTTTATATACAGTACGTTCTATAAAGGTGAAATGCACCTATACCACTAATTATCTTACATCTTCTTAAAATCTATTACCCAACATCTTTTGTGCATCAGACTGCTGGATTGTAAAGTGTTATTACTTCAAAGAACACTTTTGGACTGATCCTGGGGTGTTACTATTTCAGAGAGCACTTCTCCAATGGCGGGTACCCATGGATAGGAGTGCTCAGAGCACTGCTACTTTTAAGCCAGTGTTACATATAGCTAAATATCTTTAATTTCACAAAAGACAGAAGTTATCTTAATAACCATAATTTTGATGATAATATAGGTGTTATTTTTAAAAACATTGCTTGTTAAATGAAATATGCTTTACTCATATCTATTTGATACTATTGACATTTATATTCTTTTTCCTCTAGCTATTATTAATCAGGCCATTTCAAGACCCCATCACTAGTTGTTTCGCTGCGATCCACTAGTAACATGGCATAAATGATCTCTAAGACAAATGCTCTATAAAGCTACAAATGTAATGTTATTGCTACTTTTTAGGACTCTTTTTATCCAGGCCGTCTCCTATTCATAGTTCAGTCTCTTATTCAAATCAATGCATTGTTGCTAGGGTAATTTAGACCCTAGCAACCAGATTGTTGAAATTGCAAACGGAAGAGCTGCTGATTAAAAAGCGAAATAACTCAAAAACCACAAATAATTTGCATTTGGTTTTCAATTATCTCAGAATATCAAGCTCTATATCATACTAAAAAATCACTCAAAAGGTGAACATCCCCTTTAAATGCCAATTTAGAAACAATATTGGAGCTTCTATTTTTATGGAGGAATGCAAATATGCATAGAATGAAAATACACCTCCAATGTTTGGTACCCCTGGCACATGAAAGATCTTATAGGCTTTAGAACTCTTATGGGTTGATTGCCTTTATAGTCATTGGGTAAAAAAAACATTCAAAATATAGGTGCAGTTATCACTTTGTTTTTAATATAATCAGGTGCATGCGCCATACCATGTCTCCTCTTTTCAAATATAGACTTTTACATCTTTGAAAAATTAGCATAAATCTGTATTCATAATTATATATAATCATTATCCTATTTTTATCTCTACTGGAGAATCTATAAGCAATATTAGATAAATGGACATGTGTCTTCTTTGTGTCCTGGTTATCCATTTATACAAACTCTAGTATTTGCTTTCTAACAAAGATATCTCTAGGTTGTACAGTTCGTTGCAAATTAAAACAAGAATGGACACTTCTACATAACTATACATATATAGGGTACAGACTATGCACCAAGTGGTGTTGGGATTTATTTTTGATGTTTCCAACATCAATGAAGTGTTTAAATCACACCCCCTTTTTTAGCATAAGTGTATAGTTCATATACTGGTGACTCTTCTGAACTCCTCTGCAATTTTCAATTATTTCTGTTCCAATTCAGTTCCATAACGGCTGAAGTGGTTTACTGAAAATCAGGTCAATAGATAAATCCAATGGGTCATTTGACCATGGAACTGAATGAGGCTCTATTTAAAAAGATAATAACATGACTGGTTAACTACTATGGAAGAAATTAGAAAACTAGAGGAAATATCACATTTGATGAGTAATGACAGTGCCAACTACTGGAAAATTTGGTCCCCCTGGTTAGATTTCCTCAGGAATAATTGTTAGAGTACTTATCTTATTACTCATTATCAAGAAGAATAGTTTATGTAATAAGTATTCATGTGTAGCCCCACTCACATTATAGACTTGTTGCTGTATTCTATTGATTTCTTTTTTTTTTTTTTTTTTTTGTATGAAACAATATCACTTTTTTTTATTGAGATATGACTCGTTGTCGGACTTGCTGATTTAAATATTACGAATGTGTAAATGTCTATTGCAAATATTCCTTTCTTTCCCAACCCTCTCCTCTCTTTTCTGTACCCGTTCCCCCTTCCTTATTAAAATTATAAATAAAGAATTTGCAAAAAAAAAAAAAAAAAGATAATAACATAAAAATGTCTTACAGAAAAATTACAGTGAAAACACTCATAAACGGGGTAAATATTCATGGAAAATTTTCATCCGCACTAAAATGAAGTTACCAAATCCAAGGCAAGCCAACTCAGTGTAAATTATCATAAATAATGTATTTATTGCATATGGCTATTAAGACAGCATCCATAATCAATAAAGACTAAATACAATGCATTACTCTAGGTCAGTTTATTTTCATCTCCAGCAGCATCACATTTATATTAATATATATATGTGTGTGTATATATGTGTGTGTATATATGTGTGTGTATATATGTGTGTGTATATATGTGTGTGTGTATATATGTGTGTGTGTATATATGTGTGTGTGTGTGTGTGTGTGTGTGTGTGTGTGTGTGTGTGTGTGTGTGTGTGTGTGTGTGTGTGTGTGTGTGTGTGTGTGTGTGTGTGTGTGTGTGTGTGTGTGTGTGTGTGTGTGTGTGTGTGTATATATATATATATACACACACAGTATATATATATATATATATATATATACGCAAACAGAAAGTTAGAAGCGCACTCCTATACAGTATATATATATATATATATATATATATATATATATCTATCTATATATACACACACACACAAACACACCATATACATCGGAAGACACTGCAAGATAAGTTAAGTCTTTTGTCATACCACAACAGCAAGAATATATATATATATATATATATATATATATATATATATATATATATATATATATATATATATATATATATATATATATATATATATATATATATATATATATATATATATATATATATATATATATTCAACATCATGATATTCAAAACAATATGTACCTGGTAAAAAAAAAAAAAAAATAAACACTGTCTAATGACATTTGAAGTTACAATAGCAAAATATTTTAAAATTGAAAGGACTTTGAGCAAAAATGCACAAAGACATAAATATACATTATGGAGTTTATGCAAACCTGTACATTTTGGTTGTATTCTGTAAACTAAATTTCAAATGTATATATTGCATAAGCTTTGTATGAACTTTACAGCTAGATTTGAGCGAGATTTAGGAAGCCCATCATCTGCATAAGTAAACTGTAAAACAGAGTTACACAATATTGATTTTATAATCTACATAAGTTTATAATTTAAGTATAAATCAGAATTCAAAGTCAGCAGGTCTGTGAGTTCAGTGCCGATATGGTTACATAGCAAATATTATTTCTATTTAATTTGGAGACTAAGCCAAAAATATTTTAGAAAGCCTTTACATCATTGACAGATAAAGATATATAAAAGTACGCTATAATCCTTTTAATAACCAAACCATTTAATTTGTGCTCCGAACATTGCCATATAAAGCACAAGGTTTTTTTCCCCCTCCTACAAGAATTATACTACAAAAAGCGTAATAGAAAAAAGAAGAAATTATATGTGATATATATGAATTTACATTCATTTTTGTCTGGCAATACAATCCATACATGTAAGACTTTCATTGTTTAAGCAGGAAGACTTGATGCTGCTAGGTAACAATTACATTTGCAAAATTTATTGTTCAGATTCATGGAAAGTTTTCTTAATTGATTGTATTGTCTAGTGTCACGCATTAAGCATGGAAATCTAACCTGCCTTTCTGCTCACCTGCTGGGAGGGAAAGAAATCATGCAGTCCGCAGGTTTCTGCCTTACAGCTACTAAATACTACTGCAGGGAACTGAGCACTGTCCTGCTTGAATCCTTGCAGCCCCATCTAAAGCCTGCAGAGTAGCAAAAAATAGTTTTCAGTGCTCAGGAAAGGGGGACTTGAGAAAGTGTGTAAGGGGTGAATGGCACAGGTCAAGCAGGGACACCATGCATTTTGCTATGAACCCCACAGCTGTGAGGATCCCAACCCACACTGTATAGAAGGAAATATTTCTCTAAAAATATAAAATAAAATATTCAGGCTTTAAGAAGTGCTGATACTATAGCAGAGATAAGCAACTGTTGCTGTTCCAGCAGTTTCAGGTTTACAACAAGCTAGCATCCCACCAATCGCGGGTTAATAGAAGTTATGCTTTTGAGGAAGCTGGAGTGCCTCTTCTACAGTAATCTGGCATTAGGATATTAAAGAAATACATTTCTACGAATAGAAAAATATATGTAGTACAAAAATGTGGTATCAGTCATCTTTTCTCTAGAAACTGCACTCTCTTCTTTTACTGCCAATAAGTCCATGTCACGCTCGAGTTTACATTACTTCAGCTGGGATATCTTGTTTTGAGAGCAGGTTGGTCAGCGTGGAAGAATCAATCATGCTATCTGCTAATATCAAAATTGTAATTGGTGGGTGGGGGGGATGTTACAAAGGATGGATACTCCATTCTGTGGCACATGAATGGAGATTTTTGGTTAAGAGCATTGAGGCTGCTAACATATTACAATCTTTTTTTTTTAAATAAGTACCTTTAAAATAAAAACAAAACTACAAAAGCAATGACATTAAAATATAGAAAATCATTTCTCAATACACACGAAAAATGTTTAGTGTAAATGTACATAATTTACTGTAAATTATATAAATAACCATTCTCTGTCTTCTATCAGAGTGCAAACAATAAGCTGCCGGTCTAAATGTAAGGGCTCCAATAAAGCTTGGTTCAACAGAGCAAAGCATGTCTTGCGATCACATTTTTACATTTATAGATTTGTTTTGGTCCACTTTTGGAAACAAAAAAAACCCAAGTCTCTTAACAATTGCATTACTTTATAAGCATTCAGTTCAGTGTCCTGCTGTGACTGGGTTTCCATTTGACCCAAGTCATTTAAGTGTTTTAGAAGGGTTGACAAATAACCCAGGAAGCTCCATTGCGCAAGGAAACTTGAAATCTGTTAGCCATCATCTTCGCTTGCTTTTTTATGTTGTTTACAGAGGTAGGACATCCAGTACATTTTATTGTAGAAGATGCCAGATGTTACAGTTTTATTTTATGCTCATAAATATCCCAGCCTACAGACAAATAAATCAAGTAGGTAGATGAAGGCCTCAGTTATTTGTTACCGACTTGCATGAATACAGTTATTTTCTCAAAAGGTTGGTTTCCAGCCATTTGTGTCATAAGAGTATCATGATAAATAATGCCACTGGACAGCACAGGGGCAGCTCACTTTGTTGCGCTAGCCAAGTTCAGCACAGTATATACCTGAGCAAAACTCTCTTGTCTATCCATTTAGGAAATAACAACACGTTAGCAGCATCTGGTTGAAAAAGTAGGCCCATGGTTCTTCTTTTCTTAAATGTAGTTAGTGTGGTTACTCTGCAAAACAAAAGAAACAAGTGCATAAAATACATTGTAATAATAAGAAGAGGGATTAAGGATTAACACATTACCTGAATTTGCATCAAAAAACTATTTTTTTATTCAAACAGTAGAAGATATATCTTCAGTTAAATGAATTCATTTGTATCAACACATTTTTGACAAAAAAAACTGATCTGCTTTTTTTCCCCTCAGATACACTGGCGCCAATTCAAATGTACAGTTTTATTCAATTTTGAACTTTTTTGGGGTATTTAATCTCAATGTCCTGTAAATGAAATGCCTGATAATACTATGTGCAATCAGAGCAAAGCGTTCTGGCTATATATCAATGCAAGTATTTGCTATCTATAGCAAAAATTCCTGATTTTATTTAAAATTTTACAATTTCCAAAACCTTACAAAACAGAAAGAGGGATTACAAAGCAGACAAGTTTCATATTTAGTACGAGCAAGGACTACATCTCAAAGGGTTCCAGGCTCCCCGGAATTACATTTAGGGGGTTATTCATCAAATTCCAAATTTATCTCTGTATTTTCTGCTACAAACTCCTATCAAATCAGCTCGGGTTTTTTACCCTTATTTATTATTAAATTTTCTTGAAAAGTTGCTTTGTGGGAAAGAAATCAGACTTTCATGATTTTTTAGAATTTTTCCATCCGATTTTCACTATATTTTCTCCGAAAATGTCAGGTGGTTGCACAAAAGCCAGTGCACATCAAAAAATCATTGGGACCTCTCCCATTGACTTATATGCAACCTTGAAAGGTCCGAGATGCTGGATTTTCAGATTCGACTTTACCATCCTCGGGGTTTAATAAATTCCAAAAAAATCGTATTTTTTTTTTTAAAAGTCAGATTTTATATTTAAAAAAAAAAAAATCACATTTGCATTTGGAGTTTAGTAAATAACCCCCCTAGTGTAACAGTGCTCAAAACCAGTTACTTCAGAGTGTAATCTTAATGGTGGAAGAGGGTGAGACCTTAATGAGAAAAACTGAGATAGAAGTGAAGGTTTTTGCTAATCTTGTTGGGTGTAGTTGTTTGTTATGAAGAAAAAGTTCTACTTCAGTAAAAACTGCATACAAACAGTAGGAGCAATTATAATCACCAACTATAAATCATTTTAATACAGGATCAGAACCAGCTTTTTTGCACAGAATGCTTTTTAATGTGGGCTGCCACAAAACAAGACAAGTGAGAAAAAAAATTAGGGATGCACCGAATCCACTATTTTGGATTCGGCTCAACCCCAGAATCCTTTGTGAAAGATTTGGCCAAATACTGAACCCTAATTTGAATATGCAAATTAGGATTTGGATCAGCAGAAGGATTTGGCCAAATCCGAATCCTGCTGAAAAAGGCTGAATCCTGGCCAAATCCCGAACCAAATCCTGGATTCAGTGCATCCCTAAAAAAAAAAAATACTTGCCATTTTCTATGCAAAACAGAGCTAGATATAGAGAGAGAGAGTTTGGGTATGGTCACTAATCACAGCAAGAGAAAGAGTGAATAGTTAAGGCGAGTCCCTCTGCCAAATGTCGTCAGCTTCTTGCTGCACAGACAGTATTTCATCTACTACACAGATGCAAAACAGGGAAATCCGGCTTTCTGCTAAATTAAATACCTAAATGTCCTAAAGTTTACATTACTTAGTTCCCCACATATTGTTTGCCTACGAGCCATCAGCTATGACACCAAAGTCAATAACTGTTCTACATCATGTGTCCTTGATGATGTGGAAGAATCTTTATTATTAGGAACCCCTAGCAGCTGATTCCAGTAGTTTGTGCTCTGCTTTGTGTTCATAAGGAGATTCCGTCAGACTGGCAAGTGAAAGCCACAGTGCTTATGCAGGCGGGTGGGAACAGCACCTCAGTGCAAACACACTTTAATCTTTGTTTATACATTCACTCACTACATATAGGGTGAAAAGGAGACGCTTCAATTTAAAGAAAATATTATCCCTTATTAGAAGATATTTATAAAGGAAATGTAAACAACAAGGACAGAATTATAATTTTGCACTATAAAACCCTCTCCCTATTCTAAAAAAGGATTAAAGAAAAAGGTTCTCAAAAGGGGTAAAGAAAAAGGTTCTCAAAAAATCACAAGGGGTGACTTTGCTGCTGAACCTCAATCCAAGTACCCCAAAACTACATAAACTAATATTCTCAAACACAATATATTTAGCAGCATCCTATTCAAAGACCACACAGAGCTACCGTCAAGCCTCCTTTGAATACAGTGCAGTAAAATAACTGGAGCCCTACCAAAAAATGCAATATATTAGCTACCCAACATCTTGCATGGGTCCAAGCAGCCCACTGGACCTATTATTGGTTAAAAATTTGCTTAAGTTACTTTTGGGTTAATAATACTGTATTATGTACCGCTCATTTAAGATTTAAGCTACCACTTGTTAGTGCATTTATGCAACTACATCTGAAGTGTGCTGTGAAATGACAGGGAATACGTGTACATCTTTCCACTATACGCAATATGTTTATCAAAGTGGCAAAGAGCCAGAGTTAATTGTCGTTATGTAAGTCTTGCTGTCTTTGCCTGATGTGCAAACAGAATGTACCGGATGAGAAGTACAAACGGAACCCTTGCATTTACTAAAGAAACAGGTGCAGAATGGCATGTGAAGGTTTACTCTATTATTATAAAATTGCAATGCACCCTGACAAATCGGAACTCTTCAAAGTACAGAAAGTACATGGATTCTATATAGTCAAACTTAGGAGGTTAATTTATAACATGACCTAATAATGGGCATGTAAAATAAACAGTACAGTACTGAAAAGACTTCTACATTCACTTAGGTATTATTGTGTAATTCTGGTGCAGTCACTAATCCAGTGTGAAATGAAAGGAATTAAATTTCTTATTTTCTTATTTCTTCCATGGACAGTCCCCTTATAATACTCAGGGAAATCTCAATTGACTCAATTTTCTCAATGACTAAAAAGCAAGCTGGGTTGTGTGCACACAAAAAGGATTCTTAAAATTGAGAGGAATTCAAATAAACACGCATATTAAGCAAGTCAAGCCTGGCTCCTGTTATATATGTTTAGTGCACTTATTAAAGTGAGTGCCTGACCCAGCAGCAGTGTACTTAGAATTTATTCTCAAATGATGCACACCTATGCAAATATCAGAACTAAAAAAAATATAAAGGAAGTAAAATAGTATAGAACTAACCAGTGTAAATTAACCAATGTTTACCTAAAACAAATAACAGTACTGTGGGAAACAGCATCTTTCTCATCACAATCCTGTACAACATCCAAATGTAAGTGTGCCCTGCCCTGCACTGCATAATGGAAAGCATGGTGTTGGTACCGTACTTAAATTATCTTTTAGTCCATGTAATTGTTCCAGCAGTATGCTGAATTGCAGTAAAATGGAATCAGTTGCAGACATATATATGTTTAAAGGTAGATAAAGTAACATTCTTACAAGAGCAAGTCTTCATAAAATAGTCATAGGGTTTTGCATATAAATAACTGGAAGAGCATAGGAGTACTATTTAAGTCTTTTCTCCAATGACCCATTCAACTACAGGATGCACAGCCAATCAGAGAAGGGTGAAATTTAAAGGAACAGTTCAGTGTATAAAACAAAAATTGGGTAAATCGCTATCCCGTACATAAAAAATGTTTCTAATACAGTTAGTTAGCCAAAAATGTAATGTATAAGGCTGGGATGACCAAATTTCTAACATAACAGAACACAGAACTTCCTGCTTTTCAGCTCTCTAACTCTAAGTTAGTCAGTGACTTGAAGGGGAGCCATATGGGACAGAACTGTTCAGGGCGTTTGCAATTTATCCTTAGCATGCAGGTCAGATTCAAAAGAGAACAGTTTAAATTTGAAGTTTCGCTTCAAAAATGACGCCCAAAAAATTGTTGTAGGAAAAAAAAAAAAATAAGACGCACCGTATTGCGCAACCATCCATACACTTCAATGCATTTTGGTGAATTTTCACCATTTTGTGAATTTTTTGGTGAAGCAAAACGGAAGAAGTGTTCTAACTATATTGAAAACATTTTTTATTTTGCATAGCCTATCTAGTTACCCAGTTTTCATTGTTTACATTGAACAATTCCTTTAATTCCTGCTGCTAAAGCAGTATAGTATATGTGACAGAAGACAGTATCAACAAATTTGAAAAGATTAGAGACAGAGAAATGGCGCAAAAGAATGACACTGTGAGGAAAACAGTATATAATAAAAAAAAATCAGTTTCCTGGGTGCTA